>JAUDYJ010000016.1:7027475-7364975 GCA_030761175.1 Masticophis lateralis
GGGTGGGAATGGGGATTTTGCAATATCCTTCCGTTGCCATGCCCACCAAGCCACACCACGCCCACCAAGCCACGCCCACAAAACCGGTAGTAAAAAAAAATTGGATTTCACCAGTGCTGGAAACGGCCCGTTTCCCAACTTCTGGTGGGCCCGGAAGGCCCAAAAATCAGCCAACCGGCGCAACCATGCGTGCTGGAGGAAAGCTAGGGCAACACTTGCGTGCCCACAGATATGGCTCCACTTGCCACCTGTGCCGTAAGTTCGCCGTAATGGTTCAATGCTTTCTTGTTGAGAAAACACGGCGTTTAGGATCTGTGCCCTCAGCCAGCCAAAAGGAACAGCCTCCAAACTAATCTTACCTGATGGTTAATTACAAGTCCACTGATGCTCTCAAAAAAAAAAAAAAAAAAGAAAGAAAGAAAAACCAATAATAATAATAATAATAATAATAATAATAATAAATAGCTGGCCACTCCAGTCAGGAAAGCAGATAAAATTATTCCTTATCTCCTGCTTTCATCACCGACGCAGATTATTGGAATGCTAAACTAAACTGTATACTTAAAAAAAAAATAAAACCCACACCCATCAATAACTTGCCCAACGCAGACAAGAGCCAAAGATTGGGGTGTGAAAAGAAAAATCTATGCATTCAACAACCGTCATTCTGTACCATAAACAAGCGAGGGAAGAAGGAAAGAAAAAAAAAATCCTGTGGAAAAACAAGATTTAATCCCTCGCCTATCTCTTAATAAATATCAAGCCACGGTGAGATCGTTATCAACCTCCTTCTCAAACTAAAGTTTGTGACCCATTTTTCTTTCTTTCTAAAGCTGAGTACGGTGCAATAAGGGCCCTGAAGTCCTGGAGCCTTCCCAGAAAAACAAGAGTTTTGCAATGATTACAGCAACAAAAGTAAAGAAATAGAAAAGTAATAACTGATCAAACAGGAGGCTGGCGAAGATGAAGCAACTGAGCAATTCTGTAGGAATTCTTCCCTACAGAGCCAGATCTTCAGGTGGCCGGGAAACGGATTCCAATTTCGGGAAACGGATTCCAATTTCGGGAAACGAATTCCAATTTCGCCATATGTATTCCCCTCCCCCCAAACAGACCAAATTTCCAGATTTTGACACCTCATGGAACGTATGTATGAAACCACGCACAAAGGTGCCCTTGTTTAACAAATCAAATAAGCAGGTAGAATCTGCCAAAGATAGTTTCTGAGCAATCAATCCTGTTCGACGATCCTGCCCAGGTTGGTTTATTCCAGGAAATTCCATAAGAATTCCTCGCAGGGGAATTTTTTTCCCCAACTTCTGACAACCCCATCTTTTTCGACAACACAATGCCTGAATCTGCTTACTACGGCGCTTGGGAGTGAGGCTAACACCTGAGAGAGCTTTGAGGTAGGGGGGGGGAGAAAAGAAAATCTCAGAGGAAGGAAAATTGAAATTATAAAATCGTGAAGCCATTCTTTGTCATCTATGGATACTTCTAAATGAGACTGAGGATTTTCTTTGAAGGGCCTTTCCGAACGCTCCGTCCTTCGTGGTTCTCATCGCAGTCACTCCTCATTCACATTTGTTCTTCAGTATGAAAATGTGTCATCCTATTGCCAAACTCACAGATTGCATCTGAAGGTTTCTACCTGAAAATAGGACTGCTGAAGGTTCCTCCTGAATAAATAAGCTTAGACAGGCACTCCAAAGGTTTGAGGATGGCTTCCAGACGGTGGTATCTCAAAACCTTTTGTTTTTCATTCATCACAATATGATTTCCAGTTGCAGAAAAGGCAGCTGTCAGCCAAATCTCTTCTAGAAGAAAAGGATGTCTTTTTCTTTTAGTTAGTGGATGTACCGAAGAGGAGTGGAAGCGGTCGTGATTAAAACATTTATGAAAGTGAGGAGACAAAAAGATTTTTCTCCACTCCTGTTCCTTTAAGAACTCCAGTTAAAATGGTATCCAGAATACGCTGGATATATGAAAGAATGGTGTTTGGCCAATGTATGGAACTCATTGCTTCAGTGTGTCTTGTTGACATAAGCATAGGTAAAGGTTCCCCTCGCACTTATGTGCTAGTCGTTCCCGACTCTAGGGGGCGGTGCTCATCTCCGTTTCAAAGCCAAAGAGCCAGCGCTGTCCAAAGATGTCTCCGTGGTCATGTGGCCAGCATGATTAAACATCAAAGGCTCACGGAATGCTGTTACCTTCCCACCAACGGTGGTCCCTATTTTTCTACTTGCATTTTTTACCTGCTTTCGAACTGCTAGGTTGGCAGAAGCTGGGACAAGTCACGGGAACTCACCCTGTTATGCGGCACTAGGGATTCAAACCGCCGACTTTTTGACCGAGAAGAAGACATTGGCCTGATCCACCACTTCACTGCATCCTCCCAGGGATTCTTGGTCACATTTCCTTAGTTATCTTTGGGAGAACAAAGCCACTTTCAAATGGACAGCTACTGCAGCCACCAAAATAGCCAATGCAATCCTAGGCTGCATTAACAGAGGGATAGAATCAAAATCACGTGAAGTGATAGTACTAGTTTATAAGACCTTGGTAAGGCTATGCTTGGAATACAGCATCCAGTTTTGGTCGCCACAATGTAAGAAAGATATTGGGACTCTGGAAAGAGTGCAGAGAAGAGCAATGAAGATGATTAGGGAGTTGGAGGATAAAACATATGAAGAACGGTTGCAGGAATTGGAGATGTCTACCGAAAAGAAGGGGACATGATAGCAGTGTTTCAATATTTGAGGGGCTGCCACAAAGAAGAGGTAGTCAATCTATTTTTCAAAACAGATTGGAGGCCGGACAAGACGCCATGGATGGAAACTAAACAAGAAGAAAAACAACCTAGAACTAAGGAGAAATTTCCTGACAGAGAAGAATAAACCAATGGAATGGTTTGCCTTCAGAAGTTTTGGATGCTCCATTACCGGAGGCTTTTAAGAAGAGAATGGACTGTCTGAAATGGTATAGAGCCTCCAAGGTCCCTTCCTGTCCTGTTATTCTGTTATTGGAAGGTTAAAAAAAGGCATCGAATTTATACATTTTAGGAAACAAATTTATTGATGTCTTTGGAAGATTATCCACAGCAGAAAAATGACACAAAGGAATATTTTTCTGAAAAGAGGAAGTTGAGCCCTCACTAGAAAATTAAAATTTTAACCTTTTTTTTTTAAAGCAGACAGAAAAATATGTTGTGCTCAGCATATGCCGTGGAAAAAAAAAATACATATCTTCATCTTACTACAAAATCCCATTTGATGTGTTGTGGCACGAAAGTGTTTTTCACTGCATTTTTACAACATGATCTCATGTACCCTGCAAAATGGGGTACGCCCAAAAACAGCAGGTATTTTATGGGATACATGCACAGCAAATATATACACAATTAATAAAAAGGAGAAAAAAAAACACAGCGGGTATTGGTAAATATTTAAATCAACAGGCATCTGTGCCAGCTCCACACCCTGGGAGAAGTTTGCAACATATATGCAGAAAAAATTTAGGAGCCAGCAAAATGTGGTAGGAACCACCTATGAGAAGGAACTGGGTGTTTGACCTCTACAGTAACACAAGTTCCCATAACTAGAAAGAGCGCAGAGAAGAGCAACCAAGATGATTAGGGGACTGGAGGCTAAAACATATAAAGAAAGGTTGCAGGAACTGGGTTTTGTCTGGTTTAATGAAAAGAAGGACTAGGGGTGATATGATAGCTGTGTTCCAATCTCTCAGGGGCTGCCCCAAAGAAGAGGGAGTCAAGCTATTCTCCAAAGCACCTGAGGGCAGGACAAGAAGCGATGGATGGAAACTGATCAAGGAGAGAAGCAACTTAGAACTAAGGAGAAATTTCCTGACAGTCAGAACAATTAATCCGTGGAACAACTGGCCTCCGGAAGTTGTGAATGCTCCAACACTGGAAGCTTTTAAGAAGATGTTGGTCACCCATTTGTCTGAAGTGGTGTAGGGTTTCCTGCCTAAGCAGGGGGTTGGATTAGAAGACCTCCAAGGTCCCTTCCAACTCTGTTATTCTGTTCTATTCTGTTCTACCTTGGTTTAAAGCTTTGAATTATATTGTATATCTGAAAAAGAAGGTTGAGATTTGATATATGGAAAGCCAGAGCAGCTAAGTGTTTCAAAGAAAACAAGTCAACACATCTATTGCAGAAGAAATACTGAGTGGTCCTGAGTGACTAAACCCCCCAAATCTAGAGGACATGTTCACCACAACAGTTGCAAGGGTACCACAAATGATCTGCTAAGATATGATAGTTGAACTGATGGACTACAGAAGAATTGTCAAGTGATAAGGAGTCCTCCACATGGTTAACTCTCCAATCCGTTCTAAATATCAAGCACAAAGTGTGGGAGAAACTCATAAGGACAAGGTCTTTTTAGTTACTGAATTACTGTCCCCTTCTGTTGAAGAGCTGAGCTCCGATAATCTAATTTGAGAGGACTGCTAATAGATTTATGTTCTGCACAGACAGATCTCCAGCTCAAACCTTAACACCCTCAGTTAGAAGAAGGAAGCCATCGTAGGCCATTGCCACTCAAGAGGAGACAACTGGAGGTCTCTGGACTCGAAGCACAACTCACCTCATACCTGGCCCGGCTTGGGGAGAGTGGGAAACACCTTTTGCTCAGATTCAAAATAGCTCTAACAAAAAGCACATCTGAAGCATCAGATCTGCCTCCAGAAAATAGTGGTGGGCTCGAAGGAGGAAAAACCCCATCGCTGACAGTTCCCCTTCCCCCATTGAGAACGCAGTTAAAGAACTCAAAGCATGTAGAAAAAAAGATAGGAAGTTTGTAGAAAAAAAGATAATAAGCTTGTAGAAAAAAGATTAAGGTGTTTTTTTTAAAAAAAAAAATTCTAAGCTGCCAGAGACACAGGTGGAAAAGGAAGGAAGGAAGGAAGGAAGGAAGGAAGGAAGGAAGGAAGGAAGGAAGGAAGGAGAGATGGGAGGGATGGGATAATGGAAGTGAGGGAAGGAAGGAAGGAAAAAAGAAAGAGAGAGAGAGGGTGGGAGGGAAGAAGAAAAAAGGAAGGAAGGAAGGAAGGAAGGAAGGAAGGAAAGAAAAAGAGAGTGGAAGGGAAGAAGGATGGAAGGAAGGAAGGAAAGAAGGAAGGAGAGATGGGAGGGATGGGATAATGGAAGTGAGGGAAGGAAGGAAGGAAAAAGAAAGAAAGAGAGAGAGAGTGGGAGGGAAGAAGAAAAAAGGAAGGAAGGAAGGAAGGAAGGAAGGAAGGAAGGAAGGAAGGAAGGAAGGAAGGAAAAAAGAGAGAGAGAGAGGGAGAATATAGAATATAGAATATAGAATAACAAGAGTTGGAAGGGACCTTGGGAGGGAAAAAGGAAGGAAGGAAGGAAGGAAGGAAGGAAGGAAGGAAGGAAGGAAGGAAGGAAGGAGCTCCTTTCAATATCACTGGACTACAACTCTCAATGCCCCTTAAGGCTGATGGCAATTCAACAATATTGGAAGGGCCTTATACTACATTACCCATCCTCACCAGGAAAAGTTTTGGAAGCTAAAGAGTAAGTCAGCTTGTGGTTCAGCAGTATTAGCAGTAGTAAACCTATTTGTCTGGAATGCAGACTAGTAAAAAGCTAAAGTTACCATCCTTACACACAACACGTCCTCAAACTCTAAGTGAGTCCTTGTAAGTCAAGCGGCATACAATTTTCGTTATTATAAAGGCAAGTAAAGATTCTGATCCTTCAAGGAACGCACAACCCCAAAACCGTGTCCAATAGTCAGGACCCTTTCCTCAGAAATCAAAACTTTCTGAGCTACGGATAAAGATATTTTTTTCTTTGACAGGAAAAAGAAAATCACTTCCAAAAGAGGAGAAACGGTTTGCAACATACATTTCAGAGCAGGATAGGGCCAAACTCCTCACCTGCTCTCAGTGTCATCCAGGTTGCCTTCCTCTCCAATCCCCTATGGCTGCTTAAACGTTGAGAAGTTTATGGAGGGAAAGAAAGGAAAGGAAAGGCAAGGGGAAAGAAATTCTAACAACGATCATCGTTTAGCTTACACAAAAAAGGGCGTGTTGCCACAGAGAGACTGAGCAGTCATGGAAACGGGCAGCCCTTTGAGTTAGCCCAGGTGAAAACAGAAGCTTCGCAGAACATTTTATTATTATTTTTTTTTAAAAAAGAGTCACCAAGAATGGTAAGGGAGTAAACTGAGAGCAATGTAAACACAACACTTGGAAAAGAGTTACAAAAAGCACAGTATTTATTTCTCTCCCCCCCTCCTCTCTATTTCTGTCTCTCTGTCTCTCACTTTGTCTTTCTCTCTTTGACTCTCTGTCTCTGTCTCTCTGTTTCTCTTTGACTCTGTCTCTGTCTGTCTCTGTCTCTTTCTGTCTCTGTCTGTGTGTCTCTCTCTCACTCTGTCTCTCTCTCTCACTCTGACTCTGTCTCTCTCTCTGTCTCTCTCTGATTCTGTTTCTCTGTCTCTGTCTCTGTGTGTGTGTGTGTCTCTGTCTCTGTCTCTTTCTGTCTGTCTGTCTGTCTCTCACTCTGTCCCTCTCTCTCTCACTCTGTCTTTCTCTCTTTGACTCTCTGTCTTTGTCTCTCTGTCTCTCTGTCTCTGTCTCTGTCTCTATCTGTCTGTCTCTCACTCTGTCTCTCTCTCTCACTCTGACTCTGTCTCTCTCTGTCTCTCTCTCACTCTGTTTATCTGTCTCTGTCTGTGTGTGTGTGTGTCTGTCTCTCTCTCTGTCTCTTTCTGTCTGTCTCTGTCTGTCTCTGTCTCTCTCTCTCTTTGTCTCTCTGTCTCTCTCTCTGTGTCTCTCTGTGTCTCTCTCTCTCACTCTGTTTCTCTCTCTGACTCTCTGTCTCTCTCTGTTTCTCTCTGTCTCTCTGTCTCTCTCTCTGTCTCTGTGTGTGTCTCTCTGTGTCTCCCTCTCTCTCTCTCTCTCTTTCTGTTTCTCTCTCTCTCTCTCTCTCTCTTTGTCTTTCTGTCTCTCTCTCTCTCTCTGTGTCTCTCTCTGGGCTCAAAGAGTGATCCATAATTAGAAGTCCCTGCAAGGGTGAAAAGAAGCATTTTGAGTTTAACACCAACAACGCAATATGGACTTCTGTCACTTCAGCCGACTAATTATTTCATCAGATACAGAAGTTTATAAACCTCCCCTTGAAGCCCACCCTGGAAAAATGTCTGATGCAGAACAGCCCTAAACCCTCTTCTGCCTGCTGGCCCAAAGGGGTTTCCCTTTGGCCAGAAATGGACCAGTCTCGTGTCAGCCATAGAGTTGCGCAAGGCGGCCTTGAGCCCAGCTGTGGACATGGGCGACCCTGCCCAAAGGCCAAACTCTTTGCACACCGCGACCTGAGAAACACCCAGGTTCTTCGGCCTGTGGTTAAATTATAATTCAAGAGTGCAAGGAATTGCAGCATTTGCTCCAGGTAACCCGAGCTTCCTTCCAAGAGTAAACTGGTTAGAGAAGAATTGACAACGAACATGGAAGGAAGGGAGGGAGGGAGGGAGGGGAGGAAGGGAAGGACGGACGGAAGGAAGGAAGGAAGGAAGGAAGGAAGGAAGGAAGGAAGGAAGGAAGGAAGGAAGGAGGAGAGATGGGAGGGATGGGATAATGGAAGAGAGGGAGGGAGGGAGGAAGGAAGGAAGGAGAGATGGGAGGGATGGGATAATGGAAGTGAGGGAGGGAGGGAGGGAAGGAAGGAAGGAAGGAAGGAAGGAAGAGAGTGAGTGGGAGGGAGGGAGGGAAAAGAAAGAAAGAGTGTGAGAGAGAGAGAAAGAAAGAGGAAGGAAAGAAGAAAAGAAGGAAGGAAGGAAGGAAGGAAGAAAGAAAGGGAAGGAGGGAGGGAAGGAAGGAGAAAGGGAGGGAGGAAAAAAAGAGAGAGTGGGAGGGAAAAAGAAAGGAAGGAAGGAAGGAGAAAGGGAAGGAGGGAAGGAAGGGGAGATGGGAGGGATGGGATCAATGGAAGTGAGGGAAGGAAGAAAGGGAGGGAGGGAGGGAGGGAGGGAGGAAAGTTTAGAGGAAGATCCATTTAAAGTGCATGATGGGGGGAGGGGGCGTGAATTGCCCAGTTTAAAAACACATTTGCGGTTCTTCTAAAAGACAGTATACCTGAACATAATTTGAATCAGAAAGGGCTTAACAATGAACACATGTCACAGGAACAACAAAGAAACTGGTCTGTCCGTCCTTGTGTTAGCATTTAACAAACACCCACTGTCAATTGTGCTGTGCGTTTCATGTGGCCAGAACAATTCCTGAGATGAAGAAATGTGAAAATGATTTGTTGAGATAGACAGATAGAGATACAAGCAGTCCTCTGCTGGGATTGACGCCTTTTAAACAGGTCTGTCACCAAAGGGGACAGCAACTATCGGGAAGAGGAGAAAGTAGCATAACTTCCTTGGTAAGGAAACCCAAACAGGGTAGAAGAAAAAAATTGGAATATCAACAATATCTTTTAATAAGTGGTTTTGAACATCTTGGAGCTGGGCACCTACGGGGCAGGCCAAAAGCTGATTTTCAACAACTGTGCTTGAAGGCCCAAAAAATAGATGCAGGCAGCCTTTCTCCTCAACCAAATTTCTCCTCAATTGATAAAATTCATAAAATTTCTCCTCAATCAAAACATGAAATACAAATTAGATGGACATGACCTTGTAGATGACCCTCACTCTGTCAAGGACCTTGGAGTAACTCATTTCTGAAGATCTAAATGCCAAAGCCTATTGTAACACACTTTGCCAAAAAGGCATGAAGAGTTGTTAACCTAATCTTGCGTAACTTCTTCTCTGGTAAATATTGTACTACTAACTATTAGAGCATACAAAGCCTTTGCTAGACCAATTCTTGAATACAGCTCATCTGTCTGGAACCCGCACTGCATATCGGACATAAATACGATCGAGAGAGTCCAGAGATATTTTACGAGAAGAGTCCTCCATTCCTATAATAAAATACTTCATGCCAACCAGACTTCAGATTTTGGGCTTAGACAATTTAGAACTACGCCAGCTTCGGTCTGACCTAAATGTAGTACATAAAATTATTCGCCACAATGTCCTACCTGTCAATGACTACTTCAGCTTCATCCACAACAATACACGAGCAAATAATAGATACAAACTCAAGGTAAACCGCTTCAAACTCGATTGCAGAAAATATGACTTCAGCAACAGAGTGGTCAATGCCTGGAATGCACTACCTGACTCTGGGGTTTCTTCCCCAAACCCCCAAAACTTTAACCTTAAACTATCGACTGTTGATCTCACCCCATTCCTAAGAGGTCGGTAAGGGGGCGTGCATAAGCTCACCAGTGTGCCTACCGTCCCTGTCCTAATATTCCTTTTTACTCTTACTTCTTCTCATGTATATCGAATTATGTTTATACTTTTACCTGTTATCTGATATATGCTTGACAAATAAATAAATAAAAATAAAATAAAATAACTCATAAAACCAAGGTGAAGTTCCAAAAGAAGTAGCAGTTGCCAGCTCAACTCAACCAAAGAAACACAAAGAAGAGGGAAAAGGCACATTTCTAAATCAGTTATCACATTTGAAAGGAAAAGCCGGAGATAGGGGGAAAGCTGATTGGAAATCCCTCACTTGGACTTTGGAAGTTGCTATCAGTCACCACTGAAAATGGCTCCATCCGTAAGCACGATAACTGCCTGCCTGATAAGGAGCAATTCTATGGGATCTCAAATCAGTTTCTATAAATCAAATGTCTTCAAAGTTGGCTGTTTTAAGACTTGTGGACTTCAGTTCCCAGAATTCTCCAGCCTCCTGGCTGGAGAATTCTGGGAGTTGAAGTCCACAAGTCTTAAAGCGGCCAACTTTAAAGACCTCTGCTATAAGTATTCGTTTTATTTAACCTAGCAATGTGACAGACTAAAATCAGAACTTTCGAAGTGAGAAAAAATATATTCCTTACTACCAAGTCAGGATTCCCGAACCCTGACCACAGGGGCATGATGAGTATTAAGCCCTAGTAAGACCACGCCTAGAGTACTGCGTCCAGTTTTGGTCACCACACTATAAAAAAGATGTTGAGACTTTAGAAAAAGTGCAGAGAAGAGCAACCAGGATGATGAGGGGACTGGAGGGTGAAACATACGATGAATGGCTGCAGGAACTGGGCAATGGCTGGTCTAGTGAAGAGAAGGACCAGGGAAGACAGGATAGCAGTCTTCCAATATTTGAGGGGCTGCCCCAGAGAGGAAGGGGTCAAGCTATTCTCCAAGGCACCTGAAGGCCAGACAAGGAACAATGGATGGAAACTGAACAAGGAGAGATTCAACTTGGAAATAAGGAGGAATTTTCTGACTGTGAGAACAATCCATCCAGGGAACAGAAGTTGCCTTCGGAAGTTGTGGGAGCTTCATCCCTGGAGGCTTTCAAGAAAAGAGCGGACTGAAATTGTGTAAGGTCTCCTGCTTTGAGTGAGGGGTTGGACTAGATGACCGATAAGATCCCTTCGAACTCTGTTAATCTGTTTTTTAAAAAATATATTTTGTCACAAAGAGAGCCAACCCCCCCCCCCACTCTTCTGTTACTCCCCTTCTGTTTTAATTTGCTTTTAATTCACATAGCTGTGGAATCTAACCATCTGAAGAATCAGCGTATAAACTCCAGGTTGGGAGACAGTGAATGGTTTAAAAACTGGCTCTCCACAGCTCCTCATTTCTCTGTCTAAGCCCCACCACCACCACCCCCGAACATGGTTGGCCCTTGGCCGAAGCACCCAGGGAGAGCAGGCATAGGCTGGGATGGGGTGGGGGCTCCATCCTTCAGAGCCACGAGTGCCAGAGAGGCAGCAGGAGGGGGCGGTGAGGGGAGGGAGAGCTGCAACCCCTCCGTGCATCGACCTCCCAAACTCATTCAAATATTTCCCTTTCTTCCTTTAATTTAATGTCCCCCATAACTCATCTGTCCCCAAAGATAATCAATAGAGCCCGTAATGAAAATTTGAGCCATATTTTACGAGTCGCTTGCAAAAGGAAAGGACCTCATCAGCAGGACTAGCTTTGGCTTCCAGCAGCGCTTCTAACTCAAGGGCTATTTCTCTCGCCCCCAACAACCTCCCCAGTTCTCGGAAATCTTCCAGCCAGCCTCAACGTTGAGGGGGGTCTCTCTCCTCCCACTGACCTATTTCCAGCAGAGCCCGTTCTGCTTCAGATTGGCATGAGGAGAGATGCCCAGAATGGCTTCTCTCACCAAGCTTCGTGGCAGGAAGGCACCAGTTATCCTTGCTAACCAGGAAACCGGGTGTCTAATTCAGGGGTCGGCAACCTTAAACACCCAAAGAGCCACAAAGGTCCTAACCGGAAGCCCCCCGTTCAATTCTGGAGCTGATCGGAAGTCCGGTTCCTCCCCCCCCCCACCATAGAGTCTCCTGCTAGCGCGGCGTCCTATTTCCTCTAACAGTCCTAACCGAAAGCCTTATCAATTGTGGAACTGACCAGAAAACCCGCCCCTTGCCATAAAGTCTCCTCCTGGCACGCCCTGCTTCCCTCCCCCCCCCCACAAACCGGAAGCTCCTCTCAAAATTGTGGTGCCGACCGTTGACAGAGAGCCGCAGCAGAGGGATGAAAGAGCCACATGCGGCTCCAGAGCTGCAGGTTGCTGACCCCTGGTCTAATTCAATACCGTCTACTTCCGGCCTCCGGAGGGTCTCTGGGTGCATGTGTGTGAGGAAGACCATTTTTGCCCTCCCCAGGTTCCTAGAAAGGCTCTGGGGAGAACAAACAATGGGCCTTCCCCACCTCCCTGGAGGCCCTCCAGAGGCCGGAAACCGCCTTTTTCCTGACTTCTGGTGGGCCCAGAAGGCCCGAAAGCTTGCGTGCCCACCGATACGGCTCCGCGTGCCACCTGTGGCACATCTGCCATAGATTCACCATCACGGTCCTAGGAAATCCCTACTAGGGAGTGAAGAGGCATTTCTCTCTCCCCCTGATACCGAGATACATTTTGCTCTTGAGAACAAGAACATTGGAAGTCCATTTCTCCAATGTGAGGCTCTTCGGCCGCTGTCTTATCTTGCTTGGCCGCGAGCAGCAAGTCCTGTTTTCCAGTGATGGCCTGGGACTTGCTCAAGGACGGGCCAAGGAGTAAACTTCCTGACAATGGAGCAGAGGCCATCTCTACGAGCAACGACAGACGATCGATCCAATATGGATCTGTTGTCACTGGCTCTGGCTGGCCATTAATTCACCTAAATCTGGCTTGCTGGATGCTCTCCAGGTTGTCAGCCTTGACCACACTACCTGGAAGGAGGAAGCCTGTAAGGGCGCCATGTTGAAAATGCTGGTTTTATTTATGCGTGCATGTGTGCTTTTATTCCGTGGCTACCATTACGACAACATCTGGCATTCATTTCCCCATCCCCTTCCACCAAATCTCTCTTTCTTGTTACTGCAAGTGGCGCCACGCCAGATGTGACAGGGCCATTGTTCGAATGTCTGCTCTGTTTATGTGTATAGGGGCGGTGTGTGTATATATGTGTGTGTTACTTACTCTAATAGAGAAATAAGCTAGCAGGAACCTTCCCTCCCACAATGATATGCGTCCCAGTTCATTTTATCTACTCTCGGCTTTGAAACTGGGAATAAAACAGAGATGGCAGGAAAGGAAGTCCACCCTTATCCTGGCTCGTCCGAATTTTTAAGTTTCTTCACTGATGAAGACTCACAACTTCAAAGCTTTTCAGCACGACTGTCACTGGTCCGATACGTCGCCCTCAACAGCTAACCCTGGTTATGAGTTCTTTGCACGTTTTTTTTTTAAATGTTGTGCTACCTCACAAATTATGCAGCCAAAAAAAGAGAGCAAAAAGTGAATACAATCCTTGCTTGTATAAACAGAGGCATAGAATCAAAATCATGTCAAGGGTTAGTAAAATCCTTAGTTAAGGCCGCGCCTGGAATACAGCATTCAGTTTTGGGTTACCAAAAAGATGTTGAGACTTTTTGGAAAAAGTGCAGAGAAGAGCAACTAAGATGATAAAGGCCCGGAGACTAAAACATAGGAAGAACGGTTGCAGGAGTTGGGAATGGCCGGTCTAGAGAAAAGAAGGACCTGGGGTGACATGATAGCAGTATGTGAGGGGCTGCCCCAAAGAAGAGGGGGGTCAAATTATTCTCCAAAGCACCAGAAGGCAAAAGAAACCATGGATGGAAACTAATCACGGAGAGGAGCAACCTGGAATTAAGGGGAAACGTCTAACAGAGAGAACAATTAATCAATGGAATGACTTGCCTTCAAAAGTTGTAAGTGCTTCATCACTGGAAGCTTTTAAGAAGAGATTGGCGAACCATCTACCTGATATGGTACAGGGTGCCCTGCTTAAGCAAGAGGCTGGACTAGGAGACCTCCAAGGTCCCTTCCAGCTCTCTTCTGATTGAAATAAATACTGGGAATGCCGGCATACTGGGTACCTCACGAGTGCCAACAAAAGCCACATCTATGGTTCTATTGCCCAAGATAACAGCTCTGATCCCCTCATCATGCTGTGCCCATAATACATTAGACACTATTTCCTGCAGAAGACACCTCTTCAGAAACAAAGCCTCTGAGAGCACCAGCAAGATCCATTGTCTAAAGTGACAAGTTGGCCGGCACTCCATCCCCAGAGCAAACTAATACCTTTCGCTCCTCTGAAAAGCGAAGAAAGTCAACGACTTAGAGCTCAAAAGGCTGTTCCGCCATCACGTCTTAGCACTTCTTCCCCCTCCTCTCCAAGAGCATGAAAACAGGGCCCTCTTGGCCTCCATATTGGGATTAAGCCAGTCCTGATTGCAGGATGAAAACTGGGGGAACATCTTTCCCTCCTCTTATTCATCTATCCTTCCTTTGTCTGACCCATCCTATAAATATAGAAATAGAAATAGAATGAGTTGGAAGGGACCTTGGAGGTCTTCTAGTCCAACCTCCTGGTCAGGCAGGAAACCCTACACCACTTCAGACAAAGGGTTATCCAACATCTTCTTGAAAACTTCCGGTGTTGGAGAATTCACAACTTCTGGTGGCAAGTTGTTCCATGGATGAATTGTTCTCACTTTCAGGAAATTTCTCCTTAGTTCTAAGTTGCTTCTCTCCTTGATGAGTTTCCATCTGTTGCTTCTTGCCCTTCCCTCAGGTGCTTTGGAGAATAGCTTGACTCCCTCTTCTTTGGGGCAGCCCCTGAGATATTGGAACACTGCTATCATGTCTTCCCTAGTCCTTCTTTTCATTAAACTAGACATACCCAGTTCCCCCAACCGTTCTTCATTATGCAACCAGTATCTTCTATGAACCAATATCTTCCTGCAACCAGTATCTTCAAATTGGGCTCAGCCAAGACCCAAGCTCTGCCTTCACCTATATTTATTTATTTATTTTATTTTATTAGATTTTTATACCGCCCTTCTCCTACTGGACTCGGGGCAGTGATTTCGCACCTCCTTCTTAATCCTCCTTCAGGTGGACTTCTTACCGTGTTTCCCCGAAAATAAGACCCTGTCTTATAATATTTTTTTTGAACCCTGAAATAAGTGCTTAGCCTTACTGCCATGCGCTCAAAAGCCCGATTGGGCTTATTATCAGGGGGTGTCTTATTTTGGGGGGAAACAGGGTAGCATGCAACCCTGTTTCATGCTACCCTGAATTTCATGGCATGTCTCCTTCCTGGGCTCAGCTACATGTCCTCCTGACCTGCTTCACTATATGACTATTAGCATCCAATCTCCTCTGGAATTTGAATCTCCAGCTCCTGAAGAATGTCTAGATTAAGATTAAGATATTGTCGTTGTTTTTTTTTTTTTTTACTGTGAGCACATTGGCCCACATTAGAAATGAAATTCTGTAGCCTGCTCTCGAAAGGAAATATATATCTTGTTGTTAGTTGCAAAGTTGTGTCCGACCCATTGCGGCCCCATGGACAATGTTCCTCCAGGTCTTCCTGTCCTCTACCATCCTCTGGAGTCCATTTAAGCTCACGCCAATTGCTTCAGGGACTCCATCCAGCCACCTCATTCTCTGCCGTCCCCTTCTTCTTTTGCCCTCAATCATTCCCAGCATTTGGTTCTTCTCCAGCGAGTCCTTCCTTCTCATTCGGTGACCAAAGCATTTGAGTTTCCTCTTCAGGATCTGGCCTTCTAAAGAGCAGTCAGGGTTGATCTCCTCTAGGACTGACCGGTTGGATGGCCTTGCGGTCCAAGGGACTCGCAGAAGTCTTCTCCAGCACCAGAGTTCAAAGACCTCCATTCTTTGGCTGCTCAGCGTTCCTTATGGTCCAACTTTCACAGCCAGACATTGCAACTGGGAAAACCATCGCCTTGACTATATGCAAGTATATATCTACCCATACACATACATAACACACATATACACATGCCATATACATACCTATATAGACTTACACCCATCCACCCACCCACCCACCTCTATCTATCTATCTATCTTTCTATCTATCATCTATCATCTATCTATCTAAATTTTGGCCACTTTGAATACGTAGCAGAAAGAGGAAACTTGAGAGCTCACAAGGTTGATGCTATGTGGAACAAAACTGAATCTGGATGTTCTGCTTTGGGTACCACCAATCCCCCTCCCATAAGATATCCTAGTTCTGATAACACTCAATGTGTGACTGTCAACTCCTCAACAAATGTCTGAATCCTATTCCACTAAGATTCAGACACACAAATCAAGCTCGACCTATCTCAATCGGGCATCTGAAGTGAGATGCCATCCTTACATGCCGAGGACACCTGGGGAAAAATTGATCTAGCCGTTGAGAAGAGTCAGGTAAAGGTAAAGGTAAAGGTTCCCCTCGCACATATGCACTAGTTGTTCCCGACTCTAGGGGTCTTTTTCTGTGGTCAGTTTTCTATGTTTCAAAGTGTTGGAGTATAATCCCCAAACGGTAGAATGGAACTCTTCAATTTCTGAAAAGCTACCCCAATTCCCTGAAAATAAGACCCAACCAGATAATAAGTACTGGAATGATTTTTCAGGATGCTCGTAATATAAGACCTACCCTCCAAAATAAGGGTTAAGATTGTCAGCCAGATGGATGCATTTAGCACAGCATTTCCCCCAAAATAAAACTCAACCAGAAAATAAGACCTAATGCATCTTTTGGGGCAAAAATTAATATAAGACCCGGTCTTATTTCTGGAAAACATGGTAGTATGAATGCATCACGGATGAACAGCTCCCCTGATCTCGATGATCTCAGTCTCACTGAAATTAGCAACTTTTCGAAATACAATTAAAAGGATTCTGAGCGAACCAAATGTCCATTTGCTGTGGGAGATTTCTAAGCTGAAGAAATGGACAAGATGCCTTGCATGTGGAGTTCAAGATTTCCTTTATTCTCTCAATTGGCCCTTTTCTGGAAGACTGTGGCCTTTGGTCTTCTTTAGAGATAATATTTACAGCAATTCTGTTGAATATAAGTGTAGGTAATGGAGAGGGGGAGGAAATCAAAGATAGCGCATCCAAGCCATAACTTATGCAGGCAATAGTCAAAGAGAGAGAGAGAGATTAGTTCACAGGCTTTAGAGCAAGAGAAGCAGATATTTGGACACACAGGTGAGGCAGGTGCACATGTGGGAATTTCGGGGCACACCCAAAGGAGCCCCAATTTTGCTGGCAGAAACACAAAGGGGCAGGAAATTCCTAGGAAAGAGCCAGCTCTTTTCCCTCCACCTGCGTTGGGAGACGCCCACATGTGACCTCCGACACACCTTAATCCCTTCCTGGACGAATCACTGGCTTGATGATGTTTGTTAAACTTCATTTTCACAGGGAACATTTCTCAGGAAAAGGCAGGATCGTGTGGGCTCTCCTGACATTTTAATGCTTCTAATCCAACCGCAAAGTCCTGCTCCGTGAAGGAACCTTCCTTCGGCTTTTAAAAGACCACGTGATAGGATCCATTAAAGAGGGTCAAGATTATTATTATTATTTTTGCATCAAATTTGTTAACAAAAAAGTGGCCACTGGTTTGAAATAGTTGCAGTGGAATGCAAACCCTGTTCAGGATTCTAATTGCTCCATATACAAGTAATCCTCGATTCACTTGTTTATTTAACAAGGGTTTGAGGTTACGTCAGCCTCAGAAAAGGGACTCACAACCCAGGGGTGGGATGCTGGGGGTTCGAGAGAACCTCTAGCTAAGATTCTGTGCAGTTCGGAGAACCCACAAATCCCACTTTTGGCTGGCCCCACCCACTCTGCCCCTTCCCTCCCAGGAGTCCCCATTTTGGATGCAGGACGTGCACGGAGGGTCAGGGAGGGCAAAAAAAGGGCCTACCGGAAGTTCGGGAAGAGCCTCCAGAGGGCCTCCGGAGCCTGGGGAGGCTGTTTCCGCCTTCCCAGAGGCTTGAGGAAAGCCTCCGGAGCCCGGGGAGGGCAAAAATGCCCTCTCCTGCCACGGTGCAGGAGGCTGACTAGGCCACACCCACTATGGACAGGCCTACCCAGCAACTGGGCAGAGAACCCCTTGCTAAAATTTTTGAAGCCCACCCCTGTCATAACGCATCCTTGAAGTTAAAACCTTCCGGTGAAGTGGTCCGGTCATTATTCACTTAACAACTGTGTTAAAAATGGATGCAAAATGGTGCCCGGTCATTATTCACTTCACAACTGTGGTAAAAATGGATGCAAAATGGCGCCCGGTCATTATTCACTTCACAACTGTGGTAAAAATGGATGCAAAATGGCGCCCGGTCATTATTCACTTCACAACTGTGGTAAAAATGGATGAAAAATGGCTTCTGGTCATTATTCACTTCACAACCGTGGTAAAAATGGATGCAAAATGGCGTCCGGTCATTATTCACTTAACAACTGTGGTAAAAATGGATGCAAAATGGCGCCCGGTCATTATTCACTTCACAACTGTGGTAAAAATGGATGCAAAATGGCGTCCGGTCATTATTCACTTCACAACTGTGGTAAAAATGGATGCAAAATGGCGTCTGGTCACGTGACAAGTCATTGACGAATGCCATCTCTTAGTGATTGAAACGTGGTCATAAGTTGAAGATGACCTGCATACTACATATATTCCTCTATTTCTGTCTTACTCCCTGAAAGGTTTGGTATGTACAACAGGGACTGAATGAATCAGCTCCTCTGGAGTAATTGCCACCACCTCAACCAGAAAATTGGAACTGAAAAAAAATAGGCCAATGATGATCAGGATCTCCAACCTTGGAGCCAGAGATGGAGAGAAGTTGCTCCTCCTCCTAGCTTTTCTAACTTTCTTTTCCAGGCCCCCTCCATGGCCAGAGGGAGGAGGAGTGGGGAAAGGAAATGGAAAGAGAGTTGACGTGCTTGGAAAACACTTGTTCACACGGGGCCTCTTTTCGGGAGTGTGGCAGGGTGAAAGCTCTGCTGAAGCTAAGTGGTTGGGTCTCTGCCAAGGTCAGGGAATTGTTAGGGAAGACCGATGACTCAGCACAAACCAAGGGCACGCCGACAGAAGACTGCAGCAAGAAAACACTCGACGGCACCTGTAAAGTAGCGCATACGTGTCTATCTAGATCCAGGTGGCCTCAACGGACGCTCTAACAAGAATGCAAATGGCCAGCTGTCTGCAAGGGGTATCAATCAGAGGTGGGTTTCAGCAGGTTCGGACCAGTTCTGGAGAACCGGTAGTGGAAATTTTGAGTAGTTTGGAGAACCGGTAGTAAAAATTCTGGCTGGCCCGGCCCCAATCTATTCTCTGCTTTCCAAGTCCCAGCTGATAAGGGAGGAAATGGGGATTTTGCAGTAACCTTCCCCTGGAGTGAGGTGGGAATGGGGATTTTGCAGTAACCTATCAATCTATCAATCCTTCCATCCACCCACCATCATCCAGCCAGAGCTTGAAGAAGCTTCTAGGATGAGAAAATGAAACATCTTCAAGGAAAAAAAACAGAAATTCCAGTGGCCTCTTGGGGAAAAAAAATCATCTTTTGGACTTGGGGTTCGCAGAGATTCAGGAGAACCTCTAGCTAAGATTCTGTGCAGTTTGGAGAACCCCCAAATCCCACTTCTGGCTGGCCCCACCCACCCCGCCCTCCCAGGAGTCCCTAAGCGGCCTGTTATGGATGCAGGTAAGTGCAGGGTGCACACAGAGGCTCGGGGAGGGCATAAAACAGGCCTACCAGAAGTTTGGGAAACCCGTTTCTGGCCTCCAGAGGGCCTCTGGTGCCTGGGGAGGCTGTTTTCGCCCTCCTGGAGGCTTGAGAAAAGCCTCTGGAGCTTGGGGAGGGCAAAAACACCCAAACCCTAACCCTGACCCTAACCGCAGTGGTGCAGGAGGCTGACTAGGCCACGCCTACCATGGCCACACCCACCCAGGCAGAGAACCTCTTGCTAAAATTTTCGAAGCCGACCCCTGGTCGATACTCTAAGAATCTCCAAGGAGTTACAGGCTTTAAGACCTCTGCTTAGGGAAAAGCCAGGCTAGAGAGCAAGGGAAACTCCCTGGCAAGGAAATCCACTGATATGAAAGCGAATTGGAGACGAGGAATCAAAATCCCTTCAAAGAGACGTCTTTGGAATATTGTTCCCGTGAGATTAAGGCCCTGCGTTCCCAGTCAAGTTGGAAAGGAAGCAGGGGAAACGCCTCTCTATGGAAATGTGAGCTCTTATCTCCCTAAGATCAAGAGAACAGTTTTGCTGAGGGATCTGTACCCTCAATCCAGCGCTTATTTCTTCATCTTTCTTCTCTTTTTTTTTTTGACAAATTGCTGCGTTATTGGCCTCCCCGTTGCAATTCTAGGAGGACTCCTAAGCAGCGGTGGGATTTAGCCCGTTCGCACCCCTTCGGGAGAACTGGTTGTTAACTTTCTAAACAGTTTGGCAAACTGATTGTTAGAAGAAATCATTAGGGCAGAGAACCGGTTGTTAAATTACTTGAATCCCACCACTGCTCCTAACTCTCTTCCACTTCTGGAGATAAAGGTAAGGTCAAATTCTCACTTCAATTCATGTTGACAACACACTTTGTAAGGTAGGATAGGCTGAAACAGACAACTAGCCCTTTAAGGTCACCGATGAGCGCCACTGGTCAAAATGGGAGTCTTTTTAATCTTAATGCAATATTATAACCAGGGGTGGGATGCAGACAATTTATCTACCGGTTCGTCCAGTACCAAAAATGTGAGCACGTGCATGCACACCTCTGCACATACGCATGGCCTTCCGCACGCCGACTTCCACGCATGCGCACAGCTTGAAAACGTGGCTAAATAGGATGGCATAGCGACAGGGCAGGTGGTGGGTTTAAAACTCCCACCCACAGGTCGTTACAACCGGTTCTCCTAAACCGTTCCGAACCGGCTGGATAAAACCTCTGATTATAACCACCTTGGCTTTAAATAACAAGCATAGGTTTTCTCCATCTTTACCTTAGACAACTAACAGAGTAGCGTCAGACTGATGGGGAGGAGAGGCAGTGGCTTCCCGAAATCTCCAATTTTGAGTCTAGGGAATGTTGGAGCAGAATAACAGAATAAAAGAGTCAGAGTTAAGGGCACCGAAGACATTCTAAACTCCTACAAGAGTTTTATTCTTCCCTTAAAATTTCTTAAGGCATTCCTCAATTTACAATCTTTTGTTTAGCGACCGTTCCAAGTTATAACACCGCCGAAAGAAAGTGACTTGTGACCGTTTCTCACATTTACGACTGTGGCAGCAATCCCTATGGTCATGTGACAACTTGGCAACTTGGAATGTATATGAGGATTGGACTTTCCTGGCGCCCTTCTAGCGAGCAAAATCAATGAGAAAACCAGATTCACTTTACAACCGGGTTACTAATTTAACAATTGCAATTGTTCACTTAACCATTGTACCAAGAATGGTTGTAAAACCGGGGAGGGGGGGAACTCGCTTAACAACTGTCTCACGGCAAGTCTCACTTAGCATCAGAAGTCTCACTTAGCATCAGAAGACTCACTTAGCAACAGAAATTTTGGGCTCGATTATGGTTGTAGGTCGAGGACTACCTGCACAGAGTCCCAGGTTCAAATCTTCACTCACTCAGAAAGTGACTCGCTCGGTCAATCACTTTCTCTTAAGAGAATCCTGTACTGGAAGCTGTTGCCAGCCATTTAAACTTTTTTAAAACAATAAATAAATTAAGATGTCTCAAAAAAAGAAAAAGAAAAAAAAAGGAGGATATAGATCAGGAGTGTCCTTACCTTGGCAACTTTAAAATCTGTGGACTTCAACTCCCAGAATTCCACATTCATCTGTGGCTCCAGAGTTGACGTCCACAAGTCTTAAAGAATGCCAACCAGAGGTGCCAACCAGTAGTAGAACTTTTGAGTAGTTTGGAGAACCAATAAATACTAACTCTGGCTGGCCTCGTCCCCATCTATTCTCTGCCTCCCGAGTCCCAGCTGATTGGGAGGAAATGGGGATTTTGCAGGATCCTTCCTCTGGAGTGGGGAGGGAATGGAAATTTTACAGTATCCTTCCCCTGGAGTGGGGAGGGAATGGGGATTTTGCAGTATCCTTCCCCTGGAGTGGGGAGGGAATGGGGATTTTGCAGTAACCTTCCCCTGGAGTGGGGAGGGAATGGAGATTTTACAGTATCCTTCCCCTGCCATACCCAACAAGCCATGCCACACCCAAGAAGCCACACCCACAGAACCGGTAGTAAAAAAATTTCAATCCCATCACTGATGCCAACCTGATTATAAATCCAAACAATTAAATTGGGCTTGTTGTCAAAAGCAAAACGCAGCACCGTGTTTCCGAATTAGTCCGCCCGGCTTACTCGGGCTTCCCCTTTGTATGTGAAATGTTGCGTGTTAATTTCTTTTCTTTCTTTTTTTTTTTGGTGGAAGGGGTGTGGGGGGGGGGGGGGAAGAAAAGGGCAGGGCTACCCCTGGGCAGATGTTTGCTTCAAGTCTTTGCCTCTGCCAGGCAGGTGCTTGCTGGAAAAAGAGACAAATAGCTGACAATATGAGCAGCTGGGTTTGGGCCCTTTCAGCTGCATGCATGTGTATATAACTGCCAGGAGTGTTTATTACAGAGAATAGAGAAGTTGGGGGTGTGTGGAATGGAAGCCCTTTGCATTATGTGTTTTCTTGGGGCATCGTGCAAACTTTGGAACCAAGAGAAAGAGAGAGAGAGAGAGGGAGGGAGGGAGAGAGGGAGGGAGAGGGGGGGGGAAACTGAATTTATAATATCCTTCGGAATTAGTTTTTTTTTAAATTTGATTTATATGCCGCCCTTCCCCGAAGACTCAGGGCGGCTTACAATGCGTTAAGCAATAGCCTTCATACTTTTGTATATTTATACAAAGTCAGCTTATTGCCCCCACAAACTGGGTCCTTATTTTACCTACCTTAGAAAGGATGGAAGGCTGAGTCAACCTTGAGCCTGGGGAGATTCGAACTTACAGTAATTGCAGGCAGCTGGTGTTAATCACAATGCTTTTAGTCTGCTGAGCCACCAGTTTTAGTGTTGTAAAAACATGGGCCTTTAGACTGCAAGCGCTTGTATTTTGTGCTGTAGGCATTTGATCAGAGGCCCCCAATTTTGGGGGGCACCAGGGACCGGTTCCGTTGGAGATTGTTTTTTCCATGGACTGGAGGTGAGACGTGGTTTCGTGTGACTGCCTGAATCCCGTGGATGAAGCTTCGCTTTTTGGGTGGCCCAGTTTCTGGCAAGCTGTGGCCCGGGGTCAGTTCATAGACTGAAGGTGGCGCAGTGGTTAGAGTGCAGTACTGCAGGCAACTTCCATTGCCTGCCGGCTACCTGCAATTTGGCAGTTCGACTCTCACCAGGCTCAAGGTTGACTCAGCCTTCCGTCCTTCCGAGGTGGGTCAAATGAGGACCCAGATTGTTTGTGGGGGGGTAAGAGGTTGACTCTATCAACCGCTTAGAGAGGGCTGTAAAAGCACTGGGAAGCGGTATATAAGCCTATTGCAATGTGCAGAAACATACTCGTCGGTTATGGCGATGGCCCCGACGTTCAATTTTAATAAATAAATAAATAAATAGCATGTGTTTATTCCTTGTGTATGGAAAGCTATTTACATGGGCAACAAAAGCCTGTGGAAATAGGGAAAGACGAAAGCATCATGCAAATTCCCCCTCCTGCACACGAAGCTAGAAGAGGCAAGCTGTCGACAGGCTAGTTCTGCAGATTTTCTGATTTTTAAAATCCCAATGTTTTTTGAAACCCTCCCCCCCCACCACCACCAAAAAGTACTTGCATCTAATAAAAGCAGGGTCTCTCAGATGCCCCGCACCCAAAGGGAACAGATTCCTCCTCTTTTTTTCCCATGTTGACAAAAGATTTTCCTTTTGTCTGTTACATGAATTCCCCTTCCGACAACCTGTCCTTCGTTAGGTTTCAAAGCAGATTGATACAGGATGCCCAGAAGGACTTCCCAAAAATATTTAATAGATAATTTAATGTCACTGCAGGACTAGGTTTTTGGTTTTTTTTTTCTGGTACAGAACAGTCACTGCTTCCAATGGAGGCAGGAGTGCTAAGGATTGAGATGTGGTTGCAGGAGAGATAGGCAAAAGATACAGAGGTTTTGTGTGCACAGACCAGGGGTGGGTTGTTACTGGTTCGGTCCGGTTCGGGCAAAATGGAGCAGCAGTGGCAGAAGGTTCCACCCACCTGCCATCAAAAACGCTCTGCGCATGCGCAGAGGCGCTGCGCACTCCAAAGCAAGCAAGCACATGTGCGCTGGGATTTGAAACCCACTACTGGCACAGACACACACATTCAGGCATCACTGCCAAGGTGTATCTCAGCCAGATCAAAGTCCGGATAGTCCTCGACTTACAACCCTCAGTGAGCCCAACATTTCCATCGCTAAGCGAGACACTCGCTAAGTGAGTTTGCTCCGTTTCGCAACCTTTCTTGCCACCATTGTTAAGTGAATCCCCGCAACTGTTCCCTTAGGAATGGTGGTTAAGTGATCCGGCTTCTTGTCGAGAAGGCTGCAAAAGGGGATCACGTGACATACACACACATACACTCCGAGACACGACAATGGTCATAAATGCGAGTCGGTTGCCAAGCATCTGAATATTGAATCATGGGGATGCGGCAAGAGTTGTAAATGTGAAAAACACTAATCCTGTAAGGAAGGCAGGGAGGAAACATTCTGGTGGTGTTTCTAGCTTAATCTTTATTGCGCTGCTTACCAAAACTGCCTCTCTGGTTAACCCTTATTACATTGTAACAGCTTAAGGCGAAGTGCCCATCGATGTGAGTGACATTGAGTTGGCCACACCCACACGGTCACATGACCACCGAGCCACGCCTATCCATCTGGTCATTAGGGTAGAGAACTGGTTGTTAAATTATCTGAATCCCAGCACTGGAAAAGACATATGTGAACCAGCATTCAAGCAAAGTATAAATTATTTCCCTGCATTTAAAGGTTGGATCGCTTGTGGATATTGCAACAGAGATCCAAGTGAAGAAATCCTGGCTGAAAAAGACCTTTCGATGAAAACTTTTGTCTTTTTGGCCTACAACGTCTCATTCACGCTTATCGGAGATCTCTGCTAGGTGGCTCTTTTTCCTTTGTTTTATTTTAATATATATGTATAATATGCCTGTAGATTTTGTGAGTCATCAATTTTCCTGAATCACAAATTCAAATGTAATAAAACAAAAAAGTGTTTTGTAAAGTGGAAGAAAAAAAAATTAGGTCTATGAGAGCTTTGCTAGGCGTTTCCAAAAGTTACACTATGTAAAAATCATGCAATTAAAACTGTAAGAGAGGGAGGATGATGGAGAGAGAGAGAGAGAGAGGCAAAAAGGAACCTGTTGCTTCATTTTTTTTTATTTTAATGAGCAGCTTATTGTAGAGTTTAAAAAAAAATATGGGAGAGCGCAAATGACTAAAGCTACACCGTAAACAAGTTTTCCTAATACATTCCACCTGTTTACACCTCCAAAACCAGCAAGGTCAGATGGAATTTGAAAGGGCTCGTATTGCTACACAAATCAGGAAACAACCCAATATTCAATAAGCAAATACATCTCTTGGGTTTCGGTCGTGTATGTCGGAATCTCATTCTAGTAAAAGGAGGGCTTAATATTCCCCCCCCCCCGGCTTTGGCAGGAGATCATCAAGGCACCTTGAGCCAAATCTAAACCTCTTTCTTGCAAGCTGCCAATCCAAACACGGAGGAATATAGTACTTCAAGTCCCTTGGTCAGTTTGTCTTAGAACTGTCTGTACTAAAGATGGGGAAATCGGTTACAGGATAACGTTCCTGGTACCCCCTCACCAAGGGGCAGATGGTTGGAGCTGCCAAGCCCTGCGATTTGTCAATATCTGGAGGGCCACAGATTATCTGCTTTCAACCTTAAGTCTGGGGATTTCTTCCTTCTTGGCTATCTATCTATCTGATTCCTTGCTCGGAAATGAACCTTGCAACCGAAGCTTGCGTTCAGACAAAGGAAGGGACCTTTGGACACAAAAAAGCCACTTAGCGGCCCGATTGGCGTTTTGCGTGTTCCAAAACATTTCCCCATCCTCTCGCTGTATCCTATAGGGCAGCGATGGCGAACTTTTTCAGCACCAAATGCCCAAACTGGAACGTGTATGCATGTGTGTGCATGCCGAAGCGCCAGAAACCTGAACAAAAGCTGGCCGGTGCGCATGCCTGGTTTTCAGCCATTTTTAGGCTGTTTTTTAGGCTGTTTTCAGGCTGTTTTTGGCCTGGAAATGGCCTGGAAATGGCCTGAAAAACAGCCCAGAAAATGGCCTGAAAAAGGGCATGAAAAATGGCCTGAAAAACAGCCTGAAAACAGCCCAGAAAACAGCCTCCAAAATGGCCTGGAAAATGGGTTTAAAAAACAGCCTGAGAACAGTCTGAGAATGTCCTGAAAAATGGCCTGAAAACAGCTCAGGAAACAGCCTGAAAATGGCTCGAAAAATGGCCTGGAAAATGGCTTGAAAAACAACCTGAGAATGGCCTGAAAAATGGCCTGAAGAACGGCCTGAAAACAGCCCGAAAAATGGCCTGGGAAATGGCTTGAAAAACAGCCTGAAAACAGCCTGAAAACAGCCCAGAAAACAGCCTGAAAAGGGCATGAAAAATGGCCTGAAAAACGGTCTGAAAACAGCCCAGAAAAACAGCCTAAAAACGGCCTGGAAAATGGCTTGAAAAACAGCCTGAAAACAGCCCAAAAACAACCTGGGAAAACAGCCTGATATTTTGGCCATTTTTCAGGCCGTTTTCCGGTGTTCCGGAGTCCGTGAAGAGCAGCTGAAAAAAGCAGAAGAGCAGCTGGCGCGTGCCACAGGTGCCACAGGTTCGCCATCACAGCTATATAGGATACAACTGTAGAGGAAAGCAGGAAATCGGTTCACGGAACTTCTTTTTTTAATTGATGCAAGGTAAAAACCAAGCTGAGATTAAGGGTCCTTAGTTTGCAGGTTTCCTAACTCCGAATTTAGCGCTTTCCAGATGGATTGGTATTACAGTGCCCAGAATTCTTGCCCCAAATACTGAGTGGGCATTATGGAAATTATAATCCCAAGACGTCCGTTTGGATGAATTTGCTATCGGGGGCTTGATGAAAACCAGGGATTGGACTCTTTCCCCCCTCTTCTTTTACTAAAGGGTTGATTAAGCCACCATATAACCAAGCAGTTGGGCAGGCTATAATAAAGAGATTTTGAAGATAGGGGGAAAAAGGCAGTGAGTGGTTTGGGCCTGTATTGCACCCGGCACGTATAATTAATACTACGCTGAATACAAATATTAATCATTAACTCTATTGAGAGCACATTTATAATTCTTGGATTGTTTATTCTAGAGACATCCTGTAAGGGCTGCCGCCTTTAAAAGAAAAAGAAACGATTTGTGACCGTCGGAGCTTGTGACAAACCAAAATCCAACAGGTGCCATATTCATTGTCAGTGTACTGGAAAATGCTCTACCTGTGGCATTCCAGGAGAACAAGGGTAGCCAGGGCAGATTCCAAGATTAGCAACCCATTAAGTTTCTTCTTCTCCGGGTGCTCTGGATTCGAGACAGCACAGTAGCTGGAACTTTGGAACTTGGCTCAATTATTAAAAAACAAAACAAAAACAAATGGGCACCTAATTTGCCCCAGAAAGGAATTATGGGTGCGCAGTTCAAAGAGACAATTGACTGCTCTTCCTGTGTGGAGTGTCCAAGGTACATTTCTTGATTAAAAGAAGCCAGTTGGGCATGAATGGAGCCTAATTAGACATCTAAGTACCATCTACAATACTGAGACAAACAAACAGAACACAAAATACAGGGTAACAGGAGTTGGAAGGGATCCCTGAGGTCTTCTAGTCCATCCCCGTTTAAGCAGGAGAGCCTACACCAGTGATGGCTAACCTTTTTTTCCTCAGGTGCTACAGCACGCGCATGGACCCACACTTATAATCAAGTGCCCCCATGCACACCTCGCCCCCTGCGCATGCATGTGCGACCCCCTGCTCCCCCAACCCATGTATGCATATGTGACACGCCCCCTTGCACCCCGTTTTGGGCCTAGCAGGCCTCCCGGAAGCCTCCGCAGGCCAGAAACGGCCCGTTTCCGGATTTCCAGTAGGCCCATTTTTTTGTCCTCCCAGAGCTTGCTGCGCAAGCCCTGTACTTACGTGGCATCCAAAATGGGCTGCGGGAGGGGCAGGGTGGCGCAGGGCGGCATGGGTATGCACGCGCGTCTCCCGCGTGTGAGGCAGAGACCCGAAAATCAGCTGGCCGGCGGGAGGCACGTGCTCATGAGCTGTGGAGACTGATCTACGGCGACGGCTCGCGTGCCCGCAGAAATGGCTCCACGTGCCACCTGTGGCACACGTGCCAGAGGTTCACCATCACGGCCCTACATACAAATGGTTGTCCAGCCTTAAAAACCTCCATTGATGGGCGCAGCCACAACTTCCGGGGGCAAGCCGTTCCACCGATCGAGTGTCCTCCCTGTCAGCAAATGTCTCCTTTATTGCTAGGTTGGTTCTCTCCTTCATTGGAAAACTGTGCCCCAGATGAAAATGTGTGGGGGCCGGCAAGATGCGGCCCAAAGTTTCAAGATGGCAACCCCCGGAAGCGAGTGTGATGCATGTGGAAACCAGGCAGAGCTTCGACTGCTGTGTTTGTGGCGGCCATCTTGATTTGTTTTGGACCACACCTGGCGGAGACCCCTGTGAAAAAGGTCTCAAGAGGCCAGGTGTGAGGAACCAAAGGGGAGACAGCCTTGCAAAGCCTGGAAGCTGGGATGCAAATAAGTGGGGGGAAGGAAGGAGGAGAAGAAAAGGAGACGGGCGTTCGGTGTAAGAGAAGGCAAAGCTTGGTACATAGCAGCTTCCTCTATATTACACATTCCTTAAATGGAAGGAATTCATAGCTATACCGTGTTTCCCCGAAAATAAGACCCTGTCTTATATACCGACACTGAAGGATGTAAAAATGTGATACATTGTTATGTTTGTCTTGGTTTTTTTGTTTTGTTTTGTTTTTTCTGTTTTTAAAGGTGAAAAATGCTTAAAGAAAATGAAAAGAAAAAAGACTCTGCTACCACCAGTAGCCTCCCACTGGCCGATACGCTCTCATAGAGAGGGGCTCCTCCGGGTGCCGTCAGCCAAACAATGTCGACTGGCGGCCCCCAGGGGGAAAGCCTTCTCTGTGAGAGCACCTACCATCTGGAATGAGCTCCCCCCGGAGATACGGAGGATCCCGGATCTACGCACCTTCCGCCACGCTCTCAAGACCTTTTTATTCCATCAGGCTGGCCTGGCCTAACTCCCCCCCCCCCTTTTCCCTTTTAAAATGTAAATTTTAAATCTGTTCTTAATCTATTGGGCTGTTTTAAATCTGTCTTGGGCCAAATTGTTTAATTCGGTTTTATTTTGCTTTTAAATTTTGTATTTATGTGTTTTATCTTGTGGCTGTCCACCGCCCTGAGTCCTTCGGGAGTAGGGCGGTATATAAATCAAATAAAACAAACATAAACATAAACTCTGTCTTATATATTTTTGAACCCCGAAATAAGCAATTGGTCTTATTTTTGGGGAGGTCTTATTATTTTGGGGCGCGGGGAGCAAGACGGGGCTCCTCTTGCCGTCATACCTGATTTCCAGCTGTGCCTCCCTAACCCTAACCAGAGGAAATGGTGGGGACCGGCTGCGCATGTGTTTAAATATTTTTAGGGAGGGCTTATTATCAGAGGAGGGCTTATTTTCAGGGAAACACGGCAATATGCCAGTCGGAACTGGTATTTTCTTCATCAAGTGGATTTCCATCAATCTTCATTTCAAAAACAGTGTATTCTAGGTGTTATCAGAAGCTAAAGGAGACAGCTTACTCCCACCTATATTCTACACCATGGGAATGGGATAGAGGGTTAAACAGATAATGACAAAATGCTGGATTGGTCTAATCCAGGAAAGGCAGTTTTTTTATGCCTATGGGCCAAAAGGTTATGATGCTAATTTTAGAAGGTGGGAGTGCTAAGAGACACCCTACATAAAAGCCAAAGGATTCCAACTATTCTGACAATCTTATTTATTTATTTATTTATAATAAAGTAGTAGCCCGAAGACTGAAATAGCAAAAATAAGTGTGCGCTAAGACACATGTGTGAAATATAACCCAAAGTAATAGAAAGTTATGAAGAACAGCAATAAAGTGGTTTCTTCCTCCTTTAAAAAATTTGCCCCGTGTGTGTCACAGATTTTAATACGACATACTCAGCTTTTAAACTCCGGGCCTCCAGGTCTAATATTAAATGCTTTCAAAAATATAAACCCAAGGACCTCAAAAGATGCTTTAAATATAATTTAAAGCATCAGCAAAAATTATCTGCGGATACATACGCGAGTAGGGTTTTTTTTTTTTTTAATGTTTTGATGTCGGTGAATAAGCCAACGTTTCAAACCTGTTGCTCTTTAAATGCATGAGGACTAGTAACTTAGCTCTTTGAAACAAACAGGGAGATTATCATTTCAAGATTTTCAGGTTTAAGCTATAAAAAGGAGCCTCCCTTTATAAATAAGTCACAAGTTTTGAATGATGAAATTGGCAGAGTTGGCAAATCTTGGGTGAGAAAAAAAATGAGTCAGCGTGAACAAGGGTATTGGAAATTGACTCAGTTGGCTGGATGGACCCCACACCCTGTTTCTGGAGAAAAGTATTGTAGTTGCAGTTTTGGAGAGTTTCAAGCCCACAATCCACAAATACGGGAGCGCTCTCCATAATCAAATCCAACAAAATTCTTTTCAATAAACTAACACGTCATCTTTTGCTCTTTTTCTTTTTTGCTTTACATTTCGGATTACGGGATATGCTAAGGACTCCACAGAATTAGCTTAACAAGAGATGGACTTTCACGCCTGAGCTGCAGAAGTCGACACGACAACTAGATGGCAGCAAGGAGTCGTGGTTTTCTGTTTGCTGCCATCTATTAGTGATGCCGATTTTTGCAAGGCGGACTGTAACCCTTAATCAAACGACAACAACGTGCAACTCTGAATATGATTCTTTGGATTCAATCCCTTCCTTGAACGCTACCTGCGAACCTATGCCACGTGTGCTGGAACTGGCACGCAGAGCTGGGCATGCGAGCTGTCGCCCGTTGCTCTCCCGGATTCCGGTATGCCAGCCAGCTGGTCTTCACATGCGCGGGAGTACTGGCAACTGGAAGAGCAGCTGCCCGGATGACATGCACGTGCCGTGCGGCTGTCTCTTCTGGTTTTCAGCATATGTTCCGGTTTCTGGTGCACATGTAAAGACCAGCTGGCCGGTGCTCATATATGTGCCACAATCCGGAAAATCATCTTCCGGGCAGCTGTACTTCCGATTTCTGGCACGCACATGCCCACTGGCCAGCTGGTCTTCATGCACGCATGCGTTCCAGAAACTGGAAGACCAGATGGCCGGTACACATACGTAAAGCCGGAAACCAGAAGAGTAGCCGCCCAGCACGCGCATTCACACCTGGTGGCTGCTCTTCCAGTTTCTGGCATGCACGCGTGAGCATGCACGCTCCCGTTTCAGTGCCGCAAACATTCACCAACGCTGTATTAGGATGTTGGTATCAGACACATCAGGATACTGAGTCTTTAGGAAGACTTAGACCGGTGATGTCTTACCTTTTTGCCGTCACATGCCAAAAGAGGGAGGAGTGCGGGGGTGGGGGTGGTCACGTGCACTCATGCCCACACCCATAATTCAATGCGCCCCACCATCTGTGTATGTGCGCATGCCCCCCCATGCTCCGCCCACTTTTGGCACATGATGGCATGGTGGGCCCGGTAGGCTTGTATTTAGCCCTCCCCAGGCTCCAGACACTTTCGAGGAGCCTGGGGAGGATGAAAACAGCCTTCCACCCCCACCCGGAGGCCATTTCCTGACTTCCAGTGGTCCCGGAAGGCCCAAAAATCAGCTGGCTGGCGCACGCATGCATGCTGGGATTGAGCTAGGCCTCTTGTGCCCACAGATATGGCTCCACGTGCCACCTGTGGCATGCGTGCCACGGGTTCGCCATCACGGACTTAGACCTTACTTCTCAGGAACCAATATGCAAGACATGCCGTTCAGTGGCCGGTTATCCTACAGCCCTATGCTGCCTGGGCTGTTCATATGTCCGTGTGAAGTTTTTTTCTGACAGCCAGGCCAGTCTCCGGAGGGTTTAGGAATTTCAGTACTTTGAAAAGCACACCATACGACGAACAAGGACTTAATTCACACTGAAACAACAGCATGAACGGTACAGAAGTGGCGTAATGGTATCGATGCCTAAGTGAGTGTCGGGAACTGCTCTTTCGCAGAAAGGCAAGCAAAAATTGTATTGCCCAATGCTTTTCCAAGATCTCGTAAAGATGAATCACACATTTAGAATCCAGGCAAGAGCAGCTGGCTCTAAACACAAATGTACTACTGCAACCCACTCTAAACACCATCACCAATCATTTACTTTAATACAGAGAGGTCCCCAACCCTTGGTCTGTGGACCGGCACTGGGCCGCAGCATGTTAGAAATAGGGCCACGCAAACAAGCAAAGCCCCATCTTCGGGATTCAGGCAGCAGGTAAAACCACGCTCCTTCCGGTCCGTGGTAAAACCTCATTCCACGGAACCGTTTCCTGTTGTCCCAAAGGTTGGGGGCCACTGCTTTAAAAGACCATTAAAGCATAGCAGGAGATTTTAACAAAGACTTCCTGAAGTCACACTTGAATCCCGATGATTTCCTGGAGGTGCACTTTTCAAATTCCCTCCCCCCCCCCCTCCACCTCAGTGGTGAAATCTGAACCGGTTTATTATTGCACGCCGTGCGCCAAATGTGAGCTGCGCGTGTGTATCCACAGTGCACTGCACACACCACACACCAAATGCGAGGTGTGCACAACCTATAGGTTGTAAAAAAAATGCTTTTAAAAGAAAAGAAAAAGGCTCTGACGATCACACGGCTCATCGAAACACCCGCTGCCATCACTACCGGATTGGCCGATCCGGTCCGAACCGGGAGCATTTCACCCCTGCCCTATCTTCTTCCCACCTATTCTACTAGGGTTTCTTAGTATCTCCCCATTCAAATAGCAATCCGTTCCAATCCAGCTTTGAGATCAGCCTAGGTTGCTTAGAGGCTGCTGGAAGAAAAATCTCATTCGACACGGGTCTCGGTTGCATGACGTATGTCGGCAGCCTCGCATTTTAACATTTCGGTGGGCAACTCCACGTAAACAGGCTGGGAGAAATCTTTCCATACTTCTGCTCACCAACTTGTTTGTCTTAATTCGTCTGTTACTACTACATAGCCTCTTCCCATTTATGCATGCATTTTAAGGTGGGGGAATTTTGTAGGTATCGCTGAATTGCAACACCCAATCGTGTTGTGATGACTAACACAAAGTGAACCAAGAAAAAGCTTACTGCTCAGCAAGGATCTGGTACCAGGCTCCTCCGATTCCACACACACACACACACACACACCCCAACAAAATAGTCTCTACATTTCACCGGCTCTCTTTGGCAAGGCATCAATAGACACCCCCACTCACAACTCACTCCACCTCCATTTGTTTAATCATTGATTTGAAATATTTTATAGTTTGTCCGCTATTTAGGGGACCTTGCGGTAAATTACAATGGGGGGTGGGGGGGTGGAGAAAGCCAGCTAAAACACACACACCGAGTTGATTTATTAATTAATAATTTAAAGCACACAACAATAAACAGGTAGCGCTGACAGAGAGGCCCTTAAGGGACGAGTTTATAAAGTTCCATCTTGTGGAACCAAGCGCAAAGGAATGACTCAGAAGAGTAGTTAGAATTAGGCACGTGTAGCTCTGGCCAACCCTTGGCCCAGGAGTTTGCTCTGTGTAATAGCACTCAACCTCCCACAAGGCTCGAATGCCACTTTACCCAGGAGTCGGCTGCTGGGGGCTCGCGGGGGTTCGGGAGAACCTCTAGCTAAGATTCTGTGCAGTTCGGAGAAACCCCCAAATCCTACTCCTGGCTGGCTCCGCCCACCTCACCCTGCCCTTTCCAGAAGTCCCCATGCAGCCCGTTTTGGATGCAGGTAAGCGCAGGGCGCACGTGGAGGCTCGGGGAGGGCAAAAAACAGGCCTACCAGAAGTTCAGGAAGGCCAGAAACGGGCCTATTTCCGGCCACTGGAGCCTGGGGAGGCCGTTTTCGCCCACCCGGAGGCTCGAGAAAAGCCTCCGGAGCCTGGGGAGGGCAAAAACGTGGTGCAGGAGGCCGACTAGGCCTCGGCCACTATGGCCACGCCCACCCAGCAACCGGGCAGAGAGAACCCCTCGCTAAAAGGAGTTTTTTGAAGCCCACCCCTGTCTATACCCATGAAGGGAGGGAGACAGAGAGAGAGAGAGCACTGCAGTGATATTTTGTTCAGAAAGGGCAGCAGCAGAGGTAGGCACTACTGCTACTTCCCAGCCCCTGCACCCTGCCAAACTTCAGTCGAGAAGCAAGAATTGCATCAAACAAGGATCAAAGGCAAGCCGGGCCAGACTGTGGGCTCCAGGATTAGATGCCTTGGAAAGCCATCAGAGGAAGCAAGCCTGGGAAGACAATGGCGAGGGATTTAGTCCCTGATCCCTCTTGTCTGAAAGAAAAAAAAATATACCCACATACAGCTGTCCCGAACCTCAGGTGTGCAGGTGGACAGGTATAGACACACCAAGGGGGCTGTGACAGGAAGGAAGAGAAAGACTAGTGGGGAGTCGTGAGGGATAGGAGGTGTAGAAAGGGACAGAAGAGCAAGGAAAGGAAGAGAGATGGAACAAGTTGCCGAAGCTGGTTTCTTCAGATTAAAGGCCGGATGGATTGAGCATGTCCATCTCTTAAACGCTGGTCCGATTTTATTCCGAGCTGGCATCCCTCTGCAATTAATCTCTACACTATGGAGATGTTTTCAGAACTACCTCCTCAGAAGATAGATGTGCAACGGTCCTCTTCCACTCCAGAATGTACCAGACTGTACACTGCAGTTCCAATGAGACCAAAAATATTTGGGATTTTGCTTGCTTCCTTTCCTCTCTTTCATTTTTTTGTTGTTGTTAATTGCGAAGTCGTGTCCGACCCATCACGACCCCATGGACCATGCTCCTCCAGGGCTTCCTGTCCTCTACCATCCCCCGGAGTCTGTTTAAGCTCCCACCGACTGCTTCAGTGACTCCATCCAGCCACCTCCTTCTCTGCCGTCCCCTTCGTCTTTTGCCCTCCATCGTTCCCAGCATTAGGCTCTTCTCCAGTGAGTCCTTCCTTCTCATTAAGTGGCCAACATATTTGAGGTTCCCCTTCAGGATCTGGCCTTCTAAAAAGCAGTCAAGGTTGATCTCCTCTAGGACTAACCGGTTGAATCGCCTTGCAGTCCAAGGGACTCGCAGGAGTCTTCTCCAGCACCAGAATTCAAAGGCCTCCATTCTTTGGCGCTCAGCCTTTCTTATGGTCCAAATTTCACAGCCAGACGTTGCAACTGGGAAAACCATAGCCTTGATTATACGCTCTTTTGTTGGCAGGGTGATGTCCCTGCTTTTTAGTAAGCAGTCTAGATTTGCCATGGCTTTCCTCCCCAGGAGCAAGCATCTTTCATGCCATAAAACATCACTTTGTCTAGAGATACCTGGGATTGGGAGTCTAAATCAATTTTTTGGGACTGGGTCAAACCAACAAGCTGCACAAGAGTTATTAGACAATATACAGGGGTAAGTCCTTGACTTACAACAGTCCATTCAGTGACCGTTCAAAGTTACAACGGCACTGAAAAATGTGAGTTAGTTAGGACCGTTTTTCAAAGTTACAACCACTGCAGCATTTCCCCCTTGGTCACGTGATCAAAACTTCAGACGCTTGATAAGGGGGTTCATACTTATGACGGTTGCAGAGTCCTGGGGTCATGTGATCCGCTTCTGTGACCTCCTAACCAACGAGGAAGCCAGATTCACTTAACAACCATGTGACTAGCTGAACTGCCATAATTCACTTAATAACTGTAGTAAAAAAATGGAGGGAGGGGCAAGGAATGTTTCGCTCGGCAGCATAAATGCGGAGCTCGATTGCGGTCGCAACTCGAGGACTCCCTGGTTCAGGATTGAGGAGTATAACACCCCCCCCCTCTCTCCATTTTGACAAGTGGGGGGAAAGTCCAGTCAAAGGGTGAAGAAAAGGGGCTGAGAATTTGGGGAGCTGAAGTTTAAGTCAGCTTGAGGAGATGAGACTACAACTGCAATTAGAAAAAATATGGTGCTATCTCCTAAGTGAAAGGCATCAAAGCCGAAGGAGGGTGGAGAGGTGTAGGCCACAACTGGATCCAGGAAATGAATGAGGTGGCAGAGAATTGCCTGCACAGGCACCTCGGCTCTGAGGCTTGGCAGCCAAAGACTTCAGGGCCGCATGCATAATCCACTCCTGTTTCCGTTTACCATTTGATGTAATTATAGTTCTCGATGGAAATCCGTCTAAAGTGTTTTGTTTTTTTTTAACTTAAACACTTTAAAATCACTTTGGTACCCAGCTGTGCCGTACTGTCCACGATGGCACAGATAACAAGCTCCTTTCCTCCCAAGCTCACTTTCTCAATTCCGTTTTGGAGAAGGGGTAAGAGAAATAAACTCCCTGCCATCCTATCAGCCGAACAACCAGAATTTTTCTCCTTCAGGTCAAAATAGCCTACCTAATCTGGCCAAATTATCCTCAAACGTTGTTGTAGCTAAAATCAAGCTCAGCCACGACATTTCCCAGCGATATCAAAAGTGAACTTACTCAGCGGAGACACAAATTGTTCATAATTTTAAACTATTCCCAGGCACCCCATTCTTGGCTGGACAGCTTTCTTGACTGCTCCTATTAAAGCTCACGTTATAAGTTTATCCTAACTCAGGAGTCAGCAACCCACAGCTCTGGAGCCACATGTGGCTCTTTCGTCCCTCTGCTGCGGCTCCCTGTGGCTCAAAATATGCACCACAATTGTCAATGTGTGACACCCACCGACGCGCAATTTATTAAGCTTTTCGGGCCCCGGTAGGCCAACCATGGATAAATCCAAGAAAAGAAAAGTTTCAGAAGAAAACAGAAATCTTTAATTCAACTACATATGCTAGTTCTGCGGCCTCTCAAGAAATAGTCAGGCATGGGAAGAGTTTTGTGGCTCCCGGTGTTTTCTTTTCTGTAGGAAACGGGTCCAAATGGCTCTCTGAGTGTTGAAGGTTGCAGACCCCTGTCCTAACTGGTGCCTCTCTAAAATACTTTAGCTTCTTAGCACCGTAGGTGCTTTGATTTCCAAGCTATTTCTCACACCCCCTCTCCCCAACGGATTTCTACCTGGGGGCTCACAGCCCTTTAATTTATGCCCCTTCAGAGCAGCTTCTTCAAAAGAGAGGAAAAAAGCAGCAGCCTAAATGAAAAGTCCAATTTCTTTACATTTGCATTGTAAAGCCATCGCTCAACTTCCCCCGAAATAAATTTTACTATTTTATTAGAGCAAACAAAATGGTAATAAAACACTAATACGGCGCCTTGTATCCAGGGGAAGGGCTAAAATTAACATAGACTGTGCTGTGTTTGCTATTACATTCAATTACCTTTTTTACTTAAGATTTACATTCTCATCTCCCTTTAATCTCCACATTGGTGGTTTCAAAATCACTCTCCTCAAATCAGGGCTAATGTTCGCTCGGGACCCGGCTATTATGAAAGATAGCTTTGCTTTAAGCGCTGAACTGTTTTAACTCTATCCCACCCCCCTCCTTAATAACGCCGCCGCTAATCCAACCAGCTTTGAACCAAAATGATACGATTTTCAGGAAATCCCAGTTACAGAAGGGATCAAGGCCGGTGTGGCTGAAAGGTAATCATGGTTAGTACTGCAGCATGACAAAACCGATAGAAAGAGAGGCAAGGTCTCAGCGCAGCTAGCAAGATTTCTTCTCGTGCGGCTTAGAGTGCACGCACATGGAATTTGCACACAAATCAAATGTGTTTAAAAAAAAAAAAAAAGACTACCTTAAAAATTGCTGCCTAAAGCAGAGGTGGGCGACTATGGTCCCTTTATGACTTGTGGACTTCAATTCCCAGAATTCCTGAGCTAACATGGCTGGCTGGCTCAGGAATTCTGGGAATTGAAGTCCACAAGTTATAAAGGGGCCACAGTTGCCCACCCCTGGCCTAAAGGGTACAATTTCCTTATTTACTTTTGAAAATCAGAGGGGTACGTTAACAAAAGTTTAAAACACACACACACACACACACACACACACACACACACAAACTCAGCAACTGTCTACACGAAAAGCTTCTCCGAAATTTCACCGCCAGAATCTTGCTGGATGCCCTTGGCTCCCTGGGGGTTTTACTGTTTACATGTTTTTTGAACTTATTCTCGCATCCCTACAGACTAGAAACTTATTTTCTTTTTAAAAACGGAAACAGGTTTCCTCAGGATGTTGCATTCTTCATTCAATGCCAGTATTTGCAAAGGAGGAGGGGGGGTTGCATGTGTGATGCATTCATTTCTCCATCTCTCAAGGCCCATAACGTTTTCCCAGCAGGATCGGGGCTGCTAAAAAAACCCCCAAAACTATCCTTTTCTGCCAGTCTGAGGTAGAAAAAAAACGGAAACCGTGGTGGAAAGCAGAGCCAAAACTCACGGGCACGTGATGTGGCCCCCTGTCCATGTTGAGGGCCCTCAACCCCCAATTTCTCCCCTGCCCCCCCCCCAGCCGCCACCTGCAAGAACATAGATATAGAGGCCACATCATTTTGGTCACTTCCCTTCCCCTCCATGGAGTTCAGTCACTGTAACGGACAGAGGACAGAACTGGTTCTGCAGGAAAACGTGGGATTTCCAATGTTTTCAATAACGCCTGCTTATATTCCACCGCTGTTTTAACGTTCGTTACATCTGCTTTATTTTGTCATATTGGGTTACAACAGTTTTAATCTTTGCCGCTTTGTTTGTAAGCAGTTAAGAGGAGTGGGGGACCATCTTTCTGGGCAATATATGCCCGGGTGTGCACTCCTACCTGTGTGTGTGTGTGTGTGTATAAATTGTGGGTTTAGCTAGAAAGGTAATATCTTTTCGCCACGCCTATGCCCCAAGCTGGCTGTTAATGGCAGCACTCCCTAAGTTAGGCTGCATGGAGACACAAAACATAAATTAGAAAAAAAGCTAAGATGACAGATGCAGCACACAAAAGAGTGGGGGAGGAAAAAAAAAATGGAACGTGCAGAAGTGAAAAGTTTGCAACATTCCACTATTATTTCTTTCTCTCTCGTTTTGTTTTGTTTTGTTTTGTTCCTCGAGCAATCGAAAGAAACTTTCTGCTCGGGTCGCTCCGTGAGACCTGCGTTTCCACCCGCGTTTCCTTACTTCGGCTTACCTTCCCCCACTTCTCCAATGTCTTTCCTTTCCTGCTTCCCCACCTTTAATAAATAAAAAGAGGAGGGAAAAAAAAACAAAAAAAAACCAACCAACCCACAACTTCAAACAGACAAAAGTGGGGGGGGGAGGGGAGAACTATATACTGTACAGCAAAATAATAATAATAATTATTATTATTATCTTTTATTTTAACTGGGTTTGGGCAAAGGGCAACAGGTGTTACCGGTGAGTGCAAATCCAGTCTCTCTTACAATGTTCCCTAGACACTGGGGCAAAAACACAAGTTAGAAGCAAGTAGGTGGGTTCTAATCAGTTTTACCACCGGGTTCGTGCATCGCATACGTGCTTTCCAGTTTTATTACCGGTTCGTTCTCCTATGAAGATTTCCACTACCGGCACTCCCAAACCGGGGAGAACCGGTAGCAACCCACCACTGAAAAGCATAATATATATAATATGGATCCTGCTCCCTGACCATTTTTGCACCACCGCTTTTTAAATTCCTTTGGAAAACCGTATATACCTGTCATTCAAAGGCCCTTTTGGGTGATGGCATGTAGAATTAACGTTTTGTCTCCCAGCAGCTGGCATTCAGTCTCTCCTAGTCTTTAACCAGCTACCTTAACCTCCTTGGCTTATGCTTCTAAGATGTATTATGCCTTTATTATTATCCCTGTGATTGGATGTTCCTTATTTAGTACATCTTTATACGTGCGCATACTTCTTCCTATCCATCCGTCTTCTGTCCTCACAATAATCCTGGCCGGTCAGTGCCAGTGAGCTCCTGGATTGTTGTAGACACTTAACCATTTCGAATGGATTTGTGGTGCCACAGAGTTTTGACTCATAAACTGTGTTACAATTCGTTTTTTTTAAAAAAAATTATAATCATTATACTTTGTACTTCATTAACCCCTCCATTCGACTGACCTTCCCGATGTTTTTAAGGAAGTAAGTTATTTTCAAACGTGTGTCGTAAAGTTTAATCCTATAAACTTTGTAAAATAACAACAACAGCAAATGAATCCTTTTTTTTAAAAAAAAATTCTTAACGGAAGTACTTTAAAAAAAAAATCCTTGTTAGGGTAGAAATGGATAAAATAATAGCAAACGAGCGAGGGGAATTAAAAAGCTAGGTTGTCGTGTTAGCTGAATGAAGCAGTTTGGAAACACTATGGAAAAAAGGCATCTAGTTAAGTGCATGTTTTATGAGTATTTTTTTTCCTTTTCTTTTTTCTCTCTCGCTGCCATAGACCATGCCACCTGCTACTCAGACTACCATAGTTTTAACAAGACTTAAATGCCTCCAAAGGGCAGCTTAATTTTCTTTTCTTAAAAGAAAAAAAAAACAACAGTAGTGTCAGCTTAATTAAATAAATCCACTGGCCACGTGGCCTGAAGTTCGTCATGGAAATTAACCTCTTCCAAAAGATCACAGTTACTGAAATAAGAATGTATGTTTTGGCAAAAGTGACAAAACGAGACACATGGAGATTCACACACACACACACACACACGCCCTCTGAATGCCTCAGACATTTTATTCTCTTTCAATTAAATATTCTCTCTCTCTCTCCACGCAACTGGCCAAGGAGTTTTTGCTGCCAAAATGCTTCCAGTATGACAAGAGAGAACTCTTGTGTGTATGGCACACTTACCCGTCGTTCCATTAAGCACACAGTTCACCAAATGACTAATTGTGAATTCACGTGACATACTGAACCGCAAATCAACGACACGGGTTGGATTGACACCGTACGCAAGACTCGGAAGTGTGGTTGTCAGTTTAGCACGCCGCAGTTTTGAGGAAATGTATACCACCCGAGCTAGGGAGCGTAGGCAGGCTTCTCCCACACTTCCCTACCTCAGGAGCCTCCTGAAATTTCAAACTGGGGTGTTTTGGGGTTTGGAGCGGTGCATTTTCTCAAACAAATTGACGGTGACATTTTTAAACTTGCTTGTACTTACGTACAGGCACGGGTGCACTGTGCTTTCTACCTTGCTACTCTACTACTCCCTCAGTCCCACATGCGCAGGCCCACTCCCACACACAGAGAAATCATCAGTCACCTCTGCAGAGAAAAAGAGGGAAAGGTTAAAAGCTTGTGAAAATACATTCACAGTTGTAATTGGAAGGGACACAACTGCTTGCGTAAAGAGAGGGCTGCCTGTCTTTCAGAGCTCCCATCGGTCTCACGACACAATCTAGAGCCCAGAGCTAGGAGGACGCAAACAAGAAATGCTGACAAAGCAGAAGAGCTCCAGGTACCTCCAACAAGAGTTCCTTCAAGGTCACTTGGGACTTCAGCCGATAATCTGTGCCGTGACCTTAACGGTAACGTTATACCAGGTGGGCCAGAGATCGACTCCGGCGTGTTAATTTCTGGTCCGTAAACATTTCCAGGACAGGCCTGATCCTTTGACCAGACAGAGACAGCTAACTTTTGGCATCTCTGTTTGCTTCCACCTTGGTTTGCAAACCCACTCTGGTCTTTTGATTTCTAACTTCTACGATCGCCAGCCTATTTCAGTACAGTACGGTACAGTGAAACAACGGTTCTCTGAAAGTCCAGAGCAATGCTATTCCTAAAGATGCAATTTGAGAGGCATAGATACGCTACTTTTCGGAACACTCTTCAAGGAATGCTTGAGCGCATGTGAAAAGAAATTCAGATGGCAACGCCTTCTGTAGTAACTTTCCCCTTCCACTCTGGAAACTGAAGCTCAGTGGTAAAAACTCAGTAACAGGTGCCTCCTAAATACAGGACTGCCCTTCACTGTTCCTTGAGAATGTTGACTATTTAGATAACTCGCGATGCCGAAATATTAATAACTTAAAATGCTCCTCTCCGCTATTCCCAAAACTCTGATGATTCTGGTGGTTAGGAATTCCTAGGAGGAGGATGAAGTCTAGTAACAAAATCAAACCCAGTGGGCCCTGGCACTCTCTCGCCCAAAGTGACAAGCCATCATTGGTATTGATTGGGTTAAACCAGGGGTCTGCAACCTTAAATACTCGAAGAGCCATTTGGACCCATTTCCCACAGAAAGGAAAACACCGGGAGCCACAAAACCTGGGTGGGCATGGCCATCTCAATATCACTCATTTCCACCAGTCACATGACCCCATAGCCACGCCTACCTAGCCGGTTATTAAGGTAGAGAACCAGTTATTAAAAACCACCCGGAACCACAAAATCCATTTGACATCTCTCTCTCCCCGCCTCCCTCCTTCCCTCCCTTCCCCCACTCTCCCTGTAAATCTGTATCTCTCTATGTCTCTCTCTCTCTCCTCCTCTCTCTGTATCTCTCTGTCTCTGCCCTGGCCGCTTCTCCATCCGCCACCGTCGCCTTTACCTTCTCAGGCCAGGCGAGGAGTGACTGGGAGGGGAGGGCGAGGGGCGGGGCCAGCCAGTTGTGGGCACCCAATAGGGAGCCACAGCAGAGGTCCCAAAGAGCTGCATGAGGCTCCGGAGCCATAGGTTGCTGACTCCTGGGTTAAACCTACAGCTCCTTTCTGTAACTTTTTCCTCTCCGGCCCTTTTGAATGTAATGTCAGAAATGTTCCAGGACTCTCAAGGCCAAGAGAACTTCAGGCTCCCTTCTTAGAGCCGAGAAAGCTCTCACGCTCTCACCTCACCTTTTCAAAAGGATGCCCCCCAGCCAGCAAAAGGAACGGCCCTCTTAAAAACAGCTACCACATAAAATCATTCTTAAAACTTTAAGCCACCTAGTGTCCAAAACTACATCTCCTCCTTCAATTTATATGTACGAACATACACATGTGTGCATGTATATCCATACACACACACATGCAGCAACATCTGGATATAAATTATTTAGAGAACTAGAGAACAAGAGATGCAAGGAGAAATTCAAATAAGCAGACCGAGAAGTTAGCTGGAAGAGATTCAAAAAAAAAAAAAAAAGCACCTTCCCAAAATTAGAAAGATTCACCGTGATGAGTAGGTTAAAAAGGACAGGAATCAAAGTAATAGCAACAAACAAGGAGAAAAGGACTAAGCCCTCATTAAGTGTTGTACCTTATGATTCTTGATGAATGTATCTTTTCTTGTATGTACACTGAGAACATATGCACCAGAGACAAATTCCTTGTGTGTCCAATCACACTTGGCCAATAAAAAAATTCTGTTCTGTTCTGTTCTGTTCTGTTCTGTTCTGTTCTGTTCTGTTCTATTCTATTCTATTCTATTCTATTCTATTCTATTCTATTCTATTCTATTCTATTCTATTCTATTCTATTCTATTCTTTTCTATTTCTATTTCATCCTATTCCTATTCCTATTCCTATTCCTATTCCTTATTCTATTCTACTCTACTCTACTCTACTCTACTCTACTCTACTCTACTCTATTCTACTCCATTCCATTTCTATTTCATTCCTATTCCTATTCCTATTCCTATTCCTATTCCTATTCCTCTCCTCTCCTCTCCTCTCTTCTTTTCTATTCCATTCCATTCCATTCCATTTCCATTTCCATTTCCATTTCCATTTCCATTTCCATTTCCATTTCCATTTCCATTTCCATTTCCATTTCCATTTCCATTTCCATTTCCATTTCCAATTCCAATTCCAATTCCAATTCTAATTCTAATTCTAATTCTAATTCTATTCTGTTCTTTGTTTTTGCTCTAGGAAAATTGAGCATTAATACATATGTCATAATGGAGATGCCATAATTGTCTCTTAATGAATAGCCCCCTCCCCAACCTGGATGTCGTGGCCAGCTAGCCTTCTTTGCAAATATTTCACGTGGAATGTAGATAAACGTTTCATTTTTGACATCCTCGTTCTCCCGTGGGAATTATTCCAATCAGAGAGGCAGGCCTGTATCCTCACGACTGAGATTCCACTGAGTGGATCCCACGTGTGGTACTCTTTGCTATTCGCAACTCAGAGCAATTCCATTCGAAGTGTGCACTGAACTTGCGGCATACATGATTGGGTGTCAGTGTGCAAATACGCCGGAAGATGTTGAAGAGGAAGGTGTGCCTGCCAAAATACAAAAAGCATTTCGCGTTGCTGCAGAAACTGTTACAAAAGCTAAAAAAAAACATCCATGGATTTGAAAGCAAGGGGACAGTCTACAACGTATCCTATGTAGTCAATTAATTTGTGGGGAGGCCCATTCTCAACAAGTGACCCCGGGGGAACAGCAAAAGATCTTAAAATCATTCAAGCCAACTCCAACCACACATTGCAAAAATTAGAAATAAGCCCATAGCTTAGTTCCTTAAATAGCAGAACTTTTAACAGCCACACCTGGAAACAAGTGACGCTCTAGACTTCAAAATAAATAATAATAATTTGACTCTTGCCCAAAAGCTCTCTTTCGATCAAAATTCAGCTAGCCCCTCTGAGGTCCCTTTGGCACAAGTTTCCGGTGACCCAAAAAAGGCAGAAGAAGCTTAGCTAACTTTGGCCCAGATTTAAGGATCCTCTTTGTTTCTCTCTTTTCCACAACCAGTTTCCCCTTTCCCTTCCCTATTCTCCCATGTCCTCAAGATTCCTCTCACCTTGAACAGTGTTAGGATTAGCCAACATTTACACTCAGTGCTTCTCTTTATTCCTTAAGACTTATTAAGAATGATAATGAGCTTCAAAGCTCACTACATGTCCCTCTCTTTCTCTCCCACTCTATCCCCCCCCACCCCAATCATATGTATTCCCTCTCTCTCCCTCTCTACGTGCCTTTTCTGTGAAAGGCACATAGGACAAAGAAGGAAGGAAGGAAGGAAGGAAGGAAGGAAGGAAGGAAGGAAGGAAGGGAGGGAGGGAGGGAGGGAGGGAAGGGAAGAAGGAAGGAAGGGAAAGGGAAGGGAAGGAAGGAGGGAGGGAGGGAAGGAAGGAAAGGAAAGGGAAGGGAAGGGAAGGGAAGGGAAGGGAAGGGAAGGGAAGGGAAGGAAAGGAAAGGAAAGGAAAGGAAAGGAAAGGAAAGGAAAGGAAAGGAAAGGAAAGAAGGAAGGAAGGAAAGGAAGGAGAGAAAGGAGTGACATGGAAATCAAGGACAATCGAGGAGCTATATAATATAAGCCTACAGCCAGTTGTTTGGGAGAGCTTTTGGAATTTCTGCGTAAATTTCTTTTAAATTCTGTGCATCTTTTCTTTGCCTTCCTTCCTTCCTTCCTTCCTTCCTTCCTTCCTTCCTTCCTTCCCACCCTCTTTCTAAAGATTCCTTTCCTGTTCCTTTCTCAGACTTGGAAGTGAGATGGGATAATACGTGTGAAATTAGACAGGGGGGAAAAAAGGAAGTTTTGCCTGCTAGGAAAGATTCGTTAACACCGGACCTCTTAAATGGTTGATTAATTTTAACAAAATTTATGACACGCTCCTCCCCGCTTACAGCACTACCAAGTTAACTTGTCGTTCTTGCTTCTTTCCACCCCTCTCTCCTCCCAACTCCGCCGTTCATTTGCTCTGCTGTTTTTTTCCAGTGACCTGTGGTTTGTTCGTTTTTTTAATATACCTCAAAGTGCCTGGCAAGGGTTAACTTAAAATGCTATCCAGGAACTTCTCCGCCTTATGAAATAAAAGCAAGCTTTAGTCAGACTGATGAGAACAAGAACAACAGTAGCCCGCCAGCTCTGGGCTGTTTTAACTATCTTGGCGTTTTCTTCTAAATTCGGAAATCCATTGGGTTCACCGGCTCCTTTCAGGTAATGGTGGTGTGGGGGTGGAACCCCCACCTCATTTTAAACAGGAGCCTTTCGGTCAGCCTGCTCCCTGACTTCCCATGGCATTCAAAATCTTTGGGGTCCCTTTTTTAAAGAGGCTTCCCTCCTTCAAAGAGGAGATATGGGGATCGGGGTAAAGAGGAGACAGATAATGCAATCCACACAAAATGACAGAGGGGCACCCCTAAGTATTCCCTGAGCTGAATCTTTTAATATTTCAAGGGGCAGGCAATCTGTTTCTTGCCTGCTGTTGCTTCTAATCCTTGGGCATTCCTCTTGCTTGCATTCTGATACGGACATCAGGTGTATATGAAGAGTCAATTTCCCCCCTCCAAAATAAAACCTCCCCTGATAATAAGCCCAATCGGGCTTTTGAGCACATGGCAATAAGGCCAAGCGCTTATTTCAGGGTTCAAAAATAAATAAATAAGACAGGGTCTTATTTTCGGGGAAACACGGTAGAAGTCCACCTAATAATTTGCCTTTTAAAGAAACTCAATACCACCCACAGGTAGTCCTTGACTTACGACGGCAATCCTAGCCCGGAACTTTGGTTGCTAAGCAATGGGGTCATTAAACAAGTCGCACCCGATTTTATGACCTCTTTTTTGAGGAGGAGCAATGTGGTTGTTAAAAGGAATTAAAAACGCGATTGTTAAGTGGAATTAGGCTTCCCCAATTGTTTTTTGCTTGTCAAAAGACCCCTGGGAAGGTGGGAGGAGGCGATCACATGACCCCAGGATGGTGCAACCTTCATAAATACACGCCAGTTTCCCGAATTTTGATCGTGTGACAATGGGGGACACTGCGATGAGGAGCAGCCATAAGTAACTTTTATCGGCACCCTTGTCTTTTTAAATGGTCTTTAAACAAACGGTCGTAAATCAAAAACTACCTGTATTCACGCTTTAGTTTTCTCCCTGCCTTTATGATGATGGCACGCAAATGAAAGAACGGCCAATATAATGTAGGCTTACAATTCGGTGTTATTCACAATAATATTTGCTTCTCCTACGTAGCCGACGAGTTATGAACTGAAGTGTCATATTTTTTGAAGATTATTTTTAGTAAGAGTAAAAAAAATTATTCTTTTTTTTTTTTTTTTTTTTTTTGAGTATAGCAAACCTAAACCATTAAATAGTTCAAATGAAAAGATTAGGGTATAAGTTATACTACCAATAAGCAGGATCCAGGCAAATGTAAAAGATTTTTACTAAAATTAAAGCATACAGTTATATGGATCCTGTTTCTGGCACAGACTTCCCCTCTAAAGTTTTTATACAGAAGTGTTGGTTATAAGTGCTCCTGAGTTATTGTTATTGGAGAGAAAAAAGAAAATAGGGAAAGAAGGCATCTTAGCAAAACCTCAGGAAATAACCTGTCTTCCAACTAGATAAATGATATTATTAATAAAAGAAAGCAAAATTGGGCAAGAATATAAAAACATTATCAGAAATACACCAGCAATTGACCACTGCACAGAAAAGGTGATTTCAAACAGAACATGAAAAGTTTCAGAAAGAGAATAGAATAGAATAGAATAGAATAGAATAGAATAGAATAGAATAGAATAGAATAGAATAGAATAGAATAGAATAGAATAGAATAGAATTCTTTATTGGCCAAGTGTGATTGGACACACAAGGAATTTGTCTTTGGTGCATACGCTCTCAGTGTACATAAAAGAAAAGATACGTTCATCAAGAACCATAAGGTATGACACTTAATGATAGTCATAGGGTACAAATAAGCACTCAGGTACCAAAAATTAAAATTCTGCTTTTTCAATTTGCTCAGCAAAGTTTTAAAAATCTGCCTAGAGGAAATTTAAAAACGAAGATACAGGGGTATCATTTGAAGGGGTGGGGGGAAAATCAGTTATATTTCCAGGCATGGTTGGGAGGTGGAAATAGGTATCAGTCCCATTTTGAAGTGGCCTAGTTATTTCCCTACCCAAATCATTTTAATACATTTTTGAAGAGTTCTTTAAAAAAAATTATTATTCAACCTTTATTATTTTTATAAATAACTCAAGGGACCAAACATATCAATCTTCTTTCCCCCTCTTCTTTTCTCCACAACAACAACCCTGTGAGGTGGGCTGAGCTAGGAGAGAGAGAGACAGAGGGAGAGAAAGAAAGGAAGGAAGGAAGGAAGGAAGGAAGGAAGGAAGGAAGGAAGGAAGGAAGGAAGAAAGAAAGAAAGAAAGAAAGAAAGAAAGAAAGAAAGAAAGAGCCTCAGATAGCTCAACAGGCTAGATAGCCTGTTATTAACATTCAGCTGTCTGCAAATTATTGCAAGTTCGAGGCTTAAGGTTGACTCAGCCTTCCATCCTTTCTAAGGTAGGTAAATTGAGGACCCAGTTTGTGGGGGCAACAAGCTGACTTTGTATAAATCTACAAAAGTATGAAGGCTATTGCTTAATGCATTGTAAGCCGCCCTGAGTCTCCGGAGAAGGGCGGCATATAAATCTAATTTAAAAAAAAAGAAAGAAAGAAAGAGAAAGAGAGAAAAAGAGAGAGAGAGAGAGAAAGAGAAAGAGAGAAAGAAGGAAAGAGAGAGAGAGAGAAAGAGAGAGAGAAAAGAGAGAGAGAAAGAGAAAGAAAGAAAAACAGAGAAAAAGAGAGAAAGAGAGAGAAAGAGAGAGAGAAAGAGCAAGAGAGAGAGAAAGAATGAAAGAAAGAGAGAGAGAGAAAGAGAAAGAGAGAAAGAGGGAGAGAGAAAGAGAGAAAGAGAGAAAGAGAGAGAGAAAAGAGAGAGAGAAAGAGAGAGAAAAAGAGAAAGAGAAAATGGAAGAGAAAGAAAAAGAGAAGAGAAGAAAGAAAAAGAGAAAGAAAGAAAAAGAGAGAGAGAGAGAGAGAAAGAAAGAAAAAGAGAAAGAAAGAGAGAGAAAGAAAGAAAGAGAGGGAGACTGGCCCAAGGTCAACCAGCTGGCTTTCAAGGCTATGGCAGGACTAGAACTCGCAGCCTCTCGATTTCTAGGCCAGCCCTTTTAACCCCTACACCAAACGGGGTGTCAGTTTTTTTGGACAGATAAGGGCAAATCAAATTAACGGTTGCATTTCTTGAAAGCACCCACCAACCCTCCTTTCTTCCGGAAGCGAAATAAGCTGCTTAAAGAGTTCACCTTGATTGGTAAAAATTCTTTCTCCTCAAAACCGAGACTTACTTAGTCGAACGAACGACAATGTCAAACTCTATGAAAACTGACGCGGCCGGCTTTTAAAAGAAATGAGCAGTGTGTTCATGTAGAAGAAGAAGAAGGGTGATGTGGGGAGGGGGGGGGGAAAGGCGGGGGGGGGGAGAGAGAGATCTGTCACTGACTTCTTGGTTAAAGTATTTTCTTGTTCTAACTCATGTTCTTATGTCACCGAGCTAAAAAGAGAGAGAAGAGGGGAGAGAGAGAGAGAGAGAGGGAGGGAGAGAGAGAGAGAGAGAGAGAGAAGGATGACTCTCCTTGAATGATCTGTTTAACCTAAGCCAGAGGAAAAAAAAAAAGGCATTAATTACTTATGTGAGCTATTGCTTCTGAAAGACAATAAACCTGCCCTGTCGCCATGGTTATGACATATTTGCTCTGAAAACAACACAATAATTAGCAAAGGGGAAAGATACAAGGGGAATATGCAAACTCCTGGGTTTAAAGCCACAGTGTTTCTTTTCTGATGCCATGCTGGGTTTTTTGTGTGTGTGTTTTGTTTTTTTTTTTCACTTGTCCAGTTTGCAATTCAAATTATTTATAAAAAAGGGGGGGGGGGGGTGGGAGAAGAAGAAGAAGAAAAGGATGGAACAGGAAGCCACCTTTGAAAGATTGATTTAAAATAAGAATGGGGGGGGGGGGGAGAGAGAAAAAAACATCTGAACTCTAAGGAAGCAGCAATACAGAGCAATACACAACACACAAGAGAATTAATAAGATTAAAAGCAATCAAGGATGCGGATTTCATCAGACAAGTCAGGATCATTTGGCCTTATTTTAAAGTCTGTTTAGGGCTGTTTTGGGGCTAGAGCAATCGGAATATACGAGGGGTTATAACTGTGGGGATGTTGCTAAAATTGGGAAGGGGGCAGAAGAATATTGGGAAATAAGCAAAGGGAGGAAAGGAAGAAAGGAAACATGGGCAGTTTGATGAAGCTCCGTCTAATTGGAAAAGGAGCCCAGGCATATTTTGAAGCCTATCACTCTTGCCTTGCCCGTCAAGGAACAATGGCACCAGCTTGGCCCCAACGATGATACATCCCCATAACTGGGAACCCCCCAAAAACCAAAACAGTTTCTGCCAGCCTTAAATTGGATCCGGAGCGAACGCGTCCCATGACTGTCCAGTTAAATCGTGAAACTTTAAACGTTGAGAAAAGGGAATTAAAAAGTTTACCGGGTAATCTGTGACCTTGAAGACTTGCAGGGTTATCCACAAAAAAAAATTAAATAAAAAAAAAAATACCCGCTTGGAAACAAGTTATGTTATGTCCCTCTTTCAAAAAAAATAAATAATGCTGTTTACAAGATCGCCTGCTGGATTTTATCCTGAAGTGTATTAAGAGTTACGGGGGTGGGGAGGGGGTGGGGGGGGAGAGAATATATATATATATATTTGATGTTAAGATTTATTTTAACACAAAGGAGAAAAATGCAACAGACTTTTATTTGCTCCGGTCATTGATTCTGTGCCTCGTAAGACAAATATGTGAAGGAGAAGGCCTTTACAAATTGCTCGAGATTTTTCTGTTCCTGCATTCAGACGGAATCACTCAAGATCAGAGTCCAATTAACACGTACAAAGCACACAATTAAAAACCCTCAACTTTCTGTCCACTCCACTTCTCTGGCGTCAATCCTTCCTTAACACATTCATATGGAAACTACCAGTTGGACAACCAAAAATACACAGCTTGGCAAACAAGCAAACAACCACACACACACACACCCAAAAAAAGGAGAAAAAAAAACCACCTGCAAAAGGCACATCGCTGCTCCTTTAAACACTTTAACACATATGGAGTTTGATTTCTTGAAGAGATCAGTTTAACATCTCCATAGAAACCAGCAACAGATTATTATCAACAGAATAAATAAGTGGCCTGATAAATTAAACAGACGACAAGAGATCTGGAAACTTGATTACCAAAGTTTACCAATATTCTTCCCCTACAAATGCATTATCCCAGCCTTCCTAGGTATCCGGGATAGAGAAGTGAAGCTAAGGACAAATGGAATTGAGAAGAGAGAGCAGGACAAAGGCGAGGAACTGGGGAGTAAAGATGTAGGTAATCCAGAGTACAGTTCCATATGGCTGGAAGGAAGGAACTTTGGGGGGGGGGGGTGCGCATTTGTGTGTGTGTCTGTGTGTGATGGAGAAGAAACATGTCGAGAGAGGAAGGCACACATGGAATTTATTAATCTAGTTCATAGAAAGTTTCACTCCACTCCCACAGACGCCAGAATAGATCGAAACCACAGTTATTTCACATCAAACCTTTTGCAAAGCAACTTCTCCGAGAAGTTTTCTCAGGCACCAAATTGCAAAGGGGTGTGTGTGTCTGGGGGGGCGGGGGGGGGGAAAGAAATATATATATATAAAAAAATAAAAATATCTAAGGAGCACCTGCTGTTAAACACACCCAATTCCACGTGGACCTTTGACCCTCTTCTCCCTCTTCTCATCCCTGCTGCTGAACTATATTGCCCAAAAGTCTAACGGACCGGATTTCCCCCAGAGCCCTGGGCTTGGCGAAAGGCTCCAGCGTGGAGTGAATATTTGCCATATGGACGCAAAACTCCTCGCCTTTTGTATTGTGAGAACGCATTGATGTTCTTTCTAGCAAAAAAAAAAAAAAGGTTTTATACATTCACACATAATTTTGCGCAGGCCATATCAAACTATTCCTCTCTCCTTCCAATCCAGTGTCGAAATTTGATGGGGTTTTTTTTAATTGATTTATTTATATGGAATGACATTTAGGTAGAAAGTGAGCAGTTCCATGTTTTTACTTCAAAAGGGGAGAGAAACATCATGAAGAAAAGGGGGGAAATATGTTGTTAATTTCAAAGAAGAGATGGTCTCTTTTTTCCCCCCAGTAATCCGATTTGTTCCCCCCCCCCCCCAACTGAATGAACCCAACGCCTTCCGGGAACACAATCACCTTTCATTCCCCATCATTCTGCCTCCTAGCCCCGCTGTTAAAGGATGATGAGAACTGTAGTCCAAGCCTCCTAATGAGCTTCCCAGCCTTTAAAGGGAGAGATTTGGGCATTGGCAGCTCTCACATCCAAGTTGATCTAACCTCTCTCTCGCCTACAACAGGCCCAACTATTTCTTTTTGTGACTTTTGCCACTCTCCAGAAGTTTCTTCTTTCCTACTACTATGATGGTTGTCGTTATTATTACTAAAAAGAAAAAAAACCAGTATCCTCTCTCCCAGCTGTCAGCTTCCTCACAGAAGGCTTGGATTTTGACTGACAGCCGAACACCTGTTCCCCTTGTCCCGGGAGCAGCCAAAGATGGAGAGGAACCTTCATTAAAATCCCACTCATCCCAGAGCCCCCCCTCCCCACTTTCCCAACTCCACCCCTATGCGGAGCCAAGCACCCGCCCCTGGCCCGATAGGAAGGGCACAACCCAAGTCTGGCTTGTACCCTCCTCCCTTATCTCTAGCCTTACTCCAAGTAGGAGATGAAAAAAGAGAGAGAAAAAGGAAAAAAAGGAAACGGGAAGTAGGGCAGGGGAGCCCCCAGATTAGTTGCTCTCTTTGCAAATGCAAATGGGGTGTAAAATCAATAGCCACTTCAAAGGGGAGGGGGACCGTCCCCGATCACTTTCGGCCAACCCAAAAAGGAGAAAGTTCAAAGCTTTGGATCCCCCCAAAACAAGCGCGCAGCGAGGCCAATGGTGAGCTTCGCGCAGCGGCGGCGCGGCAGCGGGCAGGCGGGCGGGCGACACTCGCCCCCGAGGCTACCTGGAGCTCCGGACCCCGCACGCTTCTCTCTCTCTTTCTCTCTCTTTCTTTCTCTTTCTCTCTCTCTTTTTCAAAAGCCCAAAAATCCACCCGGGAGTCTCATCTCCAAACTACCAGCGGCGGCTACTACTTCGCCCAAACTTTGACAGCCTGACTAGGTGGCTTCGTGGCTAAAAGACGCCGAGTTTGTCCATCGGAAAGGGACGGCGGTTCGAATCCCTAAATCCAGGTCTCCTACGTGAGCAAGGGGTGGTGGACTAGATGACCTCCAAGGTCGCTTCCGATTCTGTTACTGTCATTTAAATAAATAAATTTAAAAAATGCAGCAGCCGCTCAGGCACAGCCGGGGGGGGGGGGGGAGCAGGGGGGGGGGAGAGAAAAGAAGAAGAAGAAGAAGAAGAAGCAGTTCCGACCACGAAACTGCTATTTATAAGCGTTGGGGTCCCCGTGTGCGCGTCCACCGTCCACCCGGGCAAACTTTCTCCGGGCAATACGGTAGGTGCGGAGGAGAGAACCAAGTGCCAAAGCGACTTTGCAACACGGGCAGCCCAAGCGGGAGAGCCTCGCCTGCCTGTCAAACGCTCCCCCTTCTCCTCCTCCTTCCTCCTTCCTCCTCCTCCTCCTCCTCCTCCCCAGCGTTTTGCACTCTTTGCAAACTCCCGGGGAAATTGGCTCCCGGTGTGTGTTTGGGGAGGGGGGGGAGAGAGTCTCGCCGGTTAAGCCCACCCGAATTCCGCGTGTTCTGCTGGATCGGCCGAGCGCTCTCTCTCTCTTTCTCTCTCTTCTCTTTCTTTCTCTTTCTCTTTTTCTCTCTCTCTCTTTCTTTCTCTCTTTTCTCTCTCTCTCTCTCTCTCTTCTCTTTTTCTTTTTCTCTTTCTCTCCTCTTTCTTTCTTTCTTTCTCTTTCTCTCTCTCTTTTTTTCTCTCTTTCTCCAGAAGCAGGGCAACCGGGGAGCCAAGGAGCCAGACCGGGTGGTGGGGTGGGTGAGGGGAGAGAGAAATAAAGAGAAAAAGCGGCGCTTTCGCCCACCGTGCGCGCTTTTCCCACCCCCGAACTCCAGTTGACCGAAGTCCTGGAAGCGGCCGGCATCTCTCTCGCATCCCCCAACCCAACCCAGGCTCCCTCCGAGGAAGAAGAAGAAGAAGCAAAAGAGGAGCCGCCACCTGCGAGCGAGGAAAGGGGGCCGATGCGAAAGAGCGTGGCCGCGGAGGAAGCGCTTCCCACCCACCCACCCACCCTTCCACTCCACTCTCCGAAGCCAGCGCGCAAAAGCCGCGCTTCTCCGGGCGATCCTTTGCCTCGGTCGCAGAAAGACAAACACTCCACCCTGCTGCCCGGGATCTGCGCAGCGCCAAAGATCACACGCACTCATTCCCGGGCCGGCCGCTGCCTCTGGATGCCGGTGCGCGGCTTCCCCCCACCCACCCCCTTTTTTTTTTGCAGCCCCCGGATTCTTTTCCCCAGTCGCCCCGCGCTCCAGGCGCCGCTTCTTCGCCCTGCTTTTTTGCCCAAGCGCGCACTTGAAAGAGTGGCAGCCCGGGGAATATATGGGGAAAGAAGGGGGTGGGGGAGAGAAAAAGTGCACGGCCGAACGGTTCGCGGAGACCCCCGGGAAGGAAAGAGCCCCGGACCGTCCGCAGAAGATCCGGGACGGGGCGAGCCAAAGGTCTTACCTGCACTTGAGCTGCTTTGGGTGACTTTCCAAGTACAGGGAAATTGTCTTGTGTTTGGGATGGAGGGTTCGGAGCGCGCATGCGCCATCTAAGTTGCCCTGATCCGGGATTTTTTTTTCACCCCCCCCCCCCCCGTCTCTCCATTTTGCTTTAATTATTGAATTTTCCAATTTCTACCAGGGGGGGCAGGCGGCACGCAAAACCCGGCATGGACTTTCCCACCGGCTGCTTGCGAGGAGAGGGGAAAGGGGAGCGGGAAAAAAATAAAATAAAAGCAAGGAATGGACTTTTTTTTTTTTCCCCCTCCAAAGGCAGGGAACTCTAGGTAAAGCAGAGGCGGCTGGAAAACCCGGAGTGGAGATAAGCGCTCGGCCAACTCTTTCCTGCTCTTTATTTTTTTTTTATTTTATTTTATTTGTTTTTACGACATCGGGCTTCCTCCTGCGGGCGATTTCTCCCTTCGGCCCCAACACGAAGCCAAGCTTCCCTTCTGGCTGGCATCCTTTCCCCCAGATAACCGGAGCTGAACTTTTCGCCACCTCTCTTAGCAGGGGATGATTCTGCCTCCTTTAGCACCTGCTAAGGAAGAGTTTTCAGCAGGGGTGAAATCCCGTTTTTTTAAAACTACCGGTTCTGTGGGCGTGGCTTGGTGGGCGTGGCGAGGGAAGGGTCCTGTAAAATCTCCATTCCCTCCCCACTCTAGGGAAAGGATGCTGCAAAATCTCCATTCCCACTCCAGGGAAAGGATAATGCAAAATCCCCATTCCCTCCCCATTTCTGGAGGAAGGGTATTGCAAAATCTCCATTCCCAACCCACTCCAGGGAAAGGATACTGCAAAACCCCCATTCCCACCCCACTCCAGGGATACTGCAAAATCCCCATTCCCTCCCCATTCCTGGGGGAAGGATATTGCAAAATCCCCAATCCCACCCCACTTAATTCTGTGGTATTTGCTGGTTCTCCAAACTACTCAAAATTTCCGCTACCGGTTCTCCAGAACCTGTCAGAACCTGCTGGATTTCACCCCTGGTTTTCAGGGTGAGCCTTCTGGATTTTGTGCCATGCAGCCCTGGGAAGGGAAGCTCTCTCTCTCTCTCTCTCTCCCTCTCTCTCTCCCCCCCCCCCAGCATTTGAACCACAGGGCAACCCACTGGATTAAATCCCCCCCACCCCACCCAATGGCTCCAGTTGATTCCCCAGATTCTGGGAGTGGAGAAGACCTGGACTAGGGATTTGAACTGCCAAACTTGCCAACCTTTCTGATCGACAAGCTCAGCGTCTTAGCCACTAGTCAAACTTTAACCTTAGACTGTCTACTGTTGACCTCACCCCATTCCTAAGACATCTGTAAGGGGACGTGCATAAGCGCACCAGCGTGCCTACTGTCCCTGTCCTACTGTCCCCATTTATTCGTACCCATTTCCTGTATTCATACCCATGTTTATACTTATATCTGTTCTCTAATACATGCTTGACAAAATAAATGAATAAATAAATAAACAAATAAAACTTAGCATGGGGGTTTCACAAGTGGAATAGAATAGAATAGAATATATCCAATCCCAACTGTTGGAAATGTGGACGGTACTTTCTTTCACAAATGGTGGTTATGCTCCGAAACAAAAAAAATTTGGATGAAAATACATAGTTGGATACAAGAAGTAACAGGCTTCCAAACAGAATATACACCAGAACTGTTTCTTCTAGGAATAATGAAATATGAAAAAAAACGACGACATATATTATTCTACATATGACAACGGCGGCAAGATTGGCATCTGTGCAATTTTGGAGAAGTTCGAACACACCCTCCGAAGATCTAATAATGAGAAAGATATTAGATTGTGCCAAGATGGCTTACGACTGGGGTATTTACGGGATCGCCTTCTGCCACCAGTAACTTCTCACCGACCGGTACACTACCATAGAGAGGGGCTTCTCAGGGTGCTGTCGGTCAAGCAGTGTCGACTGGTGGCCCCCAGGGGGAGGGCCTTCTCTGTGGGGGCACCTGCCATCTGGAACGAGCTCCCCCCCCGGAGATACGGAGGATCCCGGATCTGCGCACTTTCCGTCACTCCCTCAAAACATTCCTATTCCAGCAGGCCAGCCTGGCCTAACTTCTCTTTTACGTTGTTTTTAAATTTTAAATTTGTCTAAATTGGGGTGTTTTAATCTGTTTTTTGGCCAAAGTATTTAATATATTTTAAATGGTTTTTTTAACATTTGTATTATATGTATTTTTATCTTTTGGCTGTTCATCGCCCTGAGTCCTTCAGGAGTAGGGCAGTATATAAATTTAATTTATTATTATTATTATTATTATTATTATTATTATTATTAATAATAATAATAATAATAATAATAATAATAATAATAATAATAATAGATGGATAAAATGACATTGGAACTGAAAGGACAGTTGGATTCGGACTTTTACGTAATATGGGAGAAATGGGAAGATAGAAAAAAAAAGGGAAATAACAGATAGTAGATTTTGTAAAGTTATAAAGAGTATAGGAGAATATTAGTGTGATGATATGTAAATGGTCACAGTCACGCACAAGAATTGAATCAGAATTGTTTAATTTTTAAAACCCAATAAAACTCAAATAAAAGAAGAAGAAGAATAGAATAGAATAGAATAGAATAGAATAGAATAGAATAGAATAGAATAGAATAGAATAGAATAATAGAATAGAATAGAATAGAATAGAATAGAATTCTTTATTGGCCAAGTGTGGCATAAGGTCTCTTCGAAGAAAAGAGACTTGGGCATGTCCACTCGTCCGTTTAGTTTAGCTTTTTTTTCTGACCAGGAAGAAAGGGCTCTCTATGACCTTTTGGGGAGGGTGGGGGGCTAGATTTGGTTTGCAAAAGAAATGCAGACTTGGCACCCCTACGGATGACATTTTAGCCCTCAGGGAATACGCCTCATTTGCCCACAGATGTTATCAGGCTTTCCAAAAATCCTATTCTGCTCTTTTCTTTTTCCAACTCTGTTCCAAACTATCTTTGCTTACCGTAGATGCCTCGTTGCCTTAATATCTATTTGGAAACAAATTTCCGTGTGTGTGTGTGTGTGTGTGTGTGTTTTCTAGGTGGTGGGGACAACCAAACCTCCACCTATTTCTATACAGTTAAACACATACTTTAGGCCAGGGGTCGGCAACCTTAAACACTCAAAGAGCCATTTGAATCCATTTCCCACAGAAAAGAAAACACCGGGAGCCACAAAACCCTTCCCGGGCCTGACTATTTCTTGAGCGGCCACAAAACTAGTGTATGTCGTTGAATTAAACCTTCTGTTTTCTTCTGAAACTTTTCTTTTCTTGGATTTCTCCATGGTTGGCCTACCGGGGGTTGAAAAGCTCAATAAATCGTGTGCCGGCGGGTGTCGCACATTGGCGGTTGTGATGCATATTTTGAGTGACGGAGCCGCAGCAGAGGGGTGAAAGAGCCACATGTGGCTCCAGAGTCGCAGGTTGCTGACCCCTGGCTTAGCGCATAGCGATAAGATTACTTGCAGTCGCACATGTGTTGTGTAACTAGATAGATGGAACAATAAATAATAAATTAATGAGTAGCATTAAACAGGCCCTTCTTTTGCTCTGTCCCTCACTTTTTTCAATGAATACCCCACAAGTCCGAAATCTTGGCACAACAGCACTAACCAACCAAGCTGTCCAACACCTGTAGCAAGCATCTAAAAACGGTGGCACCCAACTATAGAGAATACAGGAAGAAGACACAATGAGAATCTTCTTTCATTGACTTGTCAAATTCTTAATAAAAAGGGGAAGGTGATGTAGTCACATTTTACTTGGTCACGTTTCAGTCCAAAATCCATCTCTGTCAGTTCCCTGGAATTTAAGAGGGAATATAACTACCGTTTAGGAAATCTGTTGACTTTCCCCTATACTTTCTTTTTTTTTTTTTAAATAAGTGAGGCTTCCAAGGGAGCTTTGAGCTTAAGAGTCCTTAATGTGGCACGTTGGGGGTCTTAAGTCAGTTCTCCTGCTTTTTATCACTGGAGAACTTTTTCGTGGGAATACCTCTCTACTCTATCCAAGGCCTTCTGAGCCAGCAGAACTCGAAGCAAGGATCGCTCTGCATGTCCACGGCCTTTATTAAACACCGTGTGACTTATTTGGAGCAAATATGTTAAATGTATTTTAACGAGATGAAAACAAGAGGAAACACGCTGATCGCTTGCTGCATTTTAACACCGCATTGAATTTCTCCCTTAATTCTTCCTTTCTCTGGAAAAATTAAAAAAAAACCAAATAAATGAACTGCTCAGGAGCAGCAGCCTCTCTTCAGCCTTAAATGCTGTCATATCTGCTTTCATTTCTCCTCCCCCCCCCCTTATTGTCAGTTTACCAAAAGCAATTAGAGCGTATCAGAGAACCACTGTTTGCCAAGTGCCATTTTCTCACATGAAACTTTTGCTCTTGGGTTACACATTATTAAAAAAAAAAGAAAAAGAAAAAGTCTTAATCAGGCAAATATTTACATGGAAAGCTAACTTTCCCTCCACAGATATACACATGGTACCCCAGCAGAGCTTCTGAAACGGATAGAAATTGCAGCGGTGCTGATGGAACAAAGGCTGCCAATACAAAATTTCTCCCTCAAACTTCCTTTGAATAGCTAAGTTAGTTTTGTTTGCTTTTTAATCAATCTCTGATCCTTGCCCTTCCGCAGGGTAGATTGCCTTCATAAGGCAGTTTGCCGAAATAAAAATCTGAAAAATGAAAGCGCGCAGAGTCCCCTTCAAAACCATTGGCTCCAAATAGTGGAATTGAAACTTTTCCAGCCTTGGCTGTAATATAAAGAGAAGAGAAGAGAAGAGAAGAGAAGAGAAGAGAAGAGAAGAGAAGAGAAGAGAAGAGAAGAGTAGAGTAGAGTAGGGGTCTCCAGCCTTGGCAACTTTAAGACCTATAGACTTCAACTCCCAGAGTTCCTCAGCCAGCTTTGGCCTCTGCCGAAGAGGATGCAGAGAAAAAATGCTTTTAAAAGCCTCTGACGATCCCAGCTGAGCCATGCGATCATCAGAGGCTTTTTTAAAAAAAAACTTTTAAAAGCATTTTTTCGGCCGAAGAGGTTGTAGAAAAAATGCTTTTAAAAGGAAAAAAAAAAAAAACAGCCTCTGATGATCGTGCGGCTCAGCTGAACATGGGGGGGGGGGGGGCCGCAGGGATTTTTGCTACCGGTTCTCCCAACCACCCGCCAGCATCGCTACCAGATCGGGTGATCCGGTCCAAACCGGGAGCATTTCACCCCTGCTACTGGGGGTTGAAAAGCTCAATAAATCACGTATCGATGGGTGTCACACATTGGCGGCTGTGACGCATATTTTGAGTGACAGGGAGCCACAGCAGAGGGGTGAAAGAGCCACATGCGGCTCCAGAGCCGCAGGTTGCTGACCCCTGGTTTAGTTGACCTCCGAAGTCCCTTCCAATTCTGTTACTGTTAACCATGCCATTCTTTCCCTTTGCAAACTTATGACCATCGTCGTTTACGATGCTGGCTGGACTGCTCCTTTCCTGGGCTCTTTGACAGCTTACTTGGCATGTCCATCCCTCAAGTCTCTTGCTCATTTGAGTGTGAATATGATTCTTTCTAATCACTTGTTAAAAGGGGGCCTCGCCTGGCCTGCTGCAGCTGGTGTACTCCCAGTTTATTGTGTTACTCCCACATTCAGGAAGGAACGTGCGGCATTGCTCAAGGGCGCCCCTTGAGTCGGAAAGTGAGAAGAAAGCTAATAGGGAAGACCCTCCGGAAAAAGGGTATCCGGATTGGCACTCTTTGGCTGCAAAGAAATCGGGATGCATCCTTCTCTTTCTCCCGAGATGACAAAATTACATCGCTTTCATCAACAGACCCAGGATCGCATCAATAAGCCAGAGAATTCTACACCTTTCATCCTGTCCAATGTGGTGAAGAGCTACTAGTTTGAGCCAAGATGGTACATCAACGCTGATTAGCCACGCGAGTGAATGGGAATGGCATGTCCTACAGAGCAGCGGTCACCAACCGGTGGTCCATGGACCACTGGTTGTCCATGAGAAAATTTTGGTGGTTTGCAGAAAAATTATTTGCATTTCTTATATTGCACTAAATCTGGGGTTCTCAAAGTACGGCCCCTGGGCTGGATATATGCAAGGAATGTTTGTGTTGCTGCAGAGAGTCTCCCCCTCGGGGTCTTTTTGTGGGGGTCGGAGAGGGGCAGAAACTCGGGGTCTGCTTCAGTCTCTTGGTGTGGGGCTTTGGGTGGAGGCTGGAGGGAAGCATCGCTGGCGAAGAACCGGAGGGCCTCGTTCCAGTGGGACTGCATCATGGCCTGGAACTGGTTGATCATCTCAGCCCGCTGAGCCTCCAGGTGCCAGTACCTGGCCTTGCACTCCTGCAGGTCTTCCCTCTGCTTGGAAAGCCTAAGCTCCTAGTCCTCGGTGAGGTGCTTCTGCTGAGCCTCCTTCTCGGTCAGATCCAATTTGAACTGAGCCAGGTGTTTTGACAACTCTTTCCCATGGTGGCTGCTTAGCTCCAACAACTGCTTCCTGTTGGGGCCCTAAGGAAGCCAGGCGGGCAGGCGAGGAGTGGCTGGGAAGGAAGGGGCAAGTAGAGGCCATCCAGGCGTCCCTCGATGTGAGTAACATCAAGTTGGCTGCGCCCACCCAGTCACATGACCACCTAGCCACGCCCACCCAGCCAGTCATTAGGCAGATCATATTAGTCGTCCGCGGGATTTAAAATTATGAATTTTACCTTCTGCCGGGCCCTAAAGACCCTGCTCTTTCAACAGGCTGACCTGGCTGAATAAGAGTTTGGATGGGCTATTCTTAAATTATGGGTTTTTAAATGGACAAGGCCAAAATTGTTTAATTCTTTGAATTGGTTTTAATTTTTATACGATTGTGTGTTTTATTATGGCTGTGCACCGCCCTGAGTCCTTCGGGAGAAGGGCGGAATAAAAATTCAATAAACTCGAATAAATTCAAACTCGAATTTAGTGGTCCCTGAGGTCCGAATGGTGGATGACAGCCTCTCAACTCCAGTTCTTCAGGCATTGTCTTCATGAATTTCTGGAGGAATCTCCTTGAGACCTAGGAAGTTGACCGAGGTTGGCCTCTGGATTCATCCAGCGGGCTCTTTCTTGGCTCAAAATGCTGAGCGCTCCCTAGAAATTCCTTGAATGTTTGACATGCAGCAATTTATTTATTTTTTTTAAAAGGTATGCAGTAACTGGGCTTGGATACCTGAGTTAATATTGCAAGGTAGTAAAACGTGGGAGGGAAGGAGGTGAGGGCCAAATAACGCCAACTACAGGCGTTATTTATGATCGAAACAATAAAGAAGCCCGGTGGGCAGGCGGTGAGGAGAGAGAGAGAGAGAGAGAGAGAGAGAGAGAGGGAGGGAGGGAGGGAGGGGAAGCCTATATCCAGACAAACCAATGTTAGGTAATGACAAAGTCATTTTCCTTTTATTATTTTTCAATAGGGTACATATGTTGAATGCCTGTTCCGGTTTTTGTTTTTGTTTTGTTTTTGTTTTTTTCCCCTTTTCTCTCTCCAGGGCTTGCTCGCGGTTCCCGTCTAATCTACTCTGCAGATTTCAATGCCTTGAACGAGGAAGGAGAAAGAGGTTGTCAGGCCTCCTGCGCATTAAAATGGACAGTTTAGAAAGATGAATTCTTCTTGCGAGCAACCTGATAGATGTCAAAGAATCATCGCTTGGCATTCACTCACGTAGTCGTCTGCTTCATTTAACAATCCCGGCCAAATGGGTGGGGGGGAGGGAGGGGAAAAATCAAGGACAATGATACCCATGTGACATCTCCTATACATATTTACTCAGCTATATAATCCCCACAGCTTCTCATGGAACTTATTCCCCCAAAGCCTTGGCCATGGTGACTGGAGTTAGTTAAGAGTCTATAGTGTAGCCCAGGGGTCAGCAACCTGTGGCTCTGGAGCCGGATGCGGCTCCCTGTCGCTCAAAATATACATCACAACCGCCAATGTGCGACACTCGCCGGCACACGATTTATTGAGCTTTTCAACCTCCCCGGTAGGCCAACCATGGATAAATCCAAGGAAAGAAAAGTTTCAGAACATTTAATTCGACTACATATGCTAGTTTTGCGGCTGCTCAAGAAATAGTCAGGCACGGGGAAAGGTTTTGTGACTCCCGGTGTTTTCTTTTCTGTGGGAAATGGGTCCAAATGGCTCTTTGAGTGTTTTAAGGTGGCAGACCCCTGCTGTAGCCCACTGTGTGTCAGGCCAGGAAAATCTCTCTGGAATTCCAAGTTATTTTTCTCTGGGCTGCTATGGAAGAAGGCCGAGAGAGAGACAGACAGCCAATCACCGCCAGCCTTTCGCTGTACATGAAGCGTTAATACCACTTTATAAGGCCTTGGTAAAACCACACCTGGAATCCTGCATCCAGTTTTGGTCACCGTGATATAAAAAAGATGTGGAGGCTCTTCGCCCAAAGCCCTGCCCCGGGAGGCTGAAGCAGACCCCAAGTCGGAATTTCTGCCCCCCCTCTGACCCACAGAAGAAGACCCCAAAGGGGGAGACTCTTTGTAGTAAACACAAACATTCATTGCACGTATCCGGCCCAGGGGCCATAGTTTGAGGACACCTGATTTAGTGCAATAGAAAAAAAATGCAAATAATTTATTTCCGGACCACCCAAATTTTCTTGTGGACCACCAGTGGTCCATGGACCACCAGTTGGTGACCGCTGGACTAGATGACCTCCAAGGTCCCCCCCCCCCCCAAAAAAGCCCCAAATATTTGGGTAAAATGGGGCAGCCTTTCTCTCCAGTGCCTTACTCCCAGTCGGTTTTCATCTTTTGCTCCAAAATGACTTTATGGGGCGTTTCATTTCTTGATGCTGTGTCTCCTCTTGTTTGTATTGTTCGCCTTCCTGAACCTTCGGTTGCAGCGGCGGAGACGAAGAGAGGAGATTACGAAGGCTCAATATCCTACTTTGCCATTCATTCACAACAAACAAAGAGCAATGATTGATGATTAAAAATGCATTCTCTGCTCTTGTTTTCTTTTGTTTTACCATTATGGGGATATTATAAATATGGAATACTAATCAAGGCAGACCTGTCGAGACCTCACAGACCTTCGTGCCATTTGAGGGCTCTGGGAAGCTTTAAAGTTTTTTTGTTTCAAGTCTTTTCAAAAAAAAAAAAAAAAACACCACCGCATGAATGGGATGTGAATGCCAGATTTGGACCGGCGCCGGCTAAGAAGGCTTAGAGGGCTCAGTGGCGGAAATTTTCTAAATGTGGGGATCTTCAGAGAGTCCAAACACCCCCTATCAGAGGTGGGTTTCAGCAGGTTCTGACCAGTTCTGGAGAACCGGTAGCGGAAATTTTGAGTAGTTCGGAGAACCAAAATTCTGACTGGCCCTGTCCCCATCTATTCTCTGCCTCCCGAGTCCCAGCTGATCCGGAGGAAATGGGGATTTTGCAGTATCCTTCCCCTGGATTGGGGAGGGAATGGGGATTTTGCAGTATCCTTTCCCTGGAGTGGAGTGGGAATGGGGATTTTGCAGTATCCTTCCCCTGGAGTGGGGAGGGAATGAAGATTTTGCAGTATCCTTCCCCTGGATTGGGGAGGGAATGAAGATTTTGCAGTATCCTTCCCCTGGAGTGGAGTGGGAATGGGGATTTTGCAGTATCCTTCCCCTGGATTGGGGAGGGAATGGAGATTTTAGAGTATCCTTCCCCTGGAGTGGGGAGGGAATGGAGATTTTGCAATATCCTTCCCCTGGATTGGGGAGGGAATGGAGATTTTAGAGTATCCTTCCCCTGGAGTGGAGAGGGAATGGAGATTTTGCAATATCCTTCCCCTGGATTGGGGAGGGAATGGGGATTTTGTAGTATCCTTCCCCTGGATTGGGGTGGGAATGGAGTTTTTACAGTATCCTTCCCCTGCCATGCCCACCAAGCCACGCCACACCCACCAAGCCATGCCCACAGAACCGGTAGTAAAAAAATTTGAAATCCACATCACTGCGGCCCATATATTCTACTGTAGATCAACCCTGAAATGCAACAGAACATGTAGGAAATCCCTCCTTTCCAACAGGTTCACCCTTAATTTTCTGACGGGGTGCTAAATCCTAATATAATTTGCTCGTCTGTGACTTGGTGGCTATGATGCGAACGGAGCTATTCCGATCTGTAATTTGTAAACCCTAGTTTATGGTTTGAACAAATTGCGTAAATGAAGCCAACTTGGCTGATTTAAGAAACCACGGTTAAGGAAATCAAGTGCGTATAGTCAAGGCTATGGTTTTCCCAGTTGCAATGTCTGGCTGTGAAAGTTGGACCAGTGGGGGGTTGCCCCTGGTAGTAAAACCAGTGGGAGGCTCCGCCTACTGACCCGGACATCATCAGAAGTGATCACACGGGCACGATGTGAAACGTTAGTTAAGCTAAGTAGAACCCACCCGTGAGTTGGACCATAAGAAAGGCTGAGCGCCAAAGAATTTAGGCCTTTGAACTCTGGTGCTGGAGAAGACTCCTGCAAGTCCCTTGTACTGCAAGGTGATCCAACCGGTCAGTCCCAGTGGAGATCAATCCTGACTGCTCTTTAGAAGGCCAGATCCTAAAGGGGAAACTCAAATACTTTGGCCACCTAACAAGAAGGAAGGACTCCCTGGAGAAGAGCCGAATGCTGGGAACGATGGAGGGCAAAAGAAGAAGGGGACGGCAGAGAACGAGGTGGTTGGATGGAGTCCCTGAAGCAGTTGGCGGGAGCTTCAATGGACTCCAGAGGATGGTAGAGGACAGGAAGGCCTGGAAGAATGTGGTCCATGGGGTCGCGATGGGTCAGACACGACTTCGCAACTAACAACAACAACAACAAAGGAAATCAAGGCTTCGCGTATTACGTTTTCTTAGCAGCGACATTTCTGTGTTCGTAGAATATTTTCCAAAGGAGGCCCAACTTTTGCTAACATTTTGGCCCCCATGGTGTTTTTCCTTTTTTTAATGCGTTTTCTTTCCGTTGTTGCTAACATGTCTTTATTTATGAACTTTTATGTTCAGCTTTGATTTTATTTCTGCAAATTGCCCTCAAAGCTTTTGATGAACCACAGTATGTAAATCTTGCAAGCAAACAAAATGATAAAATCCGTGCAAGGCTAGGAGACAGTGTACCACTTCCAAATATAGGCAGGATAGCTCAGGTTTTTTTTTTTTTCTTTAAATCTTCTAGAAAAAAAATGTCCCAGAACAAAAAAAAAACCAAGTTGCCACAATTAGAAAAAATAAGACAATAATGAGGTGGGTTGGGTTTTTTTGGCTATGCAGGAATATCCACTTCTTTGATTTGTTTTGTTTGTTTATGTATTTATTTATTTATTAGTTCGATTTATATATGCCGCCCTTCTCTAGAGACTCAGGGTTTCTTACAATGCGTTAAGCAATAGCCTTCATTCTTTTGTATATACCTGCTTAGTAGGGCTTTTGGCTCCCCCTAAGCGGTGTTCTATTTTATACAAAGTCAGTTTATTGCCCCCACAGTCTGAGTCCTCATTTTACCTACCTCGAAAGATGGAAAGCTGAGTCAACCTTGAGCCTGGTGAGATTCAAACTCGCAGTAATTGCAGGCAGCTGGCAGCTAAGTGCTACTTTAACAGCAGCCATTTAGTTCACTGCGCCACCAAGGCTCTTGTTAAATGTAATTTATTTATCAGCTCCAGAGGTGGGCTTTAAAAATTTTAACAAGGGGTTCTCTGCCCCTTGTTGCTGGGTGGGCATGGCCATGATAGATGTGGCCTAGTCGGCCTCCTGCACTACGGTGGGAGGGGTGTTTTTGTCCTCCCCGGGCACCAGAGGCTTTCTTTGAGCCTCCATGAGGGCGAAAATGGCCTCCCCAGGCTCCAGAGGCCCTCTGGAGGCTGGAAACGGGCCTGTTTCTGGCCTTCCTAAACTTCCTGTTTTTCACCCTCCCCGAGCCTCCGCACCCTGCACTTACCTGCATCCAAAACGGGCTGCGTGGGGACTCCTGGGAGGGAAGGGGCAGGGTGAGCGGTGCCAGCCAGGAGTGGGATTTGGGGGGTTCCCCAAACTGCACAGAATCTTAGCTAGAGATTCTCTCGAATCCCTGCGAACCCCCAGCAGCCCCACCCCTGATCAGCTCCCTTTCACAAGTTCAGACCATCTCGACTTTTGGTAAGTCTGACGGACACATTTGTTTTTTTTAAAAAAAATTGTTTCATTTGTGAATTCATGTTTACATTTTACTTTTTTTAAAACTTCAAGTCACAATCCTCGGCACACCATGGTCACGACCAGACAGGCCCATAGATATTGGGCTTAATTGTTAGCTTTGATTTATTAAGACATTTAGGTAAATGCCTTTTATTCTTTCCAACACCCCCCCTCCCCCAAAATGTTGGAAGAAATTATAAGGGGCTCTGGACTTCGTCCATCAGCAAGATAATGTTCTGAAAAAGTGAACAGAATGGGACCAAATTTGGTATCACGGGGGAAAACCAGCAGAAAGAAGATCAAATTTAAAAATAGGCCAGAACTGACCTTGGTCTACAGAAACAAAACTCCGTCAATACATCCCCTTATTTTTTTTTTTCCTTCTGGACACATGATGCATGATGCATGATCCCAGTGTTGGAGCATTCACACCTTCTGGAGGCAAGTTGTTCCACTGATTAATTGTTCTCACTGCTAGGAAATTGCACCTTAGTTCTAAGTTGCTTCTCTCCTTGATTAGTTTCCACCCATTGCTTCTTGTCCTGCCCTCAGGTGCTTCGGAGAATAGCTTGACTCCCTCTTCTTTGGGGCAGCTCCTGAGATATTGGAAGACTGCTCTCATGTCTCCCTGAGTCCTTCTTTTCATTAAATTAGACATACCCAGTTCCTGCAACCATTCTTCATATGTTTTATCCTCCAGTCCCCTAATCATCTTGGTTGCTCTTCTCTGCATTCCTTCTAGAGTCTTCACATCCTTTTTACATCATGGCGACCAAAACTGGATGCTGAATTCCAAGTGTGGCCTTACCAAGGCCTTAAAAAGTGGTATCAAAACTTCACGTGATCTTGATTCTATCCCTCTGTTGATGCAGCCTAGAACTGTGTTGGCTTTTTTGGCAGCTGCTGCACACGGCTGGCTCATCTTTAAATGGTTGTCCACTAGGACTCCAAGATCCCTCTCGCAGTTATATAGAGACCTCCCAGGATCTTTTCAAACAGAATTCCAGGAGCTCTGTTCTTGTAACCTTCTCTAATCAGTTGGTTAAAAAAAAGAGAGAAGGTCTTGCAGTTCTGCATTTGCACATCTCGTTTAATGAAAAGAAGACCTAGGCGTGATATCATTAACAGTCTTCCAATATATGAGCGGCTGCCCCAAAGAAGTGAGGGTCAGCCTATTCTTCAAAGCACCTGAAGGCAGGACAAGAAGCAATGGATGGAAATTAACCAACGGATGGAAATTAACGGATGGAAATTAACCTGCAGTTGCAGTCTGTTTTGCCACATTCTGGCTGATATTGCTACAAGCAAATGAAAACTGTTTTAATGGAAGGTAAAAAGATTTCTCCTATCCGGTCATGTCCGAGTTTAGGAGGCAATGCTCATCTCCGTTTCTTAGCTGTGGGAGCCGGCAATTGTCCAAAAACATTTTCCATGGTCAGGGGGTCAACATGACTATAGGCCACAGGCTCACAGAATGCTGTTACTTTCCCACCTAAGTGGTACCTATTTATCTACTCGCATTTGCGTGCTTTCAAACTGTTAGAAGGGGCAAATAAAGAGAGCTCAGCCCGTGGCACGGTACTAGGATCTGGAAGTGGACTGTCAGCTTTCAAGCTGACCAAGCTTAGTGTCTTTAACCACAGAGCCATGGCACCCACGCTAGTCTATACAAACTTGGACTTTCATTTGGATGGCACCTTGCAAGCCTTGATATTGTATGTTGATTGTATTCCAACAAGGAACTAATGTATTTTTCAGAGTATAAAACGCACCCTTTCCCCCCCAAAAAGAGGGTGAATATCTGGGTACGTCTTGTACTCCGAATCACACTTGGCCAATAAAGAATTCTATTCTATTCTATTCTGTTCTGTTCTGTTCTGTTCTGTTCTGTTCTGTTCTGTTCTGTTCTGTTCTGTTCTATTCTATTCTATTCTATTCTATTCTATTCTATTCAACTCTACTCTACTCTACTCTTCTCTATTCTATTCTATTCAACTCTACTCTACTCTATTCTATTCAACTCTATTCTATTCTATTCTATTCAACTCTACTCTACGCTATTCAACTCTACTCTACTTTATGCTACGCTACGCTACGCTACGCTACGCTACGCTACGCTACGCTACGCTATTCTATTCTAAGTCAGTCATATGCCTCCTACCGTCCTGTTCGCTCACATAGGGCCGCTCTCCTCAGGGTTCCGACAGCGAGCCAATGCCGTCTAGCGGTGCCCAGGGGTAGGGCATTCTCTGTGGGTGCTCCCATCCTCTGGAATGAGTTACCAGACGGCTCCTCATCTCTGCTCCTTCCGTTGGGACTTGAACACTTGGCTGTTCAAGCAAATAGGCTGACTCTGATTCTGGGTTTAATTATTTATTATTAATTAGTTATTTGGTTTAAAATGAGATTTTATTGTACATGTTTCTTAACTTGTGTTCGCCGCCCTGAGTCCTTCGGGAGAAGGGCGGCATATAAATACATGTAATAAATAAATAAATAAATATGAATTCATAGAGTCATAGCCCTCTATGTTCGTATTTCATGATGAGAAGCCAAGTGAAGCTGGAGAAATAATTTTTAAAAGCAGAAAGAGATAGCAATGCTAGAAATTGGTTGACAGAGAAAGCAGGTGCACAGGAGCAGATCGGGCTACGCGAGAACGGATTGGGGTTGGAATTCCGCTCTCTCGCAAAGCTCACATTTTCCCCAACCACGAGCTAAATGTTACTATAAACATGGCCTTCTAAAGTCATCAAAAAAGTTCAGCACCCCATGCAGGACAGATCGGTTTACACTGTCTAATTTTTCTTTGTGACTTAATACATTTGAGATATCACTTCCTACCCTGAGACCTGAGAAATCCACTTATCCACCCAGTCAAGTTCACTGCTCGCCAAATGCTATCCCCCCCATTCCCATTCACCTTCTATTTAATATGGAAAAAAAATTACCCAGTTGCTCTTTATTTAAAACGCACAATTCTTAACATATCCGCAAAGAAGAGTACCTTAAAATAACATCATCGTGGATATAGCGACTAAGAGTGATCGACGGCAGTTCTTCTTGTTTTACAGAAATTACTTTTTAACTAGGTAGGATTTTCCTTGTGAAACACGCAGTTAAGATCCAGTGAGTTTTTGAAGAGACAGCCAATCATTTCTGGAAGATCCCCCTCTTCCTTTCGCTTCCTCCTCCACTCCAATTTCATTTTCTACCGAACTTATTTTTCCCCCTCTCTCAGAAAATAATTTCACTCTGCTTTTTGTCAATCCCTATTGGAAGCTACATTGCAAAATGGCCACCTCAATTGCATTATGTGGGGAAAATAAAGGCTGACTCAACCCAGAGAACCATGGCTGAAGCAATCCATCTTTTGAGGATGTATCGTTCTCCCATTCCATTCTCTACCACTACCCTGTGAGGTAGAACATCAAGACAGTATCCTACGTTTCTTAGGATTCAAACATTCAAAGCACAAAGAAGAAAAGTGAAACACCTAGAAAATGAGATACACAAAAATGATCACCCTAGAAAAAAACGAGATATACAAAAATGATCACCCTGTCAGTTAATCCTTAGTTGGGTAAACTTTAACATGAATTACGGCCTTACAACGTCTTCCCTTGGAGTAATCAGTAGTGGCCAAAATTGTGGAAACGTTTTGGGAAAAGTGTATTTTTAAGCTTTGACGGCTAATAACACCACTTTTTTTGGGGGGGGGGGGGAGTTTCAAGATAATCCTATTCCACTACTGGAATGGTCTGGGAATAGCCCAGACCTTAACCCAATTGAAAATCTAGGGAGCTGACTAAAGAAACTGGTTAGTCAGAAGCAACCCAGCAATAAAACCCCGTTAACAGACACAATCGTTCAATCTTGGTTTCACATTAGAACAACTGCAGAACTAAAAGGCTTGGTTCACGACATGGGAAGATGTTGTAAGGTCCTCATTCATGCTAAAGGTTACCCAACTAAGGATTAACTGACGTGGTGATAATTTTTGTTTTTCTTGTTTTTTTCTACCTGTTTCACTTTTCTTCTTTGGACTATCGCTGCTATTCTAATAGCAAATCCTTCCTGAAAGTTATTGCATTACATTCTTGATTAAATTATCTTTCCATTGATAGATAATTTTATGGTACTACTCCAAAAAAAAAAGTAACTAGTTTTAGAAAATGCACTTTTCCCCAAAAGATTTCCACAATTTTGGCCACTACTATATATGTAGGCATTTTGTCTGTCTCCGGTTCTCTTGGTGACTACACAGGAAGTTCTGAGAAGGACTAGGGCAGTGATGGCTAACCTTTTTGCCATCGCGGGCCAGGAGTGGGGGAGGGGGAGAGAAGGGGTCACGCACATGCGTGCCCATACCCATAATTCTATGTGCCCTGTCCCCGCGCATGAGCGCGTGACATCCCTCTGCTCTCTCCCGTTTCTGGCACGCGATGGCACCGTGGTCTCAGCAGGACCATTTTTCTCTCTCCCCAGGCTCCAAGACCTTTCTAGGAGTTTGGGGAGAGCAAAAAAGGCCTTCCCCACCTCCCCGGAGGCCCTCTGGAGGCCAGAAATGGCCTGTTTGCCGACTACAAATGGGCCATTTCCGGCCTCTGGAGGGCCTCCAGGGTGGTGGGGGTGAAGGCCATTTTCACCCTCCCCAAGTTCCTAGAAAGACTCTGGAGCCTGGGGAGAGAGAAACACAGGCCTTCCTCACCAGCCCCCAAGGCCCTCCAGAGGCAGGAAACAGCCTGTTTCCCTATTTCCAATGGGCCTAGAAGGCCCAGAGTTGAGCTCGCGTACCCACCGATATGGCTACGCATGCCATAGGTTAGCCATCACGGGATAGGGGGTGACATGATAATGGTGTCCAATATCTTGGGGGTTGCCACAAAGCAGAGGGGGTCAAGCTATTCTCCAAAGCACCTGAAGTCAGGAGAAGAAACAATGGATGGAAACTAATCAAAGGAGAGAACTAAGGAGAAATTTCCTGACAGTGAGAACAATGAACCAGTGGAACAACTGGCCACCAGAAGTTTTGTGGGTGCTCTCCATCACTGGAGGCTTTTAAGAAGAGACTTAGGTATAGGGCTTCCTACCTGAGCAGGGAATTGGACTAGAAGACCTCTGAGGTCCCTACCAACTCTGTTATTCTGTTATCTGTTGGATGTATATCCCTCCTTTCGTTCAGGAGCTCAAGGGAAGCCTGTAGAGCATTATCTCCCCCCCCCCTCATTTTATTCACAGTAAAAACAAGTGAATTAGGTTGGGCTGAGAGAGAGAGAAGAAAGAGAGACTGGCCTGAGGTGAACTTCTGTGGCATGGACATTGTCTCCCCTTGCCAGCCCCAAATCTTAACTCAAGGCAACCAGATCTGTGTCGGTTTGGTACATGTTATAAAAGTTTAAGAAACTGTGCTTCTTTGGGGATCGTCCAGATATGAAATAAAATAGCCATAATAGGAGGAAAGCGAAGGCACTGCGGGAGGCTATTGCCAGCGTATATGGAGTGTCCATGGAGCTTATAGTGGACTATAGAAGGAATAGATCAGACATCCAGCCCTCGCTTATCAATGGAGACCGAGTGGAGCAAGTGGCCAGTTTTAAGTTTCTGGGTGTTATCATAAAAAGAGGACCTCACATTGCAGCACTGGTCAAAAGGGCCCAGCAGAGATTATACTCCCTGAGACTTCTCAGGAAACTGAATGGAAAACTGCTGGTGGCCTTCTATCACTGCACCATAGAGAGTATTTTAACTTACTACACCTGTGTACGGTTTGCCTATTGCACAGCGGCAGATAGGACAGCGCTCCAGACGGTCAACGTCATTGCCCAGAGGATCATTGGCTACCCTTTCCTCTCTTTGGGAGAGCTTTATAGCTCCCGCTGCCTTAAGAAAGTTCAAAACATTCTTAAAGTTCCATCCATTTATTTATCCATAAATAAATAAATCTCATCCTGGGCAACCTTTTTTTTTTTTTTTTTGAACTATTACCATCTGGCAGACGGTACAGGATCATACAAATCAAGGACGAATAGGCTAAAAAAAGGCTTCTATCCCAGGGCAATAACCATATTAAATTATACGGTATAGTGCACGGGTCAGCAACCTGCGGCTCTGTAGCTGCATGTGGCTCTTTCACCCCTCTCCTGCGGCTCCCTGTCACTCAAAATATGCATCATAACCGCCAATATGCGACACCCGCCAGCACATGATTTATTGAGCTTTTCAACTTCCCCGGTAGGCCAACCATGAATAAATCCAAGAAAAGTTTCAGAAGAAAACAGAACGTTTAATTCAACTACATCTGCCAGTTTTGTGGCTGCTCAAGAAATAGTCAGGCACGGGAAGGGTTTTGTGGCTCCCGGTGTTTTCTTTTCTGTGGGAAACGGGTCCAAATGGCTCCTTGAGTGTTTAAGGTTGCAGACTTCTTGGTATAGTGCAACATCGGGTTTTCAATTTCAATTATATAGAACGTAAAGGATGTATATTTGTGTTTTTATTTTTTATAGTTGTAATGTATACTGAAGATGGCTTTTTTTAAAAAAATTAGATTTATATGCCGCCTTTCTCCAGAGACTTAGGGTGGCTTACAATGCGTTAAGCAATAGCCTTCATACTTTTGTATATTTATACAGTCAGCTTATTGCCCCCACAAACTGGGTCCTCAATTTACCTACCTTAGAAAGGATGGAAGGCTGAGTTGACCTTGAGCCTCGAACTTGCAATAATTGCAAACAGCTGGATATTAATAACAGGCTATCTAGCCTGTTGACCTATTTGAGGCTCAATTTCATTGTACCATGTGGCATGACAATAAAGGAAACTAAATTCATCCCTGGTAATTCCAGGTAGCCCTCAGAAAAATGTGGGGAAAAAATACGGGGAAAAAATGTGGAAAATTTTTCCTGTGGGAAAAATGGGAGAAGGGCTGCCCCTTTCAGAGGGACTCTAGAAAACCCTGATCTGGCTGAACCGACTTTCTGACTTCTTGTCGGTCCATTTCATTTTGTCTCAAAATAATAAGAGCCAGGTGGCGCAGTGGACTAAGTGCTGTTAAAGTAGCACTTAGTTGCTAGCTGCCTGCAATTATTGCAAGTTCAAATCTCACTAGGCTCAAGGTTGACTCAGCCTTCCATCCTTCCGAGGTAGGTAAAATGATGACCCGGATTGTGAGGGCAATAAGCTGACTTTGTATAAAAAAGAACACTGCTTAGTAGGCTGAAAGTCCTACTAAGCAGGTATATACAAAAGTATGAAGGCTCCCCCCAGGAGGAGGGCCTTCTCTGTGGCAACATCTGCTCTCTGGAACGACTCCCCCCCCTGGAGATACGGAGAATACCAGATCTCCAGGCTTTTTGCTGTGCCCTAAAAACTCTTCTGTTTCATCAAGCTGGGCTGGCGTAACCCCCCACCCCCACCCCCCATCCTTGGATATTTTAAATTGTAATGTGGATTGTTTTAAATTTTGGGCCAAACTTATATAATTCTTTTAATAATATTAAATTTTGTACTGGAATGTTTTTTTTATTCTTGGCTGTGCACCGCCCTGAGTCCAGTAGGAGAAGGGCGGTATACAAATTTAAATAAATAAATACATACATACATACATACATACATACATACATACATATTGCTTAACGCATTGTAAGCCGCCCTGAGTCTCCGGAGAAGGGCGGCATATAAATCTAACTAATCAATCAATCAATCAATCCACGGCTTGCAGACTGCAGGGATCTGGGTTTACGTACCATTTGGCGAAGCCAAATCTGAAGAGCCCGCATGTTGGCTTAATGTGACGTGTACAATTCGGTTATCGTAAGGCAGCTTTTACTGTCCCTAAGGCATGTTAAGATAGAGCACAGGCTGCGAAAGGCTTTTTAAAGAGGGTGTGTGTGTGTGTGGAAAAGGCACCTTGAATTGAACCAAGAAATATTCTGGCAATCAGCACAGCTGATATAACCCCAGCCAAATATGTCTGTGCTGTCTGAGATCTTAGTGGAAGCAAACAAGCGGCCACATCCTGCTCTCTCCTACATAAGCAACACATTACTGAGCTCCTGGGTGGCTCGCCTCCATTTCAAAGGGAACCGTCTGGTGGGCTGTGCCTTATGGATCGGATCTGCTGCTCAGCTGTCCTTCCTGGCCTGCCCCGAATCACCCAGATCTTTCTTCAAAGAGAGAAGGAATGTCCTGCCATGTTGTTTGGTGGGCCCGCCCCACCCTCATTTTTCAGGGTGCTCAGGAAATTGGGGGGGGGGTGTACAGTACGACATGGTGTTAAAGCTGTCGCTTTTTGCTTTCTCTCCCTCGGTGTGTGTAGGGTGGGGGGGGGGGAGCCTGGAATTTCAACCCTTTCCAGGAAAAGCAGGGTTGGAAGAAGAGCTGTTCTCCAGTGGAACAATGCCTTAAAAAGGACTTCAAAAAAAGAGGGCTTATTTGTCATCTGGAAGGGCTATAAAAAGAAACACTTCTCAAGTACTCGGTGTGAATACCATTAGTTTACAGATTCGAGGGGGAAAAAGAACAGATAACCTTGAGGAAGGCTGACCTTCAAATGGGTCCAAATTACATTTCCCACCCACCCCCTCCTCTTGCCGGTTGTCAGTCCTCAGCTGTTTTCTGGAAAAACCTCTGGTAGAAAATTCAGAGGGACTTGCAGTCCGCTTGGCCAGGATACCCCGTTAAGTTAGGGACGTACACGGATCGAGCTGGTATTTGTTAAAAAAGGCATTTGTGCACCTACAGAGAAAGCAATAATGAAAGAGAAGCTTGCACCCTCCTGTGGCCTGGGGCAGAGGTACATCTTCTACTGGACCCTTGGTTCTCCTCTACCAATTCCCACTTTTTAAATCTGCCAGGGCTGCTTCTCTCCTGTTACCTCCGTCGCCTCGTTTTGCCAGGCCTTCGGTATTAAAGGTAGCCCTGGGGAGGAAAAAAAACCTGGCTTTGCAAATCCTTTGAAATGCACACCAGAGCGTGTGGGATATAGCAACTTTTTTGGAGGGTAAGAGTGAAAGCAGCCACATTTTCTTTCAGGCTTTCCACCCACTCCACCAAAAGACGGGGTGGGTGCAAAATTGATGAGAAGGTGATAAGGAAAATATTCGAGTGTGCAGAAATGAACAGACTAACATTAGCAATTAAGGAGAAAGAACAAACTGGGAATACTAAGTTGACATGGGAGGTATTTCATCCATGGCTGGAGAATAAAAGGAGGAGTTTGGAAAAAGAAGAGGATTAAAGAGAAAGTAAAAATATATTAAGATCAAGTTGTCAATGAAAAGGAAATTATTAGTATATATGTACAGTGAGAATGTGGATGTTGAATGTTAAAATTTATTATTATTATTATAAGATATGAAGAAGAAAATGGAGAGCTTTATAATGTTTAAATGTATAATATGCTATAATATTAAGCTTAGCGAAATCATGTTATGTGAATGCAAATGAGATGATGAAAATGATGAATGATGTTGCAGAGAGGTTTGTAACCGGACGACACACTGCAGGTGGACAGATGGAATGTTTAAATTTGTAACTGAAAGAATAAAAAAACTTTTTATTTATAAAAAAAAAAAGTATGTGCCCTGGAAGCATTCCTTTAAAGGATTCCTGCAGTCCAACTACCTCAGTAGCTACCAGCTAAGTAAAGAGTAAATGCAGAGATTCCATGCAAAGAGGGAGGGGAGGAAAGAAAGAAATTAACACACGATACTGCACTGAGGCCAGATAGCAACATCTTCTAAAAAAAATACTGACAAGTTTCTAGATCTGATTACTGCCAAGAGAAAAAATAGACGCTGCTTTATGCTATCTCTGTTCACACAACATGCTTAAAAAACAGGCTCAAGAAGTGGGAACAGTACTTTCTCACAGGAGCATTTAAAAAAAAAAAGAGGGTTTTTAAAAAATTGATCTACGGCTCGAAGTAACATTATCACGAGTCTGTAGAAATTGATTTTAATAAACGTGTCGGTCTTTCAGGTGCAACGAGCCCTTGTTTCTTTTTCTTGTTTTTATTTCGACGTGTTGGTTTTTGCAATTTGGTAAACGGCCTTAAGAACACATTCAAGGCATATATACATATATGTTTTAAAAAATCAATAGCTATAAATACCCTAAAAAAGAAAAAAGAGAAAGAAAAGCAAACTGCATTTTGTAAATAATTTTGTGCTGCGTTTGGTTTCCTGGGGCAAAGTTAAGGACCTGCTCCTGGGGAAATAAATATGATCAAGAGAGTCCAGAGATATTTTACGAGAAGAGTCCTCCATTCCTATAATAAAATACTTTATGCCACCAGTCTTCAGATTTTGGGCTTAGACAGTTTAGAACTACGCCGACTTCGGTCTGACCTAAGTGTAGTACATAAAATTATCTGCCACAATGTCCTACCTGTCAATGACTACTTCAGCTTCATCCACAACAATACACAAGCAAATAATAGATACAAACTCAAGGTAAACCGCTCCAAACTCGATTGCAGAAAATACAACTTCAGCAACAGAGTGGTCAATGCCTGGAATGCACTACCTGACTCTGGGGTTTCTTCCCCAAACCCCCAAAACTTTAATCTTAAACTATCGACTGTTGATCTCACCCCATTCCTAAGAGGTCGGTAAGGGGGCGTGCATAAGCTCACCAGTGTGCCTACCGTCCCTGTCCTAATATTCCTTTTTACTCTTACTTCTTCTCATGTATATCGAATTATGTTTATACTTTTACCTGTTATCTTATACATGCTTGACAAAATAAACTTATGATGATGATTATGAAAGCGAAAGGAACAGATTGTGCCGAAAGGACAAGATTTGGGGCGAACTGTTGCTGGGCAGAATTACCAATTGTCATCTTGGTGGAGGAAAAAAGCTACTGTTTTTGCGGGAATGAGCAACTGTTCGGGCCCAGAGTGAAAATGAAATGGCTTTTCTACCCTGTTTTTAGCAGCTGCTGCTAAGCCCCAATACTGACATTCGGCTGAGGAAAACCAGTCACACACAGGAGGCAAGCAGCAAGGAGATGAATTCACAGAATCTGTGACTTCCCAAATACACACACACACACCATGTTGAACAGTGAATGTTTTTTTTAACCAACCCTGGCATTTTCCGTATATTGATAAGTGCTCGTGAGTAATGTACACCGAAGAGCAGACAGTTCGTACTAATGTACTTAAGGGATGTCGCAAATGGTTCCAAATTGTCCGTGAGAACAACTCAACAATTCAAACCGGGGGTCTGGTCCCTGCATTATTACTTCTTCTGCCTGGACACTCCTTCGTGTGAAATTGCTACATCTTTCAACAGGATGCAGAGAGTTAAAATGTCGGGGATGAAGCCTGTCGCAATTTTGCGCCTTCGGTAGTCTGGATGTTCATTTTTTTTTTCTCCCGCATTCATGACACTCTAGTAACTTGAGTGTAGTGGCTCTGATTGTACAGCACAATGGTGTCGTTCCAACAACTGAGAAATGGTCATAGACCATCATATTGAAAAGATACATAGTTCCTCCTTGAGTAACTTGTTTTCACCAGGGGTGAAATCCAGCAGGTTCTGGAGAACCGATAGTGGAAATTTTGAGTAGTTTGGAGAACCGGCAAATACCACTTCTGGCTGGCCCTAGAGCGGGGTGGGAATGAGGATTTTGCAGTATCCTTCCCCTGCCACACCCACCAAGCCACAGCACGGCCACCAAGCCACGCCCACAGAACCGGTAGTAAAGAAATTTGGATTTCACCACCGATCTTCATATGCAACCTTGCATCAGGGTGCCAACCGAACACAACCATAACTACTGTGTTTTCCCGAAAATAAGACCCTGTCTTATTTTATTTTTTTTGAACCCTGAAATAAGAGCTTGGCCCTATTGCCATGCGTTCAAAAGCCCGATTGGGCTTATTATCAGGGGATGTCTTATTTTTTAAAAAAAAAATTAAAATTTGATTTATATGCTGCCCTTCTCTGGAGACTCCGGGCGGCTTACAATGCGTTAAGCAATAGCCTTCATACTTTTGTATATTTTTATACAAAGTCAGCTTATTGCCCCCACAAACTGGGTCCTCAATTTACCTACCTTAGAAAGGATGGAAGGCTGAGTCAACCTCGAGCCTGGTGAGATTCGAACTTACAGTAATTGCAGACGGCTGCTCTTTAATCATAATGCTTTTAGTCTGCTGAGCTATCCAGGCTCACTCATTTTGGGGAGGAAACAGGGTAGTTTGGGATTGATTAGGACTGGTTTCTCCAATTTGGTGTTTTCCAATATTGTCGGGATGACAACTTCCAGATTTCTCATCTGACAAGATTGCCTGCGATCTCTTCTGACTGGAACGTTCAACCACATTTGATCTGAATTTCGGACTTCCTGTTCTATGCCCACTTTATTGGCTGCCCAGTGGTCTAGATCAGGGGTCACCAACCTTTCAAACCTCAGGGACCACTGAATTCATAATTTTAAATCCTGCAGACCACTAATATGATCTGCCTAATGAATGGCAGGGTGGGTGTGGCAAGATAGTCAGGTGACTGGGTGGGCGTGGCCAACTCAATGTCACTCACATCGAGGGGTACCTTGTCAGGTTCTACTTGCCACTCCTCGCCTGCCCGCCCGGGCTCCTTAGGGCCCCAACAGAAAGCAGTTGTTGGAGCTAAGCAGCCACCACAAGAAAGAGTTGGCAAAACAGCTCAGTTCAAATTGAATCTGACCAAGAAGAAGGCTTAGCAGAAGCACCTCACTGAGGACTAGGAGCATAGGCTTTCCAAGCAGAGGGAAGACCTGCGGGAGTGCAAGGCCAGGTAGAGGCGCCTGGAGGTTCAGCAGGCTGAAATGGTCAGTCAGTTCCAGACCATGATGAAGTCCCACTGGAACAAGGTCCTCTGGTTCTTCGCCACCAGTGGTGCTTCCCTCCAGCCTTCGCCCAAAACCCCGCACCAGGAGGCTGAAGCAGACCCCCAAGTCAGAATTTCTGCCCCCCTCCGACCTGCACAAAAAGATCCAGAAGGGGGGCACTCTCAAATGTTCATTGCACGTATCTGGCCTGGAGCCGTAGTTTGAGGACCCCTGATTCAGTGCAATATTTAAAAAAATACAAATAATTGTTCTGTGGACCACCAAAATTTTCTCATGGACTACCAGTGGTCCCTGGACCCCCAGTTGGTGACTGCTGGTCTAGGGCTCATTTTAAAATGCTTTAATTTTGACCAACTGTTTTAAAAGCCACAACAGTCCAGATGAACTTGTCCAAGATCAAACATCCCCATTAAGAAAAAATTGCTTTGTGGAGCTTTAATTCGGCAAACAAAATGGAACAGGTCTTGAATCTAGTTTTAAACCCGGGTGAAAGATTCCCAGGAAATCTCAGCACTAGAGGATTTTCCACCTGCCAGGCTATTCTATAGTCCCAGAAGACAAAACACCCCATAAGAAAGAATAGCATGCTACCTATGTAACACAGTCCAGAAAAATTAAGTAGATATATCTACGTAGGGAGACTTAACTTTTACTAAGCCTCTGCAAGACGTGCCAGCCATACCAGTTTTTCAGCAGGCAGAGCTATGAAGTCAATTATATTCCAACTGGACTCCACCTCCCTGTTTACTGAGAAGTTTGCGTTTGCATGCTAGTTTGCAAATTTTGGCATTTACCGGTAGGGAAGATTTCGCTCTGAGAGTACGCAACCCAAAAACTACAGCAGCCACTGCTCATACTTCAATATAACGCCGCTTCTCAAATTCGGGATTGTACCGATGTTTAGCTATTTTAATAGAGTGAAATAAAAGACACTGACATTACATAGATCAACATTACTGTCCTGCGAATGAAGGTGTCTCAGGATGATATTGCAAGATCCTATCTGAGCTGGTCATCTTCTGGAGAGAAGTTCCCCGAGGGTGGGCTTCAGCATGAATCCGAAAGCTTGGAATACCAAATCTCTGGTCCTGGTGACTGACCCAGATTGGATCCGGAACAACTGTCCTAGTTTCAATAAGCCTTCGATGAGCCACGGTGGCACAGTGGTTAGAGTGCGGTACTGCAGCGGTATTACTTCTGCTGACTGCCAGCTGACTACAATTTGGCAGTTCGGAATCTCAGCAGGCTCAAGGTTGACTCAGCCTCCCGTCCTTCCGAGATGGGTAAAATGAGGAACCAAATTGTTGGGGACAAGAGGCTGACTCTGTAAACCGCTTAGAGAAGGCTGTAAAAGCAATGCAAAGCGGTATATAACACTTAAATACTCTTCCTTTCTTCCCTTCTTCCCTTCCCTTTTCCTTCCTTCCTTTTCTTTCCTTCCCTTCCTTCTTCCCTTCCTTCTTTTCCTTTTCCTTCTTTCCTTCCTCCCTTCCCTCCTCCCTCCCTCCTTCCTTTCTTCCCAGTGGTTAGAATACAGTATTGCAGGCTAACTCTGCCCACTGACAGCAGTTTGATCCTTATCATCTGGCTCAAGGTCAACTCAGCCTCCCATCCTTCCGAGATGGATAAAATGAGGAACCAAATTCTTGGGGGCCATAGGCTGACTCTGTAAACTGCTTAGAGAGGGCTATAAAGCACTGGGAAGCGGTATATAAATCTAGGTGCTTTTGCTAATGTAATACACCTAATATATCCTTGACATCTTCCTTCCTTCCTTCCTTCCTTCCTTCCTTCCTTCCTTCCTTCCTTCCTTCCTAATGTATAACAGACTTGAGGATTTTGTTTTTTTAAAAAACCATAGCTTCACACAATGTTTTAGGAAATCATGGCTTAACCTAAAGATCTTTCCCCACAATCTTTAATCATGACCAAATCAAGAGGAATCATTTTTTTTCTCGCCTTGTACTTTCCCTTTTTTTGCCAACTTTTAAGGATCGTCTAAAGAAAGCACAACTTTTGCCCCAAACCACTTCGCTGCAGAGGTGGGTTTCAGCCAGGTTCTGACCAGTTCTGGAGAACTGGTAGCGGAAATTTTGAGTAGTTCGGAGAACCGGTAGTAAAAATTCTGGCTGGCCCCGCCCTCAGCTATTCTCTGCCTCCCGAGTCCCAGCTGATCGGGAGGAAATGGGGATTTTGCAGTAATCTTCCTCCGTTTTGGGGTGGGAATGGAGATTTTACAGTATCTTTCCCCTGCCACGCCCACCAGGCCACGCCCACAGCACTGGTAGTAAAGAAATTTGAAACCCACCACTGCTTCATTGCCTTCCCCTACCCCCCAAAGTTTTACCTAACCCCACATTTCTCTTCAAACCTGCATATTCCCTGCAGCCCATCCAGGAAAATGCCGCTCTGCCTTTAAGCGTTGGAGCGATGCCCTTTTGAAGGGGAAATTGTTATATTTCAGCAGAACTTTTATCCTATCGTGATAGGAGGGGGTCGAGGGAAAAGACCACGTCGTGCCTTTCCTAGATGGGGGTCAGCCCAGAAGCCTTTTCCTCTGGAAGCACTTACCATACAATTAATGGAAGTCTCTATCAAATGAGGGACAAATCATAAAATTAGGGAGATGGAAATTAGGCACGGACAAGTGTTCCAGGTGCAGGAGGAAGGGGGGGAGATTTATGGGGGAGGTCGTATTATAGCTAATGATTTTTGCTAATGACCCTCCAAAGTGTCAGGTGGCACCGAGCCACTTTCGGCGGGGCGCGGGAAAAATCCTGCCATGCGAATGAAGGGCATTCCTTTCGGAGATTTTATATATATATATATATATATATATATATATATATTAAAAAAAATTAGCCTCTCCTTCATGAAAATGACACCCCCCCACACACACACACCCCACCACCAACAGTTTTCTTCAAGTCAGTAGTGCTGTGCAGGCAGTTTGTTCATTAGGAGTTAGACTTTCGGTTCTACCAGGCAGACATTACTCCAACCGTTTTCTGGCTCGTGAGGGAATGCAGCAGCGCCAGCTTCTCCTTCCCTTCACTTTTATTATAGGCACCTATTTGCCTTGTTGAAATCATCCGGAAAAGCCAAAGAGTGGCACTAGACAAACTCAGGGGGAAGGAAACTCATAGGACGGTCAGCTTCAGGGGTGCTACGCTGTTCTTCCATCTGAATAGCCCAGGTAACATGCTCCTAATGCACACATTTCCCTTACTGCCTAAAACCCTGGTGAGGAAGTTGTTTGAATAGAGTAGACTAAACTTGAGTAGGCTCGAGTAGAGTAGAGTAGAGTAGAGTAGAGTAGAGTAGAGTAGAGTAGAGTAGAGTAGAGTAGAGTAGAGTAGAGTAGAATAGAATAGAATAGAATAGAATAGAATAGAATAGAATAGAATAGAATTATTTATTGGCCAAGTGTAAACGGTCACAAGTGGATCATTGTAAATCACGGACTCCCTGTGTAACAACAACAACAACAAAAGGAAATTCTTTTTTAAGTAAACAAAAAACCCCCAATTATGAACGTTACGATCGAAAGCAACTCAATGGACTTTAAAATAAAAGCAGTATTCTTATAATGTGACTGTACTAACCTACCTGAACCTTTAAAAAATCAAGTTTGGTGTTCTCTGGCCCCTACAAGACTTTCTCTGTAGTGGCACCATTATTACGAACTTTTCTTCCCAGGGAAACCTGTCAGGCTGCCTTCCTTTTTTAAGCAGTATTAGAAATATTTTTATTTTAAAACAGGAGGGTGAGGCTCTTACATATATATGTGTATGTGTATAGGCGTGTATGCACACAAGAGTTTGTACCAGTATCGGTTTGGATCGTATTTTAATTGCAAGCTTTGTGATGTTCTAATGGGATTATAGACCTCAAACAGTCCCAGATCAGGGGTGAAATCCAGCAGGTTCGGGGAAACTGCTGGCGGAAAATTTGAGCAGTTCAGAGAACCGGTAGCGGAAATTTTGTGTAGTTTGGAGAACCGGCAAATACCAGCTCTGGCCTGCCCCAGAGTGGGATGGGAATGAAGATTTTGCAATATCTTTCCCACTGGAGTGGGGTGGAAATGGGGATTTTGCAGAATCCTTCTCCCAGGAATGGGGTGGGAATGGGGATTTTGCAGAATCCTTCCCCCAGGAGTGGGGTGGGAATGGGGATTTTGCAGCATCCTTCCCCCCAGGAGTGGGGTGGGAATGGAGATTTTGCAGAATCCTTCCCCCAGGAGCGGGGTTGGAATGGGGATTTTGCAGTACTCTTCCCCTAGAGTGGGGTGGGAATGGAGATTTTGCAGTATCCTTCCCACGCCACGCCCATGAAGCCAAGCCACGCCCACAGAACTGGTAGTAAAAAAAATTGGATTTCACCACTGTCCCAGATGTTGTTGGAACAGAAGTCTGATCAACTTGGGTTATTAGCTGGAGATGAGAGAGTGTGCAAAGTTGGGGATTTTATATCGAGAAACCAGTGCAAGCCTTATATATTTACCTAGACCGGTTCTCTTAGAAGCATTTCATTTTGAAAGCAAGCCTGCAACATCTGGGACTTACATACAAAGGATGTAACGTTAGATGAACTGGCATACGATACTGTAAAAGATATTCAGAATGCCACGATGACTGTAAAATTATAGGAATTCAAGATAAGACAGTCTTCATGCGATACAAATAAAGTAGAAATGAGACACCTCTCATTGGAGGTGGTGGGGGGGGAGGGAGAGATCTGAGCTTCTGCCGTTGCATTTTAAAGATCTTCCTGAATAACGGCCAGCAAAAATGGTGTGTTGTCTCCCAAGACTTACATTTTATTTATTTATAATCGGACTTATATGCCGCCCTTTCTCCGCGAGGAGTCAGGGCGGCTCACAACAATAAAACCAGTCCGGATTAAAATTCAGACACTAAAAACTAAAGTTCCCATTAAAACCCCATTCAGTCCAGGCCAGCCTGGCGAAACAACCATGTTTTAAGGTCACGGCGGAAGGAGCGAAGATTGGGGGCCACCCGGAGCTCCAAGGGGAGCAGATTCCAGAGGGTAGGTGTGCCCACAGAGAAGGCTCGCTCCCTAGGGGCCGTCAGCCGACATTCCCTGGCCGACGGGACCTCAAGTAGGCCCTCTCTGTGTGAGCGCACCGGGCGATGGGGAGCTGTTGCTGACCGCAGGTGTTCCGCCAAATACCCCGAACCTAAGCCATGTAGGGCTTTATAGGTGATCACCAACACCTTGAACCTCACCTGGAGGGCAACCAGTAACCAATGCAGGTCACGCAGGAGGGGTGTGACATGGGAGCGTCGGGACACTCCCATCACTTCCCGCGCGGCCGCATTCTGCACCAGCTGAAGCCTCCGAGGGGTTTTCAAGGGTAGCCCCATGTAGAGAGCATTGCAATAGTCAATCCGGGAGGTGACGAGTGCATGGGTGACCGTGCGTAAGGTATCTCGGCCCAGGTAGGGACGCAACTGGTGCACCAGACAAATCTGGGCAAATGTCCCCCTGGTCACGGTCGTAACATGGTCTTCTAAGGTCAACCGTGCATTCAGGAGGACGCCTAAATTGCGCGCCCTATCCACAGGGGGCCACACCTCTCCCCCTATGACCAAGGATGGGATATTCCCTTGGAACCGAGACGCCGGTACCCACAGCCACTCCGTCTTGGCAGGGTTGAGTCGGAGCCTGTTCCTCCCCATCCAGAGCCGCACCGCCTCCATTTTGTGTTTATGTGTGCGTGTGCTTAATAAGATACGAACAATTTTGGAACATTGGGTAGCGTGAGAGGCACCCCCCCCCCAAGGAGACGCTTTTCTTGGAGAAGATTAAAACACAAACATACATACACCGTTAATCTTGCCAAGAGGCCAATCTTGCCAAGAGGCTTGATCCGTAGGTTGGACCATTAGTTCTCCGTTCTTGGAGTGATAAAGATTCTTTCTAAGTTTTCATCCGAAGCACTCATCAGAAGTGGAAATGGACAGTGATTCAGAGAAACAGGACCGCGTGCCAAAAAATCAAGAGCTGGCGGAATTTTGCTGACCTCGACGGTTAAGGCTTTCTCCTCCTCCTCCTCCTCCTCCTCTCCTCCCCCTATTCCAGCAGCTCCTTGCAAGAAACCTAATGTATTTGACACAGCCTGAAGATTCAAAGTGCCTGAAAGACATCGAGCGTGAAGGAAATGGAAGGAGAAGAGAGAGATGGAGTCATAAAGCATGGAAGAGATTGAACGGGAGAGTAGGAAAGCGATAGAAACCACAGTTAACGCGAGGTGTGGCTCTGCGATCGTGATTGTTGAAATAAATATGTGGAAAGGTGGGTGCAGTTCTTGCGATGTGTAACTGCTTGCAAAATCTTTCCATTTCCTAAATCCCAAAAAGAAGAAGAAGAAGAATCAAATACATTATTCTCAGCGTGGTTTTATGGACACGTGGATGTCTATTTGATAGACGTCAGGAATCAGTAGCAAAAGCATAGCCACGATGGAGCAGAAAAAAAATTGGCTTTGGTCAAGACAGCTTCAGGGTTGACCCAAAATGGATCTTGTTCCTTTTTGCATTGGTTCCAAGACTACAAAACTTGAGTGCTGCCTATTCCCCAACTGGGCTGCCTAATGTGCTTCAGGTTCTGTGTTTTAAGCATTGGATTCAAATCTGACCTACGCTGCAGGAACAGAGGGATAAATATCGAGATCGCGTGAGGGGTTAGTACTGCTTTATAATGCTTTGATAAGGCCACACTTGGAATATTGCATCCCGTTTTGGTCACCAAAAAAAAAAAAAAGATGCTAAGGCTTTAGAAAGATAAGAAGACAAGAGCATCGTATCCTGTTTCCCCGAAAATAAGACCCAGCCGGAAAATAAATCCTAGCGTGATTTTTCAGGATGCTCGTAATATAACCCCTACCCCCAAAATAAGCCCCAGTTAGGATTGTAACCAGATGGATGCATTTAGTACCGAATGCGGCTGCGCGAGTAGTTACGGGTGCGTCCCACTACTCCCATATAACACCACTATTGCATGAGCTGCACTGGTTGCGGTGGTCCTCCGGATCCGCTTCAAGATGCTGGTACTCAGCTATAAAGCCCTTCATGGCATGGGCCCGGGGTATTTGCAGGATCACTTCCTACCGGCCTCCCACCGCCCCGTGCGCTCACATAGGGCTGCCTTCCTCTGGGTCCCCTTGGCCAGACAGTGTCGGCTGGTGGTCCCCAGGATGAGGGCGTTCTCTGTGGTCGCACCAACCCTCTGGAATGGGTTGTTTTATTGTTGTGAGCCGCCCCGAGTCCTACGGGAGAAGGGCAGCATATAAATCTGACAAATAAATAATAAAAAATAAATATTTCCCCCAACCAGAAAATAAGACCTAAAGAGTCTTTTGGAGCCAAAATTAATATAAGACCTGATCTTATTTTGGGGGGGAACATGGTACATGATTAGGGAGCTAGAGGCTAAACCGTACGATGAACAGTTGCGTGAACTACATATGTCTAGTCCCGTGATGGCAAAACCTTTGGCATTGCCCTAGTTCAGCTCCAGTGTGCATGCAAGTGCTGGCCAGCTGATATTCAGGCCTTCCGTTCTCATCAGAAGTTGGGAAACAAGCCGTTTCCAGCCTCTGGGAGGGTGGGGAAGGCCGTTTTTACCTTCCCCAGGTGCTAAGAAAGCCCCTGGAGCCTGGGGAGGGTGAAAAACGGGCCTACCTGGCCCACCGTGTGCCAAAAGTGGGAAGAGCATGGGGGGGCCTTGCGCACATGCGCAGGAGGCAGGACATATTGAATTATGGCTGTGGGCAGGTGCATGCATGACCCCCCACACACACACTCCTCCCACTTTGGGTGCGCGACGGCAAAAAAGTTAGCCATCACTGGTCTAGTCTAACAAAGAGAAGGACTAGGGGTGACATGATAATTGAGGAGGTATCACAGAGAAGGAGGGACAACGTTTCCTTCAAAGAAACTTATCCGAGAGGGATCCAACTTAGAACTAAGGAGAAATTTTCGGACTGTGTGAGCAATTAAACCTGCATCATTGGAGGTTTTCCAGAAGAGACTGGACAACCATTGGTCTGGAATGGTAAAGGGTCTTCTACTCGAGTAGTGGGTTGATTAGAAGACTTCCAAGGTCCCTTCCTGTTTGACGATGTAAAAGATTTTCTACTTTTTTTTTTGACAGCCCATTTTTAATTGTCCTAAAATAGAACTGATTTTTAAAGTAATAGTCTCAACTAAGCAGGAATGTATGCTGTGGTTTGTTTATTTGTTTGTTTTCCCCACTTCCTAGAAAAGGGCTGAGAGAGTTCCTAGCCCAAAGTGGCCCAGCCAGCTTCTGTGCCTAAGGCAAGAACAGATTTCCCGGGCTCTTTAACCATTACAACACGTTGGCTCTCATCAACACTTGCCCTATATAGAAGCTAAATTATGATGTGAAGTTTGAGCACATGCAATACCTGGGACAAGTCATTATTTATTTATTTATTATTTATGTATTTATTAATCAAACTTCGATACCGCCCTGCTCCCGAAGGACTCAGGGCGGTGTACAGCCAATAATGAAAAACATTGATACAAAAGTTAAAACAATTTAAAACTGATTCAATAGTATGGCCAAATATTAAAAAAAAACCCTAAGCTAAAAACCCATCCTCATACCATCAGACCAGCTTGCCGAAATAATAAGGTCTTCAGAGCTCAGTGAAAGGCACGAAGGTCAGGGATCCTACGTATATCCGGGGGCAATTCGTTCCAAATTTATTATTTATTTATTTTGTCGCATTTCTATGCCACCCCACTCCCAAGGGACTCTGTGAAGAATAATATTTGGACACCCCCCAAAAAACAAATGAGTAACAATGCCAAGCATCACACAATCTGCGAAGACCTATGCTGACTGCAGTGTTGGAATTCAACATGAACTCCACCCCAGTAGTCACTGGGACTTCCTTTGAAATTATCTGCTTTCAAAAATGTGGATTATACAGCAACCCTTCTGGAATCTCTTCTGAGGGATTATCATCTCCTGGAGATTTTTCTCAATACTTTTGAAATCTTCTGTTCAGGAAGGGCACGAGAAGCCCGTGCAATTGTTTTGTGAGGTCCGTGCTAAGGGAAGAATAGCTGAAGATTAAATCCACAAGTTTGCTTTGTTAGGGGTACCCTGCCATGGCCTCTGCTGAAGGGTTTGCTTAAATTTACACACCCGATTGTTTTGATCTCTTTATCCACCCAATGAGTCAAGGTGGATAATTATAACATGCCAAGGGGAAGAATATTGATTTCAACCTGGCATTACGGCACTCAAAACGCTGGGTAATTATGGACATCATTTGCTACCAGTTCAAAAGCAGCTCTGGATCTTTATAATTCTAAGATTTTGAAGGAGAGAGAGAGGGAGAGAGAGAGGGAGTGTGGAAGGGAGAGAGGGGGAGAGGGAGGAGGAGGGAGAGGGAGGGAGGGAGAGAGATGAGAGAGAGGGGGAGAGATGAGAGACAGAGAAGATGAGAAAGAGAGGAGAGAGAGGGGAGAGAGAGATGAGAGAAAGAGAGAGATTCTGAGAGAGAGATACTGAAAGAGAGAGATGAGAGGGGGGAGAGATGAGAGACAAAGACAGAGAAAGAGATGAGAAAGAGAGAGAAAGCTAAAGAGAGAGGGGAGAGAGAGATGAGAGAGAGAGAGAAAGAGAGAGGAGAGAGAGATGAGAGAAAGAGAGATACTGAAAGAGAGAGATGAGGGGGGGAGAGATGAGAGCCAGAGACAGAGAAAGAGATGAGAAAGAGAGACAGAGCGAAAGAGAGAGGGAAGAGAGAGATGAGAGAGACAGAGAAAGAGATGAGAGGGGGGGAGAGAAAGATGAGCGAAGGAGAGAGATACTGAGAGATATATACTGAGAGAGAGATGAGAGAGGGGGGAGAGATGAGAGACAGAGACAGAGACAGAGAAAGAGATGAGAGAGAGAGAGAGAAAGAGAGAGGAGAGGGGGGAGAGAGATGAGAGAAAGAGAGAGATACTGAAAGAGAGAGATGAGAGAGGGAGCAGAGATGAGAGACAGAGACAGAGAAAGAGATGAGAAAGAGAGAGAGAGAGAGAGAAAGAGAGAGGGGAGAGAGACATGAGAGAAAGAGAGAGATACTGAGAGAGAGATATTGAAAGAGAGAGATGAGAGAGGGGGAGAGATGAGAGATAGAGACAGAGAAAGAGATGAGAAAGAGAGAGGGGGGGAGAGAGAGATGAGAGAGAGAGAGAGATACTGAGAGAGAGAGAATATTTATTGTGGGGATATATATTTAGGGATGTATCTTGAACGTGTAAACACATAGATGACTATATACAAGTGTGTCTAAAGAATCCTGAATCCAGAAAGAACAGGCTGAATTACATGCATACATTTTTGTAAATTGATAGAATGTTTAACCTCTGCGTACTTTCTCTGCATTATTTCTTCTGCACTATTAGGAAAAGGGCAGTGAAATATTCAAGAGTCTGCACTTTGGAAATTCTGCTCAACCTCCCTTTTGAAATTCCGGCAGACCTTCCCTACATAGTTTTCAAATCTATGTTCTTGGTTTTGTGGACTAGAAGCTTGACCTCTCAAAAAAAAAAAAAAAAAACCAAACCCAAAAAAACCCAGAATCTCTGCATCCTGATTTCCATGCTTGTGGCGTGACTTACAAACATCACTTACATCCTGTACCAATTTTGGCTTGATTTATGTTTTCCAGACATATTGTTGTCAATCAGAATAACATTCATTTTTGATTAAGAGAACAAAATAATAATATGCAAAATCTCCAATGGACGGGAGGGGGGGTTGGGGGGGGCATGTTTTTTCTTGTAGCAGGTTAGGTTAGAAACAGTCTGAGACGCTTCCAAATTAACAGCTGGAACCTATTTTTTTTTCTCATGAAACAAAAGCAGTCTGCAAACAGGAAAACAACAATTCCAAATAAATTTCCCAGAATGGGAAGAGAACTGATTTTAAAGGAGAGATTCGTATTTGCTAGTTAAGCACCTGCTCTGGATTTAGAAAGTTGTTAGTTCTCTAACATCTCTGAGATCCGGCTGCAAACTATCATGGGAAAGAATTTCTCTGCTTCGTTTCCTACCAGTCAAAATCAGGATGCTGGGCTTGATGGAGATGAGTTGATAAGCTGATACTGATTTGTTGGTCTTCCCTCATTGCCTCTCACCCCAAGGCTCTTTTCTAGGCCTCCCTTCTCCTTTTTGAGGGAAGCCACTAGAGAAGGAGCTTGTTCAGGCATGGCACCCAGCTTCCTTTGATTGCCCATTTTATCCTGGATGGATTATGCCAGCCAACCCTACGGTTGACGTAATGCTTGCCCGTTTGCCAACTTTGACCAGAAGTGAAAAGAAAGACCACGGGAGACATGAGTCTTCCAATACTTGAGGGGCTGACACAGAGAGGAGGGGGGGGGTCAAGCTATTTTTCAAGGCACCTGAAGGCCAGACAAGGAATAATGGATGGAAACTGACCAAGGAGAGATTCAACCTAGAAATAAGGAAGGATTTCCTGACGGTGAAAACGATCAATCCATGGAGCGGAAGTTGCCTTCGGAAGTTGTGGGAGCTTCATCCCTGGAGGCTTTCAAGAAGAGACCGGACTGCCATCTGTCAGAAATTCTAACTTTTCTTTCTCTTTCTGGCTTTTGTAGGATTAAAAACCTCCAACGGAAGAAGAAGATGAGGAGGTCAACCGGGCTTTCATTTTTGAGAAAGGTTGGAGGTAGTGGGTGGATAGGCAGTGGAAGGGAGGATGGTGTGTGCACATTCGGTATAGAATATAGAGAGCATTTCAGCTCTTCTGGATCAGTCACGCTTTCTAATTCAATAAGGTGAGAAGGAGCATAATTTGATCATATTTGTTTTGCATCACTGCAAAAACAGAAAATGAGGGGCTGCAGAGCTGCACCAATTTACTTCATCCGACCTTGATTAAAAGAAAATTAATTGCCACATCTCTCAGGATATCTCGGGCAGCAACCAATGGGCTTTCAGGAAAGCCACAAAAAGAGGGGGGGAGAGGAGGAAGGGGAGGGGGGGTGCGAGAATAAGGCAGGGAGATGCTTTGCCCTCTCTCTCTCTCTCTCTCTCTCTCTCTCTCTCTCTCTCTCTCTCTCTCTCTCTCTCTCTCATAAATGGCTGCTCTGGCAGAACAAGGAGGAGGTATGGGGAAATAACAACAAAAACAACCCTACACGCACACGGGAAATCAGAGGGCCCCCTCTCGTGCGGCTCCCTTTGGCTTGGCTTTTGTGTATCCAGGCTGTACCAACTCCAGATTAGTCGAAGGAGCCTCCTAGTTGGGATGGATACAAATAACCAAACCAGGTCTATGGAGATTCTCAGGCATCCAGCTCATGGCTGTCCCAAGAGGCAACTGGAATTTCCCGTTTCTCTTTTTCATCCAAGAGGATGAGAAGCGAAATGTCTTCAAAAAAAAGGAAAAAAGAAAGAAAGAGAAAGAAAGAAAGACGAAGGAAGTCCAGTTGCCTCTTGAAAAAAATAAACCTTTGGGAGAACCATGACCTGGATTAACTGAGAATCTCCATAGACATTTTTTTAAAAAAAACAGATTATCAGAGTTGGAAGGTACTTTGGAGGTCATCTAGTCCAACCCCCTGGCCAAGCGGGAGACCCCTACACCATCTCTGACAGATGGCAGTCCAGTCTCTTCTTGTAAGCCTCCAGGGATGAGAAGTTCCCATAACTTCCGAAGGCAACTTTTGTTCCATCGGTTGATCGTTCTCACCATCAGGAAATTCCTCTTTTCCAGGTTGAATTTCTCCTTGATCAGTTTCCATTGTTTGTTGTCTGGCCTTCGGGTGCTTTGGAGAATAGCTTGACCCCCTCCTCTCTTTGGTAGCCCCTCAAATATTGGAAGACTGCTATCCTGTCTCCCCTGGTCCTTCTCTTCACTAGACCAGCCATGCCCGGTTCCTGCAATCGTTCTTCGTATGTTTTAGTCTCCAGTCCCTTCATCATCCTGGTTGCTCTTATACACAAGAGTTGAGTCAACCAATAATCAGCACTGAATTGGAGCTAGGTAAAGAATTAATTGAGTTCAAGAGGGATTTTTTTTTAAATTTTGATTTATATGCCGCCCTTCTCTGGAGACTCGGGGCGGCTTACAATGCGTTAAGCGATAGCCTTCATACTTTTGTATAGTTATACAAAGTCAGCTTATTGCCCCCACAAACTGGGTCCTCAATTTACCTACCTTAGAAAGGATGGAAGGCTTGAGTCAACCTTGAGCCTGGTGAGATTCAAACTTACAGTAATTGCAGACAGCTGGAGTTAATCACAATGCTTTAGTCTGCTGAGCCACCAGGATTTAGCACATTTGTGGGAGTGTACAGATGCTAGGCTGATTCCTCTCTTGACTCACTCTGTCTCGACTTCTCCTTCTCTTACAGTTAACAGAGGAGCTGGCAAGCATTACGCCAACCATAGGGTTGGCTGGCATAATCCATCCAGGATAAACTGGGCAATCAAAGGAAGCTGGGTGCCATGCCTGAACAGGCTCCTTCTCTAGTGGCTTCCCTCAAAAAGAAGAAGGGAGGCCTAGAGAAGAACCTTGGGGTAAGAGGCAACTAGGGAAGACCACCAAATTGATATCAACTTATCAACTATGGTGAGTTGGTTGTAGTGAGTTGGCTGTGACGAGTTGGTTGTGGTGAGTTGGCCAACCATGACAGGTTGGCCATGGTGAGTTGGCCAACCATGACAAGTTGGCCATGGTGAGTTGGCTGTGGTGAGTTGGCCAACCATGGCAAGTTGGCCATGGTTAGTTGGTTGTGATAAGTTGGCTGCGGCAAATTGGTTGACCATGGCAAGTTGGCCATGATTAGTTGGCTGTGGACCATGGCGAGTTGGCTGTGGTGAATTGGCTGCAGTAACTTGTCATGGCAGGGTAGCTTCCTATGTAGGGTTGCACCCCTCGGATTTCATATTTGGTGGTAATTTTTACCCTTACAATAAACAGCAGTTACTGGAGTGGATCAGGTATAAAACTTGGCCCCCAAATTAAGTTTTCTTGCATCTGCTTGGCTGTGCCTTCCACTGCTTATTAACTGTGAACATATGTCCAGGACTATCGTGCTGTTGAGTCTCCCAAGGTTAACTCCAAGTAAAACAAAAGAAAGCAGTTTTCCTCCTTAATAATTCATGGGCATCTTTAAAAGCCCCTGTTAAAAAGATACACAATTCCTCCTCTTCCCCAATTTTCTGATGTACTAATTAACCAAGATCTGCATCCGATGCTATTCTCTATTGGACCTGAGTGACACTTTCTCTTCCTTCAACCAGACACAAAACCATCTGCTCCACTCATCCATCACTTGTCCTTTCTTTAGCATTTAGCGTCATCTTGACAAGTTGCAGCTTTCAGATTAGATCTTTGCTCACACTAAGGCAACCAATTTTTTAAAAAAAGATAAGGAAAGGGGGAAAAAAGAAGCCTTTTTTAATAGTGCTAGAATTTAGACCCCTTAAGGTAGCGTTCATTCCCGCTCTTTCCTGGGGCCTGGAATTTCTTCAATGAGGAATCAAAAATGGGCATCCTCTTTGCAGATGCCCAAAAAAAGCATCTTTGAAGAATTATTTTTAATCGCAGTGGTCCCAGGCATAGAATTCATGCTGCTAGCATAGAGTTTGGTATGTCCTTTAATCTAGTGCTTCATCCATGCATTAAAACATAAACCGTCAGTCAATCACAAGGACGCAACTAAAAAAGTCCCAGTCTCCAGAGCAACTAAGGAGATGAAACGAGCCAAGGTCACCCAGTTCCATGTTCCTACAACTGTGGAGCATATCCATTCATATGGATCCTGCGCCAGAAGGCAAGACAAATGTTGTGGCCCGCCGATGGCCAGCAGAGCTGGCAGTAGAGCTGGACAGTGAGGAGGTTGTTGAGCAACTTGGGCCAGTCCTGGGGGCTGGGGAAAACATGGAGGAGGGCTCTGTGTCAGAGGCAGAGAGGGGGCCGAGACCATCTGATAGTTATATGCTGCCTCCAGAGTTTCCGGAGTCTGACATCAGCGAGGCAGAAGAACAGCGGGAGCCTGTTTCCAGTGTGTGCATGTGCAGAGCTGCCAGAAGACAAGAACAATTAAGAAAACAGGGTTGACTTGGGAGTAAGGCTTGGAGATGATTGGCCCCTCCCATAGGACGTAAAAGAGGAGTGAATGGGATATGAGCTTTTGCAGGAAGCAATTAGTTCATTTGGTCAGTTCAAGCTTTAAAGAGTTCTGTTTGACTCTGTACCAAGTTTGGCCTTGCCCTGCATTTGGCAGCATTCCAAGGGAGATAAGGTAGGTGTTTATAAACATTCCCCTGAAAGACTGTTTGTGAAGTCTTGAGGACTATGAATGACAATAATTCACAGCCATGTAAATAAAAGAGGTTTTACCAGGAGTAAGGTTGTGCTTTATACTTTCTAAGGAAGTCTAGGTCAGAACAACAAGAAATAATGGATGGAAACTGATCAAGGAGAGAAGTAACCTTAGAACTAAGGAGAAATTTCCCAACAGTGAGAACAATAAATCAATGGAACAGCTTGCCTTCAGAAGTTGCAGGTGCTCCATCACTGGAAGCTTTTTAAAAGAGACTGGACAATCATTGATCTGAAATGGTATAAGGTCTCCTGCTCGAGCGGGAGGTTAGACTAGAAGATCTCCGAGGTCCCTTCCAATTCTGTCGTTCTATGTCTATATATTAATTATATAAGAGGGAGGATACATAAGATGTGGGTGTGGCTTACTGATGAAGGTTAACGAGCCAGAAATAGATCTATTTAAGTCTCCCAATGGGCAGCATGGGGCCTGCTGGCTGCCAGAAGAATAAAAGCCAAGAAAGTAGTGAATGTGATTTCACTCAACTAGGGCTGCAGAAAAATCTTGGTTATGTAGGAAAAACCTGGCTAAAAGAAAAACACACACACACACACACACACACACACACACACACACACACACACACACACACACATATATATATATATATATATATATATATATATATATCCAGACCAATTTCATTGGAAGCTCTGGTAGAGCTACGCAATCATTTTGATTCAGGGTCACCAAAATTTGAAATTAAAAATTCTTACATCTTAGCAACAAGGAAGCAGATCTCTGAATCCCAAATGCAGATCATTCAGTGTGTTTGTTTTGTGTTGATGGGGTACCAAAACTGTGCACGCTGGTAAGTCGTGTACACTGCTAAAACATCTCAACATGGCATATCGTTAACGGTCCCGAAGGAAAAACAGAGGTCCCCAAAAGTCGGGGAAAGTGAAAACAGTGTTTTCTCACTTGCAAACCCTTGTGTGCGGGAACTATTTATTTTATCAAATTTGTAGTCCGCCCGTCTTAATTCACAGAGCTACACAAGTGTGCATTTACACAGGTTGGGGCACTCGTGTTCAAAAACTGTTCGTCTACCGTTGGGTGCGTGTATCTGTATGTTTGGACACATAGTAAAAAGTACAGCATGTGTTTCAGAGTTACAGGGAGTTGGGGATGTTTAGTAATTAAATCCCTTTTCATCCTTCTGCACCTGTCTCTTTCTGAAAACTGAGAGAACAGACGTCAACTGGGACAAGGGCTGGACTGAATACAGCCAATTCTGAAATATTTATTAGCTTGTGACACCACTCAATAGCAGAAAAGGAATGCCAGCTAATCCACCCAGCAAATGCTGGCGTGGTGGAGGGACATTTCTCTACAAGTGCCTCATTATATTTCAACTACGGCCTAGTACTTTGTCAAAAATGGTATCGTTTTTAATTTGTTGTCTATATTTGCTTGCAAGCGCATTGCTGCCTCCCTCCAAGCCTGCCCTGCTGTTGCGGCCAGAAATTTAGGAGCACCACAAGCGTAAATTTCTTTTGCAAGCAACCTTCTTAATCAGTAAGCACAAATTGCAGCCAGAGTTCTTAATTTCGAATGGCAGGAGGTAGGGTAGGTAAAATGGGATGTACATTTATGGGTTTTGCTTGCTCTGGATCATGCCACTAAACTTGGTCTTTCTTCCCCTCCACGTTTTGGGGGTGGGGGGGAAGGTTACAAGAGGTAGGACATAACCTTAATGGCTATGGGTTCAAATCTTACAAGGTACCGGGACTGAACTACAGCTTGCTCTCAGAAAGGGGCCAGGAATCATGTCAGGTGCCAGGCCAAAGGAAGAGGATCAAGCTAGGGCAGTGATGCCTAACCTTTTCCGGACAGAGTGCCCAAAGTGTGTAGCTGAACCAAGGGTGAAATGCTCTCGGTTCGGTCCGGTTTGGCCAAACCGGTAGCGATGGCGGCTGGTGGTTTGGAGAACCGGTAGCGATGATGGTGCGAGGCTCCATCCACTCGCCCGGTCGTCATTACTTCCTGGTTTTAACCAAGAAGTAACCCGTTTGTTACCCTCTGCACATGTGCAGAAGGGTCCAAGCGTGTGCACTTCCGAACCGGTTGGGAAGGTAAGTAGATTTCACCCCTGGGCTGAACCCCCAAAATGCAATGCATGTGTGCACACCCCCATATGCGCCCTGCCCCCCTTGCATGCATGCATGCCTCCCCCGCACACAGACGCCCCCCCCCCCCGTGCATACACATGCAGCGACCTGACAACCAGCTGACCGGTGGAAGAAGCGTGCTCATGTGTGGTGGAGCTGAAATGGGGCCACCGAGAGGGCGCTGGGTGCTACCTGTGGCACATGTGCCGTTGGTTCGCCATCATGGAGCTACGGGCTTAATTCAGGATTGAAAAACGAAGGAATGAAACTGAAGCCCTGGGTCTTAAGTCTATGAAATGAAAGAGCAGAACTGGGGGGGGAAAAATTTGGAAACCTGTCCTTGTTCAGGTGAAATTCCACCCCAGAGTCATTGTCTTTTCATACTACAAACTGAATGAAATATTGTTTTAAAGGCATTCCACCAGTGGATGGGACTGGGTCAAACTGAATGGTCTCCGCAGATCTCTCCTGCTCTTCTCTGCAATATCCATTTATAGAGATTTAGTGAAGTAAGTCCCACTGAATCCAGAGGAACGTAAGCATTGTGAAGAAGGATAGAATTGTAGCATGAAATGTATTTAGGGTGAATAAATTGTGCCTTATTTACTTTAAAGTTATAAATAAGCATTCAAGTAAATGAAAAATCCCAGTCTCCCCAATCGCATTTGTTCCAACTTCTACACTTCTTAGATCTCCACTCTCTCCCGATATCAATCTATTCAAAAATGTAACTGTACACAAAGGTTTCACTTTCAGATTTCTGGTGTTTCTTTGCCTCTGCCCAAGAAGTCCTCCAATGGTCTTTAAACATGATCAAGAGGGATCTCAGCAGGCCAAAAATTGTCGTGGAAATTGAAGCCTGATGCATCTGAAGGGTACCAAGTTGGGGAAAGCTACAGAGATGATTGTCCCAGAAGTGGTTTTTCAAAAGGCAATTGGACTGTTTTTTTCCTTGAGGAGGAGGAGGAGGAAAAAGAAGGTGAAGATAAAGGTGAAGGTGAAGGAGGAGGAGGAGGAGAGGAAGAAGAAGAAGAAGAAGAAGAAGAGGAGGAGGAGGAGGAGGAGGAGGAGGAGGAGGAGGAGGAGGAGGAGGAGGAGGAGGAGGAGGAGGAGGAGGAGGAGGAGGAGGAGTTTCGCTTCTCATCTAAGAAGCTTCATCAGTTCTGGCCAGAACCGATGAAACGTTTTGTCTGAGAACCTCCACAGACACACAGACATGGTTCTTTAATCAACCTCCAATAGGCACTATAGAATATATATGGTCTTGTACATCAGCAGTGCAGAAAATAACACATACTATTTTATCTGAGGTCTTTAAAAATAAGATTCTTTACTAGATTACTAAATTCCATTGTTCAGTGGTGTATGCTGACTGCGCCAAATCGAACTGTAGTCTTAACATGCCCATCAGAACAACTTTAGATAACATGTTAAACTAAGCTAAAATGGGGACCGGTTGTGATTCAGTACGCTATGGTAGTAGTATGTTGTATGAACCAAGCATTAAGTGGTGACACGCTTTATTTGTTTGGCCACAACAGCGACATTATTTTATTAAGGTGGATTAAGAATTTATTGGGTGGTGTAAATGCCGCCGTTAAGTGGAGATAGCTACATTGCCTACAACTCCTATGTACTTTATTTCTAGTTTAGTCATTCGTTTGTTCACTAAGAAGTTTCTTAAGTTGTTGATTTCAGAGGGTCAAGGCAGTTTACAAGCATCGTAAAGCTCACAACAATACAACCTGCTCCTCACATCACAACTCCTCCTAAAATAACATGTAGCCCAGGAATGAAATCTTCCCTGCTGGTTCAGATGTGCTCGCTTTATTTGCGTGCACGCATGTCACACATGTGCACCAACCCTCTGCACATGTGCCAACCCTTCTGCGCATGCGCAGAGGGTAAAAAACAGGTTACTCCCTAGATAAAACCAGGAAGTAACGACGGCTGAGCAGGTGGGCGGAGCCTCAAGCTGCCATCGCTACCGGTTCTTTGAATCACCAGCCGTCATCACTACAGATTTGATCGAACCGGGCCAAACTGGGAGCATTTCACTCCTGATATTAGAAAAAAAAAACACTCAACCAGTTCAAAAACAAAAGCCTCTGTATGTATGGGGAAATAAAAGTTCTTAACCATGGAATGCAAGTAGAGCAGGGACCCCACAATAGCACTTAAGACTTATATACGGCTTTATAGTGCTTTTCAGCACTCTCTGAGCAGTTTACAAATGTCAGCCTGTTGCCCGCAACAATCTGAATCCTCATTTTATTGGCCTCGGAAGGATGGAAGGCTGAATCAACCTCAAGAGGGTTATCGAATCTTTCAAAGTCTTGTTTCAAATAATGTCATTTCTCCAGTGTGTTTTGCCTGTCCCTTGAGTGATAAGTGAATTCTTACCCGTGTTTTCCTGAAAATAAGACCCTGTTGTATATTTTTTTGAACCCTGAAATAAGCTCTTGGCCTTATTTTCGGGGAGGTCTTATTATTTTGGGGCGCAAGACAGGGATCCTCTTGCTGTCTTACCTGATTTCCAGCTTTGTCTCCCTAACCCTAACCAGAGGAAATGGCGGGGACTGGCTGCGCATGCGTTTAAATATTTTCAGGGAGGGCTTAATTTTGGGGGGGGCGTCTTATTTTAGCGCATGCACTCAAAAGCCTGATTAGGCTTATTATCAGGGGATGTCTTATTTTGGAGGAAAGCAGGGTACATCAATCGCTAGATGTAAGAAATGGGACTAAAGTGATTTCTTGTAAATATCGCTAAAAAACAGCACAAGATGACATCCCTCTGATGGATGAATCCCATCAACAACTGATGCAGATTCTGGATAGTTTTTGGCATAATGCATCCATTGTTGCAACTTGTTGTGTTGGAGAAATCATTAGGTGTCTCTGGGGTGAGACAGCAAAGTACATTAAGGGGGACGAGGACATGGCATGAGCCAAATGGCAGCTCTTATAGTTCTCAGAAGAGCACTTACGATGTTCTTAGGACCAAAAAACTCTTCCATAGCATGTCAGAAATGGGTCTGAAATGTTTGAGATCTAACTCTTCTCTTTTCGAAGGACGCTCCTTTTCAATGGCAAATCCGGAATCATCAAAGGAGGTTCCACTTAAAAGTTAGCATCCTTTGCAGAACCGTATACGCAATACATATTTTTAGAGAGCAATTTATTATCCATCTGTTCATCCTTCTTTCACGGGTGAGCTTCAAAAATTTTAGCAAGGGGTTCTCTGACCGGTTGCTGGATGGGCGTGGCCATGGTGGGCGTGGCCTAGCCAGCCTCCTGCATCACGGCAGGAGGGGGGCGATTTTGCCTTCCCCGGGCTCTGGAGGCTTTCCTCGAGCATCCAGGAGGGCGAAAACGGCCTCCCCACGCTCCGGAGGCCCTCTGGAGGCCAGAAACGGGCCCAAACTTCTGGTAGGTCTGTTTTTCACGCTCCCCGAGCCTCCAGGACTTACCTGCATCCAAAATGAGCCGCATGGGGACTCCTGAGAGGGGAGGGGAAGGGCAGAGTGGGCAGGGCCAACCAAGAGTTGGATTTGGGGGTTCTCCAAACTGCACAGAATCTTAGCTAGAGGTTCTCCCAAACCGCTGCGAACCCCCAGCAGCCCCACCCCTGCCCTCTTTCCATTATTTCAGATTTCTTTGACACCAAAGTATTTGTGAAATCATTTCACTCTTAGGTACCAACATAAAATGAGCAACAGTGCCATAGGGCTTTGCCAAGTCAAAAGATTCCACCCAAATTCACAGTTCGCACTGTGAGTTTCAGGTTGTGGCGTAGGAGCCCGCTGCCTCCCCAAAAATGGAAAGGAGGAAGGAAATGAATGCAAATCAGAACTGATATTCTCACATTGCAGAACACGAGACCAAGTTGCGGGAAAGGGAGCGTTGCCCAAAACATGATAGCCAATTCATAGGTGAGCAATGGCGTTTCCAGTTTACATGTCAAGCAGCAATAGTGCAGTACTCCTCAAGATAGAAAAATATGCAAAAGGGCTTCTGTTTTTGGGCGTGCCAAAGGCGTACCCAGAGTAGCTTCTGTTTTCCACAATTGTCAGGCAAGTCACGTTTGGAAAAGTGCAGACGTAGCTTTGAATCCTTTAGACCAAGGGTGTCAAACTTTGATTTCATTGAGGGCCACATCAGGATTGTGTTTGACCTCGAGGGGCCAGGGTGGGTGTGAGCAGAGTGGGCGTGGTCAGCTCGTCATCACTCGTGTCGGAGGCGCCTGTGGAGGTACGAGCGCTCTGCCTGTAAAAACAGGCTCCCGAGCTCCGTTTTCGGCTGCGACCGTCTCCTGCAACCTTCTGGCAGCGAAAACGGAGCTCAGGACACTTTGCAAGCTCCATTTCTGATGGTAGAGGCACCGCAGGCCAGTCCTTCACTGTTTCCAGGTTGGCTCTGCGGGCCAGATCTAAGCACTCTGTGGGCCAGATCTGGCCCCCAGGCCTTGGGTTCGACACCCCTGCTTTAGATGGATCAAAGAGTAATATTCAGAGAAATCTGAACATGAGTGTTCTGTTCTCCTATTCTTGTTTGTTCCTCAGAGGCCTCCTGTTTTTGAACTTTGGTGCTCCATGCAGGGGTGGGCTGTTGGGGTTCGGGAGAACCTCTAGCTCAGATTCCATGCAGTTCGGAGAACCCCCAAATCCCACTCCTGGCTGGCCCCGCCCATCCCTCCCCTCCTCTCCCAGGAGTCCCCACGCAGCCCATTTTGGATGCAGGTAAGTCCAGGATGAGTGCGGAGGCTTGGGAAGGGTGAAAAACGGGCCTACTGGAAGTTCGGGAATACTGGAAATGAGCCCATTTTCAACCTCCAGAGGGCCTCTGGAGCCTGGGGAGGCCGTTTTCATCCTCCCGGAGACTCAAGGAAAGCCTCCGGAGCCTGGGGAGGGCAAAAACACTCCCCCCCCAGCCATGGTGCAGGAGGCCGACTAGGCCACGCCCACATGGCCACAACAGGGCAGAGAACCCCACCCCTGGCTCCGTGTTATCGTTACTAAAGCGTAGAGGCTTTGGCTTCATGCGTTTGTTTCATACCATTAAAGACCCTGTACATCGGCGGCCAATTTGCACACACAGCCAAAAGAAACAGCAACCGAGATTGTGAAATGTTTGGAGCAGGGTATCTGCTTTTCTGTGACGAATTGCAGAAATATGCTTCTTCGCATTTATTTATTTATTTATTTATTTTTGTGATTTATATGCCGCCATTCTTCCTGAGGATTCAGGGCGGCTTACATAAAAGTCACCAATACAAATCACAATAAATATAATTAAAATAAGATTAAAATCCACAATAACAACCGTTAAAATTATAAAAACTATACAACCCCATGATCAGAGAATTGTTGGAACAGCCACGTCTTCAGTCCGCGGCGAAAGAAGAGGAGGTCGGGGGCCGTCCTGAGGTCGGTGGGCAACACACACACAAATTTCACACATACACACACACACACACAAATTTCACACACAAAGAAACGCACTGGCGATCCTCTAGATCAGTGATGGCTAACCTTTTTGACGTTGCGTGCCAAAAGCGGGGGGAGCGCGGTGAGGTCGCCCACATGTGGCGCCCCACCCCCCACCCCTTTTAGCACATGATGCCCCCCCCTACTTTTAGCACATGATGGCACGGTGAGCCCAGTAGGCCTGTTTTTCACCCTCCCCAGGCTCCAGAGGCTTTTTAGGAGGCTGAGGAGGGCGAAAACGGCCTTCCCCACTCCCCCAGAGGCCCTCCGGAGGCCAGAAACAGCCCCATTTCCCAACTTTTGGTAGGACTGAAAGGCCCCAAAATCAAGTGGCCGGCGCACACATGCGCGCTGGAGCTGAGCTACAGCAATGCCCACGTGCCCACTGATACAGCTCCGTATGCCACCTGTGGCATCCGTGCCATAGGTTCTCCATCACGGCCCTAGATCTACTTACGGATGTTTCAATTGCTCTTATACGGAGGTGGTTTTTTTTTTTTTTAAAGATGGGGTATTTTTCCTTCCTTTATAACCTGCAGTGGGAACCCACTGAGCCAGTGGGAAACTGAAATTGAAAAAGAAAATAAATATTTTCCCAAGGCTGAACACTGAAAAGCAAAGCTCTGGCAGGACATCAACTAAAAGCATAACATCTGGGGAGGGGAGGGGGAGAAACCAGCTGCATGTCAGGTCACCCTCTGGCCACTTCCCCCCACCCCCCATCACCACCACCACCAAGTGTTGCCTTTAGCAATGGTAGGCTCAGAGTACAGCAGTGTTATTTCACTCTGGGCGCACTTCCCCTTTAAGGGCAGCTTTGAGGTCTTCTTTATTTGCTTGTTGAAACTGTTCAGTTTTAGGACATGTGGGGAGGGTGGGGGGGGGGAGGTCACACCTGTTGTGGAACTTGATAGAAGGCTTATTTATAAACTTTCAGAGCTTGGGATTCTTGTAGAGCTGAAAACGTTGATGTCCGGAGGGGAAGGTCACTGAAATGCTTGTTTATAAAAGCGGCACCAACTGGAAAAAAACCCCATAAAAGTCTGAAATGATGAAATTAACAAGCGCAGATTGGGACCAGGGTGCGCTGGGCTTGTGCGTTGTTCTCGTGCAAAAAAAAAAAAAAAACCCTCACATGGAAAATCCAGCCAGTCAGCAATTCCTCGTTTTCAGTTTCTTCTTGAGAAATTAGCATTAGATCCAAGTACGCGGGAATAAGAGTTCCCGTTTAGCTTTATATAGTCTAGCTTGTGGGATGGGGGTGGGTGGGAGAGGGGGGGGTGTAGAGTATTTTCCTATCTTAATTTGACCTTGATTGGGAAAGGGGTGGGGTTGGGGGGGAAAGAGCCTCAGCAATGGCCCAGGATTGCTACTAATCTGCTCTTGACTTTTGAGACTTCAAAGCGTTGCGCGCCACATGTTTGCTAAGATACAGGATGATCTTCAATCAGAATGAAATCCCGGTTATTATGGTATCTGCTACAACGCCTTCCTGCAAAATTTACTCATTTTGTTTGTGTGTGTGTGTGTGTGTGTCAGGAGTGGGGTTCAAAAATTTTAGCAAGGGATTCTCCGCCCGGTTGCTTGGTGGGCGTGGCCATGGTGGGTGTGGCCTAGTTTGCCTCTTGCATCACGGCGGAAAGGGGGGCGATTTTGCCCTCCCTGGGCTCCAGAGGCTTTCCTCAAGCCTCCAGGATGACGAAAACGGCCTCCCCAGGTTCTGGAGGCCCTCTGGAGGCCAGAAACGGGCCCATTTCCGGCCTTCCCAAACTTCTGATTCTTTTTCACCCTCCCCGAGCCTCCTGGCGCCGTGGACTTATCTGCATCCAAAACGGGCCGCGTGGGGACTCCTGGGAGGGGAGGGGCAAAGTGGGCGGGGCCAACCAGAAGTTGGATTTGGGGGTTCTCCTAACTGCACAGAATCTTATCTAGTGGTTCTCCCGAACCCCTGCGAACCCCCAGCAGCCCACCCCGGTGGGTGGGTGTATACACGCAAACACACCCCTTTATTTTGAGGTTTTTCTAGGCCCTTGCATGCTTTGCTACAAGCAACAGGAAATCATCAATTAATGTTCCAGATTATTTATTTATTTATTTATTTAGGGGCCAATCCTGCTCAAAAGCCTGTCAGAATTCTCAACGTGAGGGGCATAAAGAAGACTAAATACAGGTAGCCCTCGATTTACGACCACAACCGAGCCCAAAATTTTTGTTGCCGAGTGAGACGTTTGTTAAATGAATTGTGCTCTGTTGTACGAACTTTCTTGCCACAGTTGTCGAAATGAAACACTGCGGATTTTAAATTAGTTGCATGGTTTTTAAAGTGTATCTTGTTTTCCCCGTTGACTTTGCTCGTGAGAAGGTCGCAAAGGAAGATCACATGACCCTGGGACACGGCAATCGTCATAAATGTGAGTCAGTGGCCAAGTGTCTGAATTTTGATCACATGACTGCGGGGATCCTGCGACGGTTGTAAGCGTGAAAAGCGGCCGTAAGTCACTTTTTTCCTGCGCTGTTGTAACTTCAAACAGTCACTGAATGAACCAGGGGTGAAATCTACTTACCTTCCCAACTGGTTCGGAAGTGCGCGTGCCATCGTCACATCCAATTTTTGACCCTCTGTGCATGTGCAAAGCCTTCGGCGCATGCAGAAGGGTCAAAAATGGGTTACTTTCTGGTTAAAACCAGGAAGTAACGACATCCAGGTGGGTGGGCGGAGCTTTGTGCCACTGCCGCTACCAGTTCGCCAAACCATCCGCCGCTACCAGTTTGTGCGAGTCGGACAGAACTGACAGGATTTCACCAATGGAATGAACTGAGTGTAAGTTCCATTCCATTGTAAGTTCTATGGTGCAGAGAAGTCACTTCCCTTGCCATCTGTCCTGTGGCAATGCAAGGATAAATGCATCTCTCATTCTTCTGTTTTCTGTATCTTGCCTATTGTGGTGCCCAAATGATGCTCACGTTTGAAATTGAGTTCTTTTACACACACACATCGGGGGGGGGAGGAGGAGGAGGAGTTCCTGGATCCCTCAGAATCTCTCTTTTAGGAAAGCTTCATTTTCCCTCTCGGTGACTGATGGCTGAACAGGTGGCCCCGCGAGTCGGCAAAGTGTCACAGGAACATGTCGTTTTAGAAATGGACAATTTGCAGCTCACTTTCTCTAGCTGACCGGGTGTTTTTTCTGCTGACACATTCTTGCCTCTTCCAGCCAAAATAACTCATGGTACATTTGCCTTCAATTTTCTTCAGCGAGTGGATGGAAATTAAATATATATATACGTATATATATTCTTTGGGAGGTGTAGAAGCAGGGAAAAATTTACATTTAAGAATGTGGGAACTCTCTGTAAAGGAAGAAGGTTTTTTCCTTTGAGCAGAGCTTAGAATATTCTTCCTCAGATGGTTGCGTTTCCATTCAAGATGATGCAAGTGACTATTTTGAGAGAGTTGCCAGTAATTATAGAGTGATGGTTCCTACTGCTGGTAAAAGGTGCACCTTCACAGAACTTTTTGGCAAATCTCAGAATATTTTGGAAGTCCCAACTTCCTTCTGCGCCTTTATTCCTGGAGAAAACAGAAGGAGAAGAAAAAATGGTCGATTTGAAGAGATTGCCGAAATATTTTCCTCTTTTTACTTTGTTTCAGAGGAGAAGAAACATCGCTTCTCGTCCACAGCAGGTCGTTAAAATGGAGGCACAAATCTGTTTGCCAAATATTCTCCTTCCAGAATTGATGTTCTAGAGCAGAAGGTGTCAAACTCAATTTCATTTGAGGGCCGCATCAAGGCTGTGGTTGACTTCCGGGGGCCGGCTGGGCGTGGCCGGCTGGGTGGGCGTGGCCAGCTTGATGCCACTCACTGGGCGTGGCTAACTGCATGGGCATGGCCAGATGGGTGGGCGTGGCCAGCCTGTTGCCACTGCCCAAGCTGCTGGCATGTTTCCTCTCTACATTGGGTAGACCCAGGGGTGAAATGCTCCTTGTCCAGACCGGATCGACAACACACAAACATTTCTTAAGGTTACAAATTAAAAGTGCACTGAATTTGAAATGCAAGAACGAAATCCTCCTGGCTCATGGATTCTTTCTGGATTTGAAGGGTAGTCTTCAAATCAGTGACAAACTGCCAACCTGTGATGCTTTCTACACATTTCATCATCATCATCATTTTAGCCATTGTCTATCCCGGGGGTCTGCAACCTTAAACACTCAGAGAGCCATTTGGACCCGTTTCCCACAGAAAAGAAAACATCGGGAGCCACAAAATCCTTCCCGGGCCTGACTGTTTCTTGAGTGGCCACAAAACTAGCATATGTAGTTGAATTAAACGTTCTGTTTTCTTCTGAAACTTTTCTTGGATTTATCCATGGTTGGCCTACCGGGCGTTGACAAGCTCAATAAATCACGTGCTGGCGGGTGTCGTACATTGGTGGCTACGACGCATATTTTGAGTGACAGGGAGCCGCAGCAGAGGGGTGAAAGAGCCACATGCAGCTCCAGAGCCGCAGGTTGCCGACTCCTGGTCTATCCATTGCCGGATGAAGGCCTCTGCCGCGTGTTTCCAATCCATCCTGAGTCCATTCCGGCCTGCCATATACTTGCTGATGTTGTTAATCCATCTTGTTTCAGGTCTCTTTCGTGGATGCTTTTGATCAAGTGGGATCCACTCTATTGACAGCCTTGGTCCACCTGCCCTCAGTTCTTCTTGCACTTTCTATACATGGCCTTAAAATACTGGATTATTCTGAGATATCCATCCAAGGCAGTTGTGGTAGCATTTTTGATTATGCACCTCTACAATGCCAGACTGATTACAGAGAGTGCTGAAGGTAATTTCTGAATGACTGGCTCAACTTCATTCACTTATCCTTCGCCAACTTGGATTTTATGAATGGGTCTTCGAAACTTCCACGACTGGAGGCGTCTTATTATTCCGCAAATTTTATTCTAATAATTCCTCGAAGATTTCTTTACATTGATAAAACTGCGTTTTATCAGGCTGTATGGCTCTAATTCTCCTTCCCCGAGTCTCGGCTTTAGATACCTTTTCACGAAAGAAAGAAATGCTTTGTCTCCCTTGTCTTCGATTATATTTGCGTCTTGCTTAGGAGTTTCTTATTTGTTTCCGTGTTTTGGGGGGGGGGATATATATATATTGCACAGCTCTATCTTCCTAGTTGATTATGCCCAAATCTATTTTAGATCATGACTTTTCTCCTTTGTGTGTCATTAAAGCTTTCTGTGTATGCATTCCGTTCTCCTTCACCCATTTGTGAATTATGTTGTCTTGGGTGCATCTTTTGCTGTCTTTACAGTTTCCAAATCTCCCCCTCTTCCCCTCCCTTCCCCTATATGTACGTTTGGCAGAGGGGGCAGAGAAAGGAGAAAGAATTGTTTGTCATTTTGCTTTGTATTTACCTCTGGATGTTGTTTTTTTTTTCCCCCCCTCTTCTTCTTCTTCTTCTGTTTGCATAAAGTAGATGGAGGCTACAATTTGGTGATGAATTCTATGAATACTAATCTCAGACTACCCTTGACCTGGGGTCAGCTAAAGATCAAAACCAAACCATTTAATATTTTCCTTTTGCAGATCAATAGAAGCATAAATTCACTTTCAATGACAACTATAATTTCAAACAGATCTATAGGACTCAGGCTTACATTTCCAAGATCAGTTGGGGAGCAAAAGGAAAAGTGACTTTCTGCCTTCTTCTCCTCCCCCCCCCCCACACCCCTGTACTCCTGAATCGCTTTTGCCTTTTCTTTTTTTTTTTTTAAATGGCTCCGAAATGCTATTTTCAGCAGCTGCTGTCATATAAATATCTCTTGTTTTTCTTCTCCTCTTTCCCTCCTGGTGAAAAGTGCAGGGGACCTATTGAAAATTCTGCTTTATCTCTTTCAGGCGAGTTCAAGTGTGGGTCGAACAATCGATTCTTCCTCCTTTTCTCTTTTTAAGTTTCCTGTCGTTTTCTCTCTCTTTTTTTTTTGCGCAGATCAGCACCGGGAGAAAATAGGAAGGGCAAGCTTGCATGCTTACATCCAAAACAGAGAGCCGAGTCAGATAGGGTCCTCTCCCTTCCTCTCTGTGTTGCATCTGACATATGAAGAAAAACCATCAAAGGTATCCCATCCCCTGCCCCCCAAAAAAGAGGTAGATGTGGGGAATGACCAAACTTCGAAGGCGATTCAAGTTTGCAATCCTTACTTGTGAAGGCATTCCGTTTTTAAATAAAGGTGAGGTGATTAGAGATGCAATTTTTTTTTCCTTTCTTCTTAACCTATATCCATAATTAGCTTCGCATATAATCCAGACGTCTCTAAGGTGGCATTTAAGGGGGTAAGGGGGGGGGGGTTGGAAACAGTACTTTTGCCACAATTACTCAAGCTAAGAAGAGATTTTAAAAGGGAAAAAAAAAAAAGGAAAAACCCTCAAACAAGCAAAATAATCCGCGTTCTTAGTTCTTTCGCCATCACCACAAAACATCGCAAACGCTCTCCGGTTGCTTTATGAAAATTCCTTGCTTGTGGGGGAAAAAAAAAAAATTGAAAAGTAAAATTTATTCCCCCCACTCACCCAACCCCAAAGCTGTATTAAATAGTAGGAAAGAAAGAAAGAGGTGGGGGGGGGGTTTGCTTTGTGTAGAAATAAAGACTGTGTAATGTGAGGAGTTTTATTGCTAGCAATCAGGGTATTGCTTCTGGCAGTGGCTAAAGGTGGAAAGGAAAGATGATTTAATTTATAGAAAGGACAAAGATGTCATGTAACAGATTTAATCATTGAAAAGGAAAAAAATTAAAGAAAACTGGCTAATGCTGTAATTTACATTTCAGGATAATAAACGGGGGAGGAGAAACTATTGGAAAACACTGAGAGGGTGAAAAAAAAAAAAACCAAATGAGGGGAAATAAATAGATTTGCCTGTAAAACTAATAAATTTTAAAACAAAACCAGAAAGCAAAACACAACCCTGCGAAGTGCTGGTAAAATGGACCATCGATTTTGGAGTTCATCTGCATTTTGTATTTTAATAATGCTTACTCTCTCTCCCTCTTTTGCAAAATATAAAAGCTGATCTGATAAATATTAATTTGAACCATCATAATGTATTTGAAAATTCCAGCTAAAATGTCACCACATGGAACATTAATGTAATATTTCAAGGCCCTGAGAGCAATACTCATATTGATTGCATTTATTCCACTCTAGGGAGGAGAAATAACTCTTCAGCGTGGGACACATCTGGTAGCCAAAGATGTAAAGAGCTGAGGGTGGAAATGCTTAAAAAAAAAAAGGAAAGAAAAAAGATGAGGAAAAAGAAGAAATGGAATCCAACTAAGGAAGGGGAGAAAAAAGATATATATAAAATATATCCAAGATTGGAAGCATAATTGGTAAAGCCAAACTGGATAAATTTTTGCTATGGTTTGTTATTTGTAAATCAAACTTTTCTTTTTCCTTTTTAAATGCTACCTACATACACTGTTCTTGTTTTTATAAAATGTTTGCTAGGGCAACTCTCCCCCTCACTGCAAGTTCACACACACACACACACACACACACACACACACACATATATATATTCTTACAGCAGATACAAAAAGAGAAACGGGCACTTTGAAACAAAACTTATGTCATCATCAGAGTAGATAAAGAGCAATATGCAAGAATGTCCTTGCTGAAAAGTGTCAAAAAGGAAAGGGGAAAAAAATTGCCAAAGAGATGGCTTCCATGCACAGGCTTTTGAATAACAACACTGTTCTTCGTAAGAACAGGGGGGGGGGGGGTTTGCAAATAGTGGGCATCTCCTTGGCAAAGAAGGAAACCTGCTTGTAAGACAGGAGAATATATTTTCCTGTGATTCTGCAGGAGGGGCCTGGAGACACCAGCCTGTCTAGAAACCCATAAAAACGGATCTTTTCCTTGTTGTTAAAGAATATTGATGTGTGACAGGTCTGGGGCGTCGATGTGTCTTTGTGTGAACGATAGGAAATCTGAGTCACAAATTGTGACTCTGAATCCAACCCTGTTTTAAGTACAGACTGGCTGCAGCTAAAAGGGGTGACTATTAAATCAGGCTTCCCACGCTAAGCCAAACAGGTTTGATGATCGCCGTTTCATCATATAGCAAAAGGCAAAACTTCCACAAGGCGCTGTTTAAAAGAATTAACGGAATCGTTGGTTTAGAAAAAGGGATGTACTTATTTATTGCTGTGGATAAAATATATATAGATATATATTTTCTGCCTTTACCCTTGGGATGGGTTTTTAAATTAGAAGGGAAAGATTCTTCTACGGAGAGATTTCCCTTTCAATCTTTTTCTTCCCTCTAAACAAAGTGGAAAACTCTCGAGAATGGGAAATATTACTTCTAACACAATACCCAGAAAACTTTTTATTTAGGGCTTGAGTGAGGAGGTTTTGGTCATTGATAAGGAGCTGTTTCCATGGAAATCTTCCATTAGTCAAAATGCTTCTGAGAGGGTCCTAACTATCTCATCGATGTTTATTTGTTTATTATTTAATTTATTCCCCGCTTTTTATTATTTCACAAATAACTCAAGGCAGCAAACAGATCCAGCACACCTTCCTCCTCCTATTTTCCCCACAACGACAACTCTGTGAGGTGGGGTTGGGCCGAGAGAGAGAAGGACTGGCCAGGGGTCACCCAACTGGCTTTTGTTAAGTGGGAAAATTTGGTTTAGCCACAGAGATATACTGGTTTATGTTCTTATGTATGTATGCCTCATCACCAGCTCCAAAAACTTGTGCAAAAAGGAGAACGTGGATCTATCAGTCTCTAGGGAGCAAAGGAGTTGTAGTCAAGATTATGAATATAAGGATAAGATAAAGGATAATGGATCGATTCGTGCAGATTTTGGTCCTGCTTGCTCAGAAGGCATTTGAATGTGCTATGTTTTCCTTCCTTCCTGAGTACCTATATTTAATGACTATTTCCTCTTAATAGAACTTTTACAGGCAGATGTTGTTGCTGCGATACACACCAATAAGAATGGGCAGCAAACAAATGTATTAAATAAGTAAAATAAATAGATACCAACTTTTTCAGCTTGCGTGCAATAGCTGAGAGATTGATGCAACTGTCATAGCAATCATGCCCATTCTTGGGGTGATGTTTGTTATTTTATTATTATTAAAAATTGATTTCCTGCTTTACTTGCAAGCTGAAGGTGGCTGTAACAAACAATCCAGCTGAACTGTGAGTAGCTTAGATGGCAAGTGAAATTAAAGACTGGGCTTCAGCCATCGTTGGGTTGAGTGAATTACATTATCTCAATCCATGGCAGCTTGAGTGAACAATAGCTGAGAAGCAGCTGATTTATATCGTTGAACGACAGGTCCCAATAACCTATAACAGGCTCACTGATGTTTCCAGACCTTCTCAGGATCTATTAATTAGAGAAACCAGTGGCTTAATCCGGAATCACCTTCATACAAAACAGGATTTGAACACTAAGTTCCAAGACATTTCATAACTTTCTTTTGTGGAAGTTTTTAGCTGATCATTTCGGAGGCTCACTGCTTTAACTCTGTGCCTCAGAGAGGTAACCTAAGTTTACTTTTAACACCAATGCCAAGTTGGCAAAGCAAATTTCCCAGAGTCCCAATTGGAGGAAATTCCAAGGAAAAGAGGATGCTTCTCTCTATTTTCTTAAGATCTTTACAAATGGCACGACATAGCAAAACCCTTGACTTGCTGAAGGCCCCAAATCCTAACCCTGGTCCTTCTTCAGACGGCTAGGAAACAGCGCTCTCTAAAACTGTGACGTTAGTATAACATTATTGGAGTGGACAGGCTAATGGTTAAATTTAAGCACGGCAGCTTCCTCCAGCAATCCTTCAGTTAACTCCTCCTAAGATTTCCAATGAAAGCTTTCTTGCTTCTACCAATAATACGCATGAAGCAGAGGCTGAAGGCAGCCCACCAAGATTAATAGGAAGGGTCCTTGGAGGTCATCTAGTCCAACCCATTTGCCGGACCCCCTGCAGCCAGCGACAATCCCCAATCGCCTGGTGCGTTCACACAGACAAGGCCTCCTCAGGGTCCACCGGCCAGACAGTGTCGGCTGGCGACCCCCCGGGGGAGAGCTTTCTCTGTGGGTGCACCCACCCTCTGGAACTAACTTCCTTTGGAGCTCTGGATGGCTCCTGACCTTCGCTCGTTCCGCTCGTGATTTGAAGACCTGGTTGTTTTGCAGTTTGGACTGACGGGGATTTCTTAATTAATCTTAATTGTTTTAAATTCGAATTTTTAAATTTCACTGTTTTGATGAGGGATTATGCGTTTTTATTGTCGTGAGCCGCCCTGAGTCCTCGGAGATAGGGAGGCGTATAAATTGCATAAATAAATTTGCATAAATTGCATAAATAAACTGCCCTGCTCACGCAGGAGACCTGGACTTAAGGATTCGAACCGCCAACGGCCGAACCTTTCTGATCGATGAGCCTCAGCGTCTTAGCCACTGAGCCACCTAGTCAGGCTACCAATACCATCTTTGCTATGTTGTGCAAAGAGGGTCCCCTCACAACAGCAATAAAGAAAGAAAGGTGTGGGATATTATCCTCATCATTTGGCATGCCCCACCCCCCCAAAAAAGGGGGATGGGACATTCTCATAATTCCCAGGCACGTAATCCTGATTTGCTATTTGGTTTTGGGAAAGTCATGGACCAAAGCATGCAAGGAAAGAAAATTACAGAATGAGGAAGTGGTGATGGGGGCGGGGGGGGGGGGGGGACAAAAAAAAAACAAAAACAAAGAAGCTCCAGTAAATTAGGCTGTTATAACACACTAACTCCACCAAAATCAGTACGACTAGGACTATTTGTTATAAAAGGGAGAATGAGAGGGGGGAATTCACAAACATCCACAATTCTCCGCCGGCAAATTTATGCTGTCCTTTGGCTTATGAATGGTTAAAAACACTCTTGTGTTCATTTAAACTGTCACTTTGCAGAGCTGCCAAAATATTTTGATGGCTTGTACCAGATACCTTTGGCAGACTGTTCTTACAGTTGAAGGGGGGGTGGAGGAGGGGGGGAGAAAAGAGGAATAAAGTAGTAGTGATAGAGGGGGGGGGGAACTTGTCTTAAAGAATGAATAATGCATAACAAAGGCGCCACCTACTGGCTTTAGATCCATTTTAAGGGAAATTGTGAGCTAAACACTTAAGAGGAAAGTAGAGACAGTGTATGTCTGTCTGTCTGTCTGTCTGTCTGTATGTATGTATGTATGTATGTATGTATGTACTGCTCAAAAAAATAAAGGGAACACAAGCAGAAGACATCCGAGATCTGAATGAATGAAATAGCCTTATTAAATACTTTATTTTTTACAGACAGTAGTTTATACACTGCTCAAACAACTAAAGGGAACACAAAACTACTCTATGTAACGACCAAAGTATTTAATAAGGCTGTTTCATTCATTCAGATCTCGGATGTCTTCTGCTTGTGTTCCCTTTTTTTTTTTGGGAGTAGTGTCTATTTAAGGTGATTTAGTCTCATTTCCTTTCTTTTCCAGTAACTAAGATTCCATTTTTCACCCACTGCCACAAAAATTAATATTTCACTGCTTAGTCATCCGTTTCTGATACGTTCTATTTTTATTTTTCTTTCTTAAAACAAACGAGCAAATGTTTTGTTTTTGTTTTTTTAAAAATGAGATCATTTTGAATGACAAGGCTTTTTTCGCAGATGGTGTTTGAGACTTCAACACCGGTCATAGTAGATTGTTTCTGTATTTCGGGGAAGTTAAAAGTATAGCATAAAACATTACTGAGGGATGAAGGTATGTTCAATCGCAACAGATCAAATTGTTTTGCATTTTCTCTTTGCGTAATAGTAACAAGGGAACAAGTTCTCTTCTAAACAGTATTCTGAGAACGCATTGAGAAAGATCCTTGTTGAGCTTTGGCCGGAACTACTGTTTAACCCTTTGGGCTGGAGGTAGCAAGGAAAGGAAAAAATTTGATCCCCAAATTAGTATTCCTCTTTAACAGAACTCAAAATGGCATATATCACAAGTGGCAATCCCTCTTTAAATAATTCCAATCTTTTGTCAGAAAAAAATATACAGCCTGCATTAAAAACTTATCCTAACTTTTAAAATGGGAGAAGAATATCCTTAATACCACAAGGGATGCGGTGGCTCAGTGGCTAAGATGCTGTCGATCAAAAGATTGGCAGTTCAGGGGTTCGAATCCCTAGTGCTGCATAATGTGGGGGGGAGCTCCCGTGACTTGTCCCAGCTTCTGCCAACCTAGCAGTTCGAAAGCACGTTAAAAAAAAATGCAAGTAGAAAAAATTGGGACCACCTTTAGTGGGAAGGGAACAGTGTTCCGTGCGCCTTTGGCATTGAGTCATGCCGTCCACATGACCACGGAGATGTCTTCGGACAGCGCTGGCTCTCTGGCTTTGAAACAGAGATGAGCACCGCCCCCTAGAGTCAGGAATGACTAGCACATATCATAATCATAAGTTTATTTTGTCAAGCATATATAAGATAACAGGTAAAAGTATAAACATAATTTGAATACATGAAAAGAGTAAGTAAAAAGGAATATTAGGACAGGGATGGTAGGCATGCTGCGTGCTCTTATATATATGTGTGAGGGGAACCTTTACCTTTATCCTTAAAACCTGGAACTATGCCAAAAGGGAAATGTAGAGACCGAGCTGTGTTTCTAAGCTGCGACTGACGCCATTAAAACAAAAGTGCTATTTGAAATTAAATGTACTAGAATGAACAGGTTGCCTTTTTTTCACTGAGTTTATAACCCACTAAGAAATTCAGATATTCTTTGTAATGTTTTTTTTTTTTTTTTGTGAGAGGACCTTAATAGAAGCTTATCAACAATTCATTTGCAGGAAGGGGGCTCCCCTCCGTACTTTCTTATTAATATAATACCAGGGTAACTGGGGCCAAGTTAGATCTGGATGTAATCTATTCTAGTCCATTACTACAGTACAACTCTGGGAGGGATGAATGGGAAACAGCCACAGTTAAAATACGTTTGGCAAACTGTTCTTGCCAATGGAGGCAGCAAAAAGGAAATGAATGGCCTTTTGGGATTGGTCCAGAATTAGACTCCCCCCCCCCCCCCCCGCACTTCGAGAAATACACGAGGAAAAAAGAGCCAACTTCCATAAACAGGAGCCATTCAACTCTATGCGAAACCAGCAAACAAACTATCGTATGCAGATGGTCCTCGAATTTCAACGGTTCGTTTAGTGACCGGTTCAAAGTTACAAACACGGCACTGGAGGGAAGTGACTTATGGCCATTTCTCACACTTATGGCCGTTGCGGCATCCCCGCGATCAGAAATTCGTACGCTCGGCCACCGACTCATATCTATGATGGTTGCAGTGTCCCGTGGGGGGAGGGGGACATGTGGCGGGGGGGATGACAAGCAAAGTCGATGGGGAAAGACGGATTTTCTGAATGGCCATGTCACTACCTTAGCATCTGCGATGATGAATCACTTCATAGGATTGTGAAATGGGGCAAAATTCACTTAACGACTGTCTGGCTTAGCCAGAGGCATTTTGGGTTCAATTGTGGTCGTAGATTGAGGACTACTTGTGTTTCTGGTTCCCTCCCCCCCATAACCTCTTTGGACCACTGCCTTCTATAGTTGTGGATACTGGGGAACTGGGGTCTTTCAGCTCAACTTGAAGGGCCTGGTGGCTCAGCAGAATAATGCATTGTGATTAACTCCAGCTGTCTGCAATTACTGTAAGTTCGAATCTCACCAGGCTCAAGGTTGACTCAGCCTTCCATCCTTTCTAAGGTAGGTCAATTGAGGACCCAGTTTGTGGGGGCAATAAGCTGACTTTGTATAAATATACAAAAGTAGGAAGGTTATTGCTTAACGCATTGTAAGCCGCCCTGAGTCTTTGGAGAAGGGCGGGATATAAATCAAATAAAAAAAGGGGGGGGCTGAAGCTCAACAGAGCGTGAGCAACCCTTCGGTCAGCTGACTGGGAGAAATCCTGAAGGCATAGGTAATGGTTTATTGAATGATCGTTTCGAGATGCTTGTGGGATTGTCTATCTGAGCTGGCAAAATACGGTGGATACTACATCGTTTGCTTCGGGGTAGATTAAATTAGAGATTGACAGATTGGAAGGGTCCTTGCAGGTCATCTACTCCAAGCAGGAGACCCAACACCATTTCTGTCCAGTCTCTTCTCGAAAGCCTCCAGGGATGAGAAGCTCCCACAACTTCCGAAGGCAACTTCTGTTCCACGGGTTGATCGTTCTCAACGGTCAGAAATGTTCTCCTTATTTCCAGGTTGAATCTCTCCTTGATCAGTTTCCATCCATTGTTCCAGGGGTGAAATCTGAACTGGTTTACTATCAGTTTGCTGGCTGCGCATTCGCGCTGCGAGCTAAACGTAGTGTGTGCACACATGTGCAGTGCGCACCATGCACCAAATGCGAGGTGCGCAGGGGTGCGCGCAATGCACACCCAAAGGAGGCATGGGGCAAGTAGAACAGTGCGCATGGCAGGGTGGGGTACGTGTGATCAGCCATGACGCGCGATCTTTTTTTTTTAATTTAAAAGCATTTATTTATTTATTTATTTATTCAGCATTTATAAAAAAAGCATTTATTTATTCAGCCGAATATGTTGTAAAAAAAAATACTTTTAAAAGGTTTTTTAAAAAGGCTCTGACCGTTGCGCAGCTCAGCTGTGATCGCCAGAGCCTTTTTTCTTTTTACTTTTAAAAGCAAAAAAAAAAACCTGTGCATGGGCAAAGGGTACAAAACATATTACCTTCCTGGTTAAAACCAGGAAGTAAGGACAACCGGACGGGTGGGCGGAGCATTGCTCCGCGATCGCTACCGGTTTTCCGAACCACCCATCACGATCGCTACCGGATCAGGCGATCCGGTCCGAACCAGGAACATTTCACCCCTGCATTGTTCCTTGTCTGGCCTTCAGCTGCCTTGGAAAATAGTTTGACCCCTTCCTCTCTGTGGCAGCCCCTCAAATATTGGAAGACTGCTCTCCTGTCTCCCCTGGTCCTTCTCTTCACTAAACTAGCCATTGCCCGGTTCCTGCAACCGTTCTTCCTATGTTTTAGCCTCCAGTCCCCTAATCCTCTTTCTTGCTCTTCTCTGCACTTTTTCTAGTGCCGTGATGGCGAACCTATGGCACACGTGCCACGGTGGCATGTGGAGCCATATCTGTGGGCACGTGTGCGTTGCCTTAGCTCAGCTCCAGCATGCATGAATGTGCCGGCCAGCTGATTTTCAGCTGGCCGGCGCCCACCAGAAGTCAGGAGACGGAAGTCAGGAAACGGTTTCTGGCTTCCGGAGGGCCTCCAGGGGGGTGGGAAAGGCCGTTTATGCCCTCCCCAGGCTCCAAGGAAGCCTCTGGAGCCTGGGGAGGGTGAAAAACAGGCCTACCGGGCCCACTGGTAACCTTTTTGTCGTTGCGTGCCAAAAGCGGTGGGAGCATAGGGGTGTCGTGCGCGCAAGCATGGGGGTGAGGAAACATTAAATTATGGGTGTGGGAACGCGGGTGCGTTCTCCCGCTTTTGGCACGTGACAGCAAAAAGCTAAGCCACCACTGTTCTAGAATCTCAGCCTCTTTTTTATAATGTGATGAGCAGCATTTGCTGTTCTGGGCCATGTCCTGGGTTGGTTGGTTGTAGTTCAAAACAGCACATAACCCAGAGTTGAAAACTTGATTCTCTTTTGCAGAGAAGTGGTGCTTTTTTTCTGCAACCTGTATTCAAGACATGCCTTGGCTACGCACAGGAGATTTTGCTAGAAAGCAACACCGCCGGCTGAGGGAGGATCAAGTTTTGATCTGCAGTTACGATGCTAGCAAAGGAGTCCCAGCTCTTTCCATCCTCCAGTTCTAGAATCTTATCAGCCAGAAGTGACTAATGTACGGTTAGGTGGACAAAAGCAGAGTGAAAGGTCAAAGGTTAAACGAGGTAGAAGGCGCTGACTGAATCCCCTACCTCCTGTATAACTTTACGTGTCAATCTCATGATTTGCAAAACGGGATCTATTGTTCGTTTTGTTATATACTTTATTATTATCCTGACATTGTCCTTGTGAAGTAGATTATGTGAGAAAGATGAGCTTCACACTTGACTGAAAACGGAACTCGAGTTCCTGCATCTCTAACCCAAGGAAGGACAACTCAATGCCCCCACCCCTGGCCTCCCTTCACCCCCCACCCCACTGGCCCAGTGTTTGGGACATTCATTCATTCCAATCACCCAAGCTAGCATGACCTAGGGCAGCGAGAATGAAAACTAAATTTTAAAATGTAATGGAAGGCTCGTCTCTGTTCTAGCCACATCACTAACACTACAGAGTTACACACAGCAGAAAACAACTCGGGGAGGTGGGTTGTGCACCCCCCCACCCCGAAATTCAAATTCTGAATAACAAAATACACGTTTGTTTTCAAAGTTTTCATTTCTAAGATCCGTTCTTATATATCCACCCTCAATGGGCAAGAAACAATTCCTGTGTGCGATATCTCCTTCATGTCTTCCTGATGTGGTGTGGCATTGTCTCCATTTCCTCAGCTTCCCTTTCTTTCCATTCCACTGTCTATTCAAACTGATTTTGTTTAATAATAATAATAATAATAATAATAATAATTATTATTATTATTTAATCTGTAGTGAGATTCACAGCCTTTGAGGCTGGTTAATAGCTCAGCAGCTCGAGTCCTAACCAAGGACCTAGGAACTGTTAAGGTATTATTATTATTATCATCATCATCATCATCATCATCATCCCATATCAACCATTAGCACCAGTCAATGGTATTTGTGATGCATTTTTGAATGTTTAGTTGACTGAGTTTCATATTAAATAAGGAGCCTTGGTGGTTCAGCGGACTAAAGTGCAGTTAAGTAGCACTTAGCTGCCAGCTGCCTGCAATTACTGCGAGTTCGAATCTCACCAGGCTCAAAGATGACTCAGCCTTCCATCCTTCCGAGGGAGGTAAAATGAGGACCTGGATTGTGGGGGCAATAAGCTGACTTTGTATAAAAAAGAATACCGTTTGGGGGAGGGGGGCGAAAGCCCTACTAAGCAAATATATACAAAAGTATGAAGGCTATTGCTTAACGCATTGTAAGTTGCCCTGAATCTCCAGAGAAGGGCAGCAAATAAATTGAACCAATAGATAGATAGATAAATAGATAGATAGATAGATGATAGATAGATAGATAGATAGATAGATAGATAGATAGATTTAATGAATAAAATCATAATAATTAACTACAAACTAATGCCATGAAAGCAAAGATAAGTAATCCACCGACAATCCAAACTGCCGACTTTGCAACAACAAAGTCGAAACTGTATCACATTTAATACGTGAGTGCAGCAAAATCACCCTAACTGATTGCAAAGCTAGACACGATCGAGTTGCTAAATTAATCCACTGGTCATTATGTTAAAAATATGACTTACCTGTATCCAAAAAGTCACGGGAGCACAAAGTGGAAAAAGTTATCGAAAATGAGAAGGTGAAGATCTTGTGAGACTTTCAGATACAGACGGATCGTCATTTGGAACATAACGCACCAGATATCACAGTTGTCGAAAACCGAACCGTACAATTTATTGACATCGCGGTACCAGGAGACGCCAGAGCTAAAGAAAAAGAAAAAATCATGAAATATCGCGACCTGGCCATCGAAACTACACAGCTATGGATGAAACATCTAACAGTGATACCCACTGTCATTGGGGCACTTGGTACCATGTCCAAGAATTTTATAAGATACATCAACAAATTCCAGCTTCCTGCAATAACACCAGCATTAACTGCAAAAACCTGCACTATTTGGAACATCATACATCTTAAGAAGGTACTTGGTTGATACCTAGGATGTGGCAGCAACCCGTATCAACCATTAGCACCAGTCAATGGTATTTGTGATGCATTTTTGAATGTTCGGTTGACTGAGCTTCACATTTAATGAATAAAAGGAATAATAGAAGAAGAAGAAGAAGAAGAAGAAGAAGAAGAAGAAGAAGAAGAAGAAGAAGAAGAGGAGGAGGAGGAGGAGGAGGAGGAGGAGGAGGAGGAGGAGGAGGAGGAGGAGGAGGAGGAGGAGGAGGAGGAGGAGGAGGAGGAGGAGGAGAAGAAGGAGAAGAAGGTGATGATACTTGGTTGATACCTAGTAATGCTTAATAAAAGTAATTACGAATGGATGGAAACTAATCAAGGAGAGAAGCAACCTAGAATGAAGGAGAAATTTCCTGACAGAACAATTAATTAGTGGAACAACTTGACTCCACAACTTGACTTCACAACTTGCAGTTGTGAATGCTGTTAACACTGGGGGTTTTTTAAAGAAGAGATTGGACAGCAATTTGTCTGAAATGGTATAGCAAGGGGTTGGACTGGACTAGAATAACTCTGTTATTCTATTAATTCAGACTAAATAGACGAGGCTAAAGAAGTAACAGCAACAGAGCTGGAAGGGACCCTTGGAGGTCATCTAGTCCAACCCCCTGATCACACAGGAACCTATACTAGGGATTCGAATCGCCAACCTTTCTGATCGATAAGTTCAGCATCTTAGCCATCTAGGGAGCTGCCAAGAGAACCCTCTCGCCTCCTTTCCTGAGAGCAAAAATAATAGAGACATTATTTAAGTGGTCCCTTAAATAGTATGATTCCAAGCTGGTTTAGGACTGTCAAAGTCAACGTTAAAACTTTAACATTTTGTCCAGGGAAAAAGCTACTGGCAATCAATCCTGACCTTTCCCCCCATATGCACAATTCATTTTTGAACAACCGTTTCAATGCTGGGCTGTTTGGGTTTGACATTCAAACACATTTCAGTTTGAATGCTGCTTTCTACCTGTTTTTTTTTTGTTTTTTTTAATTTGGGATATAAGGATGGCAAAGCTGCCAGGTTTGTGTGAGCTGAAGAACTGCTGCTGATTATATGCACGGAACGGAATTGCGTGAACACATTTTGTTGACACCGCTGCCATCTGGAATTACTAAAAACACTGCAAAACTAAAGACTTCCTTGCAGCAAAAGTGCAGCTCCAATCCCAAAACAGGCTGTATTCTAATCTTAGAAACTGACCTCCTACGCAGCGACTTGTCTGGGATGAAATTTCAGCTTATTCGCCCTCATTTTGCTTCCTCGAAATCAGGGGTGAAATCCAGCAGGTTCTGGAGAACTGGCAGCGGAGATTTTGAGTAGTTCGGAGAACCGGCAAATGCCGCCTCTGGCTGATCCCAGAGTGGGGTGGGAATGGGGATTTTGCAGTATCCTTCCTCCAGGAGTGGGGAGGGAATGGGGATTTTGCAGCATCCTTCCTCCAGGAGTGGGGAGGGAATGGGGATTTTGCAGTATCCTTCCCCTGCCACACCCACCAAGCCACACCATGCCCACCAAGCCACGCCCACAGAACCGGTAGTAAAAAAAAACTGGATTTCGCCACTGCTTGGAATGCCAACAATCTGTATCCTTGTTTGACGTGTTCCATAAGGAACAGCCTTTAGCTTTCTTATCAAAATTTGGCCTCTAGAAGATTATTACTAAATCCCATGAATTTATTACCATAATCTGCACCTTGATCACAATCTACCGATCTCTGTTCTTTCCTTCTTTCGCGCATCATCACACTTTGTTTTATCCTGGGATGATCCCAATACATATTCCATACTGCTGCTCTTCTCAGCTCCATTTCCACCTACACTTGGGAGTTACACCCCAACAGCTCCCTGCTGTGCTCCACCCAAATGTGGTTGGTAGCCACATTTTCTCTATGTGGCTACCAACTTTACTGTCTTCTGCCCCATTCCTGTTTGCCAAAAACCCTCAGAAACGTTCTGAGTCTCCCCAGAAGTTCATTCTCTCAGGTATCTTCACCAGAGCTGATATTCAGCAGGTTCTGATCACTTCTGGAGAACCGGTAGGGGAAATTTTGAGTAGTGCGGAGAACCGGTAGTAAAAATTCTGACTGGCCCCGCCCCCAACTATTCCCTGCCTCCCAAGTCCCAGATGATCTGGAGCAAATTGGGATTTTGAAGTAACCTTCCCCTGGAGTGGGGAGGGAATGGAGATTTTGCAGTAACCTTCCCCAGGAGTGGGGAAGGAATGGAGATTTTGCAGTAACCTTCCCCTGCTACGCCCACCAAGCCACGCCCGCAGAACCGGTAGTAAAAAAATTTGAATCCCACCACTGATCTGCATGCCATCCCTTTTGATCTATCAGGTAGCGGAGTGGACACCTGCAGCTTGGGAGTCTTAAGTGAAATTTGGCGTGCATCTAGAATTCATCTCCAGTGTTTAATAAAACGATTCAATTCCCTTTTGAGATTTTTATTCCCCCCGTCCCCACAAAATGTTACGTGTGAACTGAGCCACAAAAAATATAACTGGAAATACCTCTTTGCCGTTTTATGCTGCTGTTGGTTTTCCCAGCCTGCAAACTTTAAAGGAACAACTTTTGTGCTCCTTCCAAGTTCCCCCCCCCCACCTTTTTTTTGGTATCAGAAGGAAAACAGATGAAGTGCAGAAATATTGGCTGTAAAACCAATAGCAATAGCACTTAGACTTATATACCGCTTCACAGTGCTTTATAGCCCTCTCTAAGCAATTTACAGAGTCAGCCTATTGCTCCCTAACAATTTGGTTCCTCGTTTTACCCATCTTGGAAGGATGGGAGGCTGAGTCAACCTTGAGCCAGTTGATCAGGATTGAACTGCTGGCAGTGGGCAGAATTAGCTTACAATTCTGTATTCTAACCACTGGGAAGGAAGGATGGAGGGAGGGAGGAAGGAAAAGGAAAGGAAAGGAAGAAAGGAAAAGGGAAGGGAAGGGAAGGGAAGGGAAGGGAAGGGAAGGGAAGGAAAGGAAAGGAAAGGAAAGGAAAGGAAAGGAAAGGAAAGGGATTTAAGAGTTATATACTGCTTCACAGTGCTTTACATCCCTCTCTAAGTGGTTTACAGAATCTCCCTATTGCCCCCAACCAATTGAGTCCTCATTTTATCGACCTCGGATGGATGAGTCAACTTTGAGCCAGTCAGGATCGAACTCCTGGAGTGAGCAGTGAGTTCCCTGTGATACTACATTCTAACCGCTGCATTAACACGGCTCTATTTTATTAAATAAAAAAAAATAATAATCCCAGAGGGTCATTCCCTGTCTTTCCACCTCCCTGCCCCCATGAAATTGTCCCACGTAGGGGGCCCAAATGTGCTCAGGAGCCTTCAAGTGGTTGCAATCGAACAGATGGATCTCTGTCCTGATCTGTGGTTCCATCTCCAAAAAATGCACCCAGCTAGTTCATCTCCTGCTTCAGGGCCCTAACTTCTCCGCTCAGCTAGCGTGCCGCCAGGGATCTTCAACCTGTTGTTCCAAGGCAGCTTTCACGTCAAAACATCAAAGAGCAAAAAAACACTCAAAGTGGTACAAAGGAGATGCTTTGACTCCCACACTGTTCACAAATGCATTCTGCGCAGGAAAACAGCTGCTCCGGTTTTCTGAAAATTACAGGCTGGTGTCGAATGCAATCAAGGGAGGGCCGCGCAAAATCTGGAGAAACTGTAATAATGCCCAACGATGTTGTGAAGATGACTTGAGATTGCCACAGGTAAAGGTAAAGGTTTTCTTCGCCCATGTGTGCTAGTCGCTCCCGACTCTATGGGGGCGGTGCTCCTCTCCGTTTCAAAGCCAAAGAGCCAGTGCTGTCCGAAGACGTCTCCATGGTCGTGCGGCCGGCATGACTCAATGCTGTAGGCGCACGGAACTCTGTTCCCTTCCCACCAAAGGTGGTCCCTATTTTTCTACTTGCATTTTTACCTGCTTTCGAACTGCTAGGTTGGCAGCAGCTGGGACAAGTCACGGGAGCTCACCCCGTTACGTGGCGCTAGGGATTCGAACTGCCAAACTGCTGACCGTTTTATCGACAAGCTCAGTGTCTTAGCCGCCGAGCCATCGTATCCCTCTGAGATTAAATGCCACAATTAATCAAGACAGGGAAAACATGGAATATCACGCTCAAAACGAGGGAACTCTGCTTATCAAGGAGCCAAGGCAATCTTCACAGAGCAAGAGAGAGCACTGAAGAATACCAGAGACCACCTAAGGATACTTTGGTAGCAGATAAGGAGATTTGAAATAGGAACTACTCCATATGAAGGCAAAACAAAAAAATAATAAATGAGCTGCCTGAAAGCTTCGTTGCCACATTTTCCTTCCAGCAATGATCTCCTTTCTCTTAAAAAAAAAAATCTCTTCTATAAGATAATTGTATTTATTTGGGTGGAGTACTGCACCAGTATTGCATTAAAGGAAAAAAAAATTAAAATATATTATGCTCATTCCTTATTATTCATGCTAGAAATATGGGTGGGGTTCATTATCGGCACTTTGAAACCCCATAATGTGAGGGCAACAACCCACAATGGGAAAGTAGTGAGGCAGTTGGTACAAGGTTTGTTCGTTTTGTTTTCTGTATTCTTTCTCCCCACTCCCTCTCTGAATTGATAAATGAACGTCTTTTTAAAAGTAAGTTAGGTAATAATGCTTGCACTTACATGACTACTGGATTCGTAGGAGGACCAAACACATTGCTGGATTAATATGGAGAGAAGTCCTTTTTCAACTTTTCAAGAGCAACTTTTCTAAACTCAAAATAACCCTGCCTTGAGTCTGTTTAGGAAAAATATAATGGTGCAGAGAGGAACTTGGACAAAGTTTAAAGAACTGTTGGCGTAGCTATATTAATTCTGACTCTATCATTCCAGGATTCCTAGAATCCTTGAAATGCTTCTCCAATCAGGGCTCACAGCTCTTGAAGTACAGGTGGAACTGGCTCCCCCCCCCCCCCACTTAATTCCTTGGCTCTCTTCAGAGGAATTGGTGGAAAAGGGGAGTATTATTATTTTTTGGTTTGCTTTGGAAACCGTAAGCTACATAAGGCAAACATAAGGAGCATCTGGAACACCTGGGAATCAAATTGTTATAGACATTCTGCATTGCAGAGGAAGTAGGGGTCAGAAAAAACAGCTTTTTGGGGGGGGAAAGTTCTTTTTTTTATTTTTTGCAGGGTGCCAAAATAATGTGGCTGGTCTTAGAGCAATGGTGAAATTCAAAAGTTTTCCCTACCGGTTCTTATTTATTTATTTATTTATTTGTTTGTTTGTTTAGATTTGTATACCGCCCTTCTCCTTGCGGACTCAGGGCGGTGAACAGCCAAATAAAAATAGTACACAAAAGTTAAACAATTTCTTTAAAAAAAGCATATAACTTTGGCTAAAAATTAAAACCATTAACCATTAAATATTTAAAATACCCAACCCTATAATACAGATCTTAAAAATTCAGCGGGGTCAGGCTAGACCAGCAATCTGAAAGAGATGAGTTTTCAGGGCCCGACGAAAAGTCCGGAGGTCAGCAATTGTTCTCAGTTCTGGAGGGAGATCGTTCCAGAGGGTAGGGGCTGCCACAGAGAAGGCCCTCCCCCTGGGGGTTGCCAGCCGGCATTGTCTGGCTGACGGCACCCTGAGGAGACCCTCTCTGTGGGAATGCACCAGCCGGTGGGAGGCTATTGGCGGCAGAAGGCGGTCCCGTAAGTACCCTGGTCCTAAGCCATGGAGCGCTTTAAAGGTGGTCACCAACACCTTGAAATGCACCCGGAAATCCACCTGTGTGGGCTTGGCTTGGCGGGCGTGGCTTGGCTTGGCGGCCATGTGACTGGGTGGGTGTGGCTTGGTGGTCATGTGACCGGGAAAACCAACTATCACACTTTACACAAAAATAACACAAAAGCTACACAACTGACTCACACACCATGCAAAAGCAGCTGGACTTCACACAAAATGGCCCCTGCAACAAGCAGGAACCTCACAGGATCACAGAGAACTCAAATAACACACTATCACACTTTACACAAAAATACCTGTTTGGGCAATAGGTAGTAAAAAAAATACTTTAAAAAGTAAAAAAATAAATAAATCCAAGATCAGCTATGCCGTGCGATCGTGGGAACTGTTTTTTTTTTTTAACTTTTTAAAGCATTTTTTTACTACCGGTTCGGGCAAAACAGTATCATTTTCACTACCAGTTCGGGGGAACTGCCTCGAATCGGTAGCATGTCACCCCTGTCTTATAGGTATTATGTCCCTTGACTCTTCAGGACTGGGAAGAGAAGGTACCTATCGCTGCTCAATTGTGGGCAGCCCAATAACTTGGCTAGACCTGAAAGGAAGTAAAATCATAAGTGACATGAATGAATGGGAACTACTTACGTCCCTTCGCTGCTTATTATTGTTGTTGACAAGTAAACATTTGCTCTGCTCCGTGAGGTCCACAATTGAATGGCTAATCCAAAGTTGCTTTTCCAGTCGCTACCTTCTGATAGGATCATCTAAATTCAGAAATAGACCTACCACAATATCGGCTTCAGCTACCACGTTATCCCTTTAGCTCAGGGGTCTGCAAACTTAAACACTCAAAAGAGTTATTGGACCCATGTCCCACAGAAAAGAAAACACCGGGAGCCACAAAAGCTGAGTGGGCATGGCCAACTCAACGTCACTCATTTCCACCAGTCACGTGAAACCCCCCCCCCCACCCAGCCATGCCTACCCAGCCGGTCATTAGGGCAGAGAATTGTTAAAAAATACCAGGAACCACAAAAACCTTTTGACATGTCTCTCTCCCTCTCTGTACCTCTCTATGTCTCTCTCTCTCCTCCTCCTCTCTCTGTATCTCTATGTCTCTGCCCCGGCCACTTCTCCATCCCCTGCTGTCACCCTTACCTTCTCAAGCCAGGCGAGGAGTGACTGGGAGGGGAGGGCAAGGGACGAGGCCAGCCAGTGGTGGGATCACCAGACAAGGAGCCACAGCAGAGGGCCCAAAGAGCCGCATGCAGCTCCGGAGCCACAGGCTGCTGACACCTGCTCTAGCTAAAAGGGAGAAAATATAACCACAAGTAATCTTAAATCCACTTCTGTTAGATTTCAGATTTAACGGTGACCCTTTTCACCTCATCAATATGCAAAAGCTCACACAGCCCCCCTCAAAGCTGTAACTGGGAAGTGAGAAATAACGTTAATGCCATATTGATTATTTTATGATATCAAATACAATTACATCTCTCGGTTTTTACCCGAATACTATTTTGTATACTTTGAAGACTTTTAATATGAACCAAATAATTTCTCTTTAATGGAGTGGACCTGCCTTCAATTTAAATGCAAAATGTTCTTTTTTTTCTTCTGTTAAAAGTATGACCTCAGTCTATTTGAAAACATAAAACACCACAATGTATAAAACCATAAAAAATGAATGATGAATTTAATCTTCTGCAAGTTCGTTGGGGAGAATGAGTGGGAAGAAAAGAAAACCGCAGCAGTTAAAAATCATCATTTAATCAGTTGAAAAGGAACAACGGCTGGAGAAAGGAGACGAATTTTTCTAAAACGTTTTAAGCAAGGAATTAGAGGAGGAGAAATTGGCCTTCAGTTGATACAACCTCAAAAGTAGAAGAGTTATCTCTTTCTCTCTCTCTCTTTTTTTTTTTTTTAACCATGATTTAAAAACTAGTCAGGCAAAACTCATGGGCAAGTCCTACTATGATCAGACGGCAAATAAAAACAATTAAAAATATAATAGTCCCTGTGTGAAACTTTTTGCCTTACTTCCTTTCAGCCCGGTTTAATATTCTTCTCATTTTGTCTCTTAATTTGGTGATGGTAATTAGCTTCTGTAGCTTGGCATTGGCCAAGCAGCTTATTGTCAGATGTCCTAAGCATGCCAATTCCTTAAGCCATCGTTTGAAGTTTAAAGCCAAAATGTCCAAAGAGCTAATAAGTTAATGCCTGCAGGTTAATATACCCTTTGAAATACATCTGAATACAGCTATTGGCTAAATGCTGCCATATTAGCAAGAGGAAAAAAAATCAAAAGAGTATAAAACAATCCTTACACACTAGGAAATCTCAGCATCGTTTAGGGCAGTAAAAATCTATTACCCCGGATCCTTCACATTGGGGGTGACCACAGGATATGTCTTTGGTATGGACCCTCTGATGGTGACTAACCGGGGGTGAAATCCAGCAGGTTCTGACAGGTTCTGGAGAAGTTTGAGTAGTTTGGAGAACCGGCAAATACTACCTCATGCTGGCCCCAGAGTGGAGAGGGAATGGAGATTTTACAGTATCCTTTCCCTGGAGTGGGAAGGGAATGGGGATTTTGCAGTATCCTATCCCCAGGAGTGGGGAGGGAATGGGGATTTTGCAGTATCCTTTCCCTGGAGTGGGGAGGGAATGGGGATTTTGCAGTATCCTTTCCCTGGAGTGGGGAGGGAATGGGGATTTTGCAGTAACCTTCCCCTGGAGTGGGGGGGGAATGGATATTTTGCAGTATCCTTCCCCTGCCATGCCCACCAAGCCACACCACGCCCACCAAGCCATGCCCACAGAAGCGGTAGTAAAAAAATTTGGATCTCACCACTGTGACTAACCCAACACTGCAGGGAAGCTCAGTCAATAGAGAAGCTTCAAGAAATCAGCTAAGATGGCTTTTATAGGAATGTTTTCCTGGTCCTGGATTGTACACACTCTAAATAAAGTTTTATTTGTCATCCTCTAATCCTCTCATATACTGGGATGCGGTGGCTCAGTGGCTAAGATGCTGAGCTTGTCAATCGAAAGGTCAGCAGTTCAGCGGTTTGAATCCCTAGTGCCACGTAACGGGGTGAGCTCCCGTGACTTGTCTGAGCTTCTGCCAACTTAGCAGTTCGAAAGCACGTAAAAAGTGCAGGTAGAAAAAATAGGGACCACCTTTGGTGGGAAGGGAACAGCGTTCCGTGTGCCTTTGGCATTGAGTCATGCCGGCCACATGACCACAGAGACGTCTTCCGACAGCGCCGGCTCTTCAGGCTTTGAAACGGAGATGAGCACTGCCCCCTAGAGTCAGGAACGACTAGCACATACGTGCGATGGGAATCTTTATCTTTAATCCCCTCATAGCAACTCCCAAAGTTTCATTTGTGTTCTTCCAGATGCTTCCTTCTAGGCCCGGTAGTAAAGAAGATGATGGAAGCAAAAATTAGTTTTATTCTGTTAGTCATTTCGAAAGAGATGAGCCAAAGGAGATGGGAAGCAAAATAAGGCTACAAACAAGATTCCCTTTTGATAAGAAGACACTCAGTCTTGAAGGGTCAGAAGGAAACTGTGGCAGAGTTTCATAATTATTAATTACTGGTAAATTAACTGATAGGTAAATTTGAAATATTCAAGCGCTCACTTTGCAAACGAAAGATTTAAAACTGCTTCGGCCTTACCCACTCGTTAATAAAATGTTCTCTCGTCTGTCTCTCTCTCTCTCTCTCTGTCCTCCCTTACATATTTCAAAAGGCATTAACCAACTCAAGAGCCTTCCTGAAGACGAATGTCAGAATGGTCCATTTACAAAAAGATTGCGAGAGGCAGGATGGGGGAGGGGGGGGGCGAAGGAGATGAGGCAAGGCAACTGCCATGGATGTATTTAGTGAGTTGAAATGCATGAACTGGACTGCAGAAGTATTGATCAGAGAGGTCAAAGTGGGGACACCCTATGCAAGGATGGAGCCTAATGGGTGCCAGAGTGAATCTCTTGACAATTACACGAGGTTGGGTTTTTAGGATTACACACTGAAGCTACGTACCGGTCAAGGATAAAAAGAAAATTAATTTCAGAAAGAGGAGGACAGCACTCGCTGGCTAAAGGAGACTCTACGCTATGACAGGAGGCCGCTTAAGCAAAACTCCAAGTTTACACATCCTTATGCTCCTATTAGAACCGGAAAGCAGCAAGGTAGCTCAGACACCAGATTTATACTGTTACAAAAGCACAGTGAAATTTTGGTGCTAGGAGGGATGGGAGAACAGATCTTTAGTTGCTACAGCTTGTAGCTGCACCATATTTTGAATGAACAAACCTCCTTTATATATGGAGCAAGACAGGATAGAAATAAGCTGGCGGAGTTCAGTAGAAAAGATGGACCACACCATTCCAGGAATGCCTTTATGCAATTCTAAATACTACACTCCGTTAAATTTTTGCTGCATATCGTAATTCTGTGCATGAAATAATGCTCACTCGTTAAAAGCGTTAGGTCCAGTCAAAACATCTAAGGAAGGCTGTCTCTTACGAAGATGATACCGTAGCACACCCATTCATGTTTTGATACTCCAAGATCAGGGGTGAAATCCAGCAGGTTCTGACAAGTTCTGGAGAAATCGGTAGCGGACATTTTGAGCAGTTCGGAGAACCGGTAGCGGAAATGTTGAGTAGTTCAGAGAACCAACAAAAACCACCTCTGGCTGGCCCCAGGAGTGGGGAAGGAATGGGGATTTGCAGTATCCTTCTCTTAGAGTGGGGTGGGAATGGAGATTTTGCAGTATCCTTCCCCTGCCACGCCCACCAAGCCACACCACGCCCAACAAGCCATGCCCACAGAACCGGTAGTAAAAAAAAATTGGATTTCACCACTGTCCAAGATTATATAATGAGTCTAATTTTTGGAGAAAGTATTGAAATGAAAAGTAAATGAGAACAGGAAAAAATATCAAGATATGAAAATGCTATACCTGTGTATGTACCCCTTTTGTTTATTCTACCCAGCTACAAAAATCGCAGCTGCCTTTTCAATCTCATGAACCCATTCCTACTCTTAAAGGTAAAGGTTCCCCTCGCACTTATGTGCTAGTCATTCCCAACTCTAGGGGGCGGTGTTCATCTCCGTTTCAAAGCCAGAGAGCCAGCGCTGTCCTAAGACGTCTCCATGGTCATGTGGCCGGTACGACTCAATGCCAAAGGCGCATGGAATGCTGTTACCTTCCCACCAAAGGGGGTCCCTATTTTTCTATTTGCAATTTTTTTTTACGTGCTTTCGAACTGTTAGGTTGGCAGAAGCTGGGACAAGTCACAGGAGCTCACCCCGTTCCGAGGCACTAGGGATTCGAACCGCCGAACTGCCGACCTTTCGATCGACAAGCTCAGCGTCTTAGCCACTGAGCCACCACATCCCTTACCTACATAAGACTCTTACGGAATCCAATTCACTGTGTTATGTTGAGGAACAAAGAAATCTCTTTCTTCACCCATCTCATCCCAATAACCTGATAGGCGTAGTATTGTTTAATATTTTACTGTCTCTAAACCTAACCCGATACAGTGGATCTGAGAAAGATAATTATGATCCTAAATAATCAGCACTCTTGTTTCCCACATAAATGAGGGTTAATATCCAACCATCTTTTCTAGACTTTTGTTACAGACAAACATCATGCATATGCAGCCTTCCAGTACTTCTGAGATTTGTCCTTCTCTGTATAATGCACCCTGGATGTAGATCCATTTGCAGTGCTGATTTGCAGCTATCAAACTCTCTTCCAAGTATTCTCTCGCATGCCTTCCATCAAAGCCCCGAGCGCCAAGGTTTTCACTGCTTCCTAATGGCCCCATAGGTTGGCTGTATATATTTTTCTTCTTAAAAACCAATTAAAAAAGAAAACATTAAGTAGTTCAGGACAACTTAAGACTAGCCATTGATTTCAGCTGCTTTCCTCATCTATTAATGGGCCCTCGCTACTCCCTCGTAAATCTTTCCTGTGTGATATATTTGAAAAGGCCCTCCATTGCACGCTTCCAGCCCTGCCTTCACCTGTGTGTCTCTCTGTCCTTGAAACCCAAAATGGCTTTCTCTGCTGTTGAGAAGGGATCGACTCCTGTGCACGTTTGACTGAAAGGTTTTGTCATTTCCAACGTCTTTTGTGCCTATAAAATTAAGATTCGCCCAAAATCCTCCCTGAACCAAACTTGGTGCTCGACGTATATTCTCCAGGAAGATCATCTCTTTATAATCCTTAATTACAGGTGGTTGATTAAGCACAGCAGCTGTTTTTTACCTCATACATACCTCATACCTTGCCCACACAAATAGCAAAAGGAAGATTCACAAGGCTGGAACATGTCTGCGGCATACGCACGCCAAATACCAGGCGGAAAGAAATTACACGCCTATAGAATGTTTTGGAAGCCGAAACAATCTTGAGAGGCAAAAAGCTTAAGCGAAGACTGCCCCCCCCGCAAAAAAAAATCACTTATTAAACTGCCCTCCCGCCCCCCACTCAATAATTCTTGAGTTATTGAATTCACATTTATTTATTTAAAAAAGGGTTTATAGCAGTGGTGAAATCCAATTTTTTTTAACTACCGGTTCTGTGGGCGTGGCTTGGTGGGCGTGGTGTGGTGTGGCTTGGTGGGCATGGCGGGGGAAGGATACTGCAAAATCTCCATTCCCACCCCACTCCAGAGGCCAGCCAGAGGTGGTATTGCTGGTTATCTGAACGACTCAAAATTTCCGCTACCAGTTCTCCAGAACCTGTCAGAACCTGCTGGATTTCATCCCTGGTTTATACAGTTTTGTCCAGCTGCCTAAGTGGACAAACAAGGGCGTATAAAGTGGAAAGGAGGAAGAAAACAGTGAAGTGCCTTGCAAAGAGTTTTGAGTATATTCAGGACAAAAATTAAATTCCTCTTTGCACAAAACGTGCCCGATTGCATGTTAAAAGTAAACTCTGCACTTCAGTGCAATTCGGCATATTTGGTTTCCAATATTCTTACCACCGGTTATCCCCATGCGCGCACGCTTGCAGTGCGATACAAACCGGCTGAATATCATCTCTGGTGCTGCTCCTTCTGCCTGCCTGCCTGCCTGCCTGCCTGCCTGCATGAAGAGGGCATTAGTCTTCCTCTTTGACTGAGGCTCGGAGGAGCATTTGAGAGGCTGAATATCCCTTCCAAAAAGAGTTATTACATTCTGTTTTACTACCCTGTTTCCAGGTTCAGCAGGTTCTAACCAGTTCTGGAGAACCGGTAGCGGAAATTTTGAGTTAGTTCGGAGAACTGGTAGTAAAAATTCTGACTGGCCCCCGCCCCCATCTATTCTCTGCCTCCCGAGTCCCAGCTGATCAGGAGGAAATGGGGATTTCGCAGTAACCTTACCCTGGACTGGGGTGGGAATGCTTTTACAGTATCCTTCCCCTGCCACGCCTACCAAGCCATGCCACGCCCACCAAGCCATGCCACGCCCACCAAGCCACACCCACAGAACTGGTAGTAAAAAAAATTTGAAACCCACCACCCAAAATAAGACATCCCCTGATATTAAGTCCAATTGGGCTTTTGAGCAACATGGCAATAAGGCCAAGCGCTTATTTCAGGATTCAAAGAAAATATAAAACAGGGTCTTATTTTGGAGGAAACCCAGTACTTTCAAACACCTCAGCTTCCTCCTTCAACTTTCTTTCTCCGGACTGTATGTCATAATGAAAGAGAAGATCAGGAAAGCACAGTAAGTATCATATCTTGAACATATTGATAGTCTTTAAGGCCAGTCTTGAATAACAACAGCAGCCTATCTTGCAGAGTTATTTGAGAGAATAATGCAAATAGAAGATTAAAAAAAAAATAGCACCATGAACAAGGGCGCAGACATATTTCTCCTAAACAGTTCGAATAAGACTCACGAGAACCAGTTTTGAGACCGGATCATTTCTTCCACACCTAGCAAGAATTGCGATGCAACTTCTCACTTCTTAAATGACTAGAGCAAAACAATATTTTCTTTTCACTCCGATTTTAATTACCTTCACCTACGAGATAGGTAACGTGTAGCCTATTCATTCAATGGAAACTCACGGCTAATGAAAGGGTACCTCCATTTCTTTCTTGCTGAAAATGGGAAACAGCTTTGTAACAAGTAATAGTAGTTCTAACAGCAAGGAAAAAAAGCATATTAGAAATTACATGCTGTGTTGAATTGGAGGGTAAGCCTTAGGGGGAAAATGCATTATGCACTTGCTCAGAAATCATGGGAATTGGGGAAATTAACCTGTATTGTGGAAAAATGACAGCATCATGAATCCTTAAAGTTCTGGGAACTTGTTATTTGTATAGTGTCTTTCTTGTATGTATGGAGACAATCCTATAGTAGTGCTATCTATCCGCCTGTCTGCCTATCTGCCTGCTTGCCTGTCTGCCTCTCTCTCTCTCTCTCTCTCTCTCTCTCTCTCTCTCTCTCTCTCTATATATATATATATATATATATATATATATATATATCTTCTCTCTCTCTCTCTCTATCTTCTATCTATCTTCTATCTATCTATCTATCTATCTTTCTATCTTCTATCTATCTATCTATCTATCTATCTATCTATCTATCTATCTATCTATCTATCTTCTATTTATCTGTCTGTCTCTCTGTCTGTCTTTGAACAGGTAACTTTACTCAGATAACCAGGTGATACAATGAAATTCTTGGCTCAAACACATCACCTATGACAACATGACTGAAATCAGTCACTTCCTACTACCCCCAATAGTGGGTAGAGACAGGTATTTGATAAAAGTGGTATTACCTTTAGTAGTAGAATTAATTTTTACCAGTAAATTCTGGTAAAAGTAGAAAGTATTATTCTTTCTATGCATATATGTTGTTATCCATCAAGATAATTCAATAGAATTCAGTTGCCACTGCTCCATGGACTTGACTTCTACTGAAGGAAATGGTGACTGCCAGCTACAGCTGAGACTTCCATTTATATACCAACGCATGCACACCCCTATTCATACCTAATTTTATAATATAGGGCATCCCCTCTTTCCTTTTATCATATGGCATCATATGAGGTAGAGGAACTGATGCACTTTTGGAGATGCACTGGTTTTTAAACCTCTTTTGGAATAGTTTCGTCTGGTAGCAAATAAGCACCAATTTTTTTCAGAATAGAATAGAATAGAATAGAATAGAATAGAATAGAATAGAATAGAATAGAATAGAATAGAATAGAATAAAGAGAATACAGAATTAATAGAATACAATAAAGAAAGAATAGACTAGATTAGACTAGAATAAATAGAGAATAGAATAAATAGAATAGAATAAATAGAATAGAATAGAATAGAATAGAATACAGAATGAACTGACAGAATAGAGACTAGAATAAAGAGAATAGAAATAGAATAAAGAGAATAGAACAGAATAAAGAGAATAGAATACAGAATTAATAGAATACAATAAAGAAAGAACAGACTAGATCAGACTAGAATAAATAGAGAATAGAATAAATAGAATAGAATAGAATAGAATACAGAATGAATAGACTAGAATAAATAGAGAATAGAATAGAATAGAATAAAGAGAATAGAATGAATATAGAATACAGAATGAATAGAATAGAATAAAGAGAATAGAATATAATAAAGAGAGAATAGACTAGAATAGAATAAAGAGCAAAGAGAATAAAGAGAATAGAATATAGAATAGAATACAGAATGAATAAAATAGAACAGAATAAAGAGAGAGTAGAATAGAATAAATAGAATTGAATCGAATAGAATAGAATAGAATAAAGAGAGAATAAAAAAGAACAGAATAGAACAGAACAGAGAGTAGAATAGAACAGAACAGAACAGAACAGAATAGAATAGAATAGTATGGTATAGTATAGTATAGAATAGGATTCTTTATTGGCCAAGTGTGATTGGACACACAAGGAATTAGTCTTCGGTGCATATCTTTACTGTAAGAAATGCTCAAGTTTATTGCCCTGGGAAATAATTAAATTACTGGTAGGTCTTCTATTTGCAGGACCCGCGGGGTTAATCCAGCCCTGCAGAGGCACCAACGCAATGCCTTGCTCCCTTTTGCTTTTCTGTGGGGAAAAATCAAGGAGCACCTACCGCTTCCAGGCTGATCAATGGAACTCCTTTTAAGGGTTTGTTTGCTTGGAGGAGCCTGTGTGTGCAATACAGCTAGCCTGGTCCCTTAGGCTGTCTCCTTGTGGCACCAGAGGGGCCTCTTGGTTTCCTCTCTTAAAGGCTGTCCAGAGGCTGTTTAGGTGAATCAAGCACATTTCTGGTGAACATTCCCAGAGGATCTATCTCTATGCTCCATAATCTATTTAGGAGTTGGCAAAGGCTAATACTCTGGGAGGTCCCAAAAGGACAGTCTTTGTTCCACCTCTTCCAGCAGGAGAAATCCCGTCCATTATACTGCCATCTATCAAGTCAAGGCTCGCAGCTTAGCATACACACACACACACACACATACACACACCGTGTTTCCCCGAAAATAAGACCTCCCTGGATAATAAGCCCTATTAAGGTTCCTATTGAGAGCGCCATGAACACAGAAATATCCTGCGTCGGACTTGCACTCTGTGGATGTTCCAAAATTAGGTTTTCTCTCCAAATCTTGAAACATTTAATATTAAAGCATGGAGATCTGAAATGAAGCACATGGGGGTCTTTGGGAATGGTTGGCCTGCCCGAATAATAATCGATTACTTGATTCAGTTTGTAACGAATAAGGTGGGAAGAGGGAGAACTGTAGGGTTCTGTAGGCCTGAGGTATTTGATGAGCAAGATGAAGGGACTAAAGAGCCAAGCTCGGCTTCTGCTGGCTCCATGAAATTTCTCAAAGAGCCATACCAAAGATATACCTTCATCTTCCTTCAGAATATTGTTTTTGACTTGTAAGTCTAGCCTGTAGCTTTGAATTTCACTGTGGTCTCCTCTCCAAATATTACAGAAGCTTGATTCGGCTTAATGTTTGTTTAGTTTTTTGGCTCAGCAAAAGTCAACTAGATGTTGTTTTACAGTATATCAGGTGTCAGCAACCTGTGGCTCTTTGGGCCCTCTGCTGTGGCTCCCTGTCAGGTGATCCCATTACTGGCTGGCCCCACCCCTCGCCCTCTCCTCCCAGTCACTCCTCACCTGGCGCGAAAAGGTAAGGGCAATGGCGGGGGATGGAGAAGTGGCCGGGGCAGAGACAGAGAGATTGGTGGCGCAGCAGCTTAAGCATTGTGATTAACACCAGATGTCTGCAATTACTGTAAGTTCGAATCTCACCAGGCTCAAGGTTGACTCAGCCTTCCATCCTTTCTAAGGTAGGTAAATTGAGGACCCAGTTTGTGGGGGCAATAAGCTGACTTTGTATAAATATACAAAAGTATGAAGGCTATTGCTTAACGCATTGTAAGCTGCCCTGAGTCTCCGGAGAAGGGAGATATATAAATTAAATTTTTTAAAAAAAGATACAGAGAGAGCAGGAGAGAAAGAGACATAGAGAGATGCAGAGAGAGAGGGAGAGAGAGGGAGAGAGGGAGATGTCAAAAGGGTTTTGTGGTTCCCAGTGTTTTTTAACAACTGGTTCTCTGCCCTAATGACTGGCTGGGTAAGCGTGGCTGGGGGGGTGTCATGGGACTGGTGGAAATGAGTGACGTTGAGTTGGCCACACCCACCCAGGTTTTGTGGCTCCCAATGTTTTCTTTTCTGTGGGAAATGGATCCAAATGGCTCTTTGAGTGTTTAAGGTTGCAGACCCCTGCTCTATATGAAAGCCAACCTGTAGAGTTTCACCTCAATCCTGGCAATTGAAATATCCTCTCTTTACTTTTCAACTCAAATGGATAGTAATCCATTTAACCTGGGAGGAGGAAGTGGAGGGGGGGAGGCAGTCCAGGATCCAGTCTAACGCCTGACTCATTTTGCTTAATGGCATTACTGGTTGAGATGGGAAGGTGGGTGGGGAATAGGTGATTAACCTACATAGATTTAAGAGTGAGAGAACTGATATGCGTTAAATCACCGGGCAGGGGTCAGGTGGCTAAAGTTATTTCGAAAGCATGCAAGGATTAAAATGTAAAACTTCAGCCAAACTCCTGAAATTTTCCACCCTTTTTTTCCCCCCCAACCGTATCGCCATAAAACGTCATAGAAAAGTTGCAGAAACTCAGAAATTATTGTCGAGGATTCTGTTTGCCCTATCTGAATGGGGAGGGGGGGAGCTTGTTTTGATATTTGCAGGAGCAAATTAATTTGAGCCTTCAGATTAGATCTCCGACACACCCAAATGACATTTCCACCCCCAGCCACAGAGGGTGGTAACATCATCAGCTAAGTTTGCTGCTGCTGTCTTTTTCTCCTATTTCTAGGGTTATGAAATACATATTTTGTGTAGCTGGCTAATGCCAAAGTTTCAAAATCCATGTAATTAAGATTAATTTAAGAGCTGCATTGGATCAAGTTGTGGCATCCACCCATTAATTAAAGAAACACTTTGAATTTCAGGTGCCTGTCTTAATATTTCACTCTGTGCTGGCACTATGCAACTGAAGTTGGCCAAGGAAATTAAAAAAAAGAAAAAAAGCGCCCAGGTGTACAAGACTGGAAAGGGATTGAATAATATAAGAAAACTTTTTTTTTTCTCTCCTGGGAGAAAAGTGCCCCCTTCTGGAGAGCATGGCACTATGTAGAAAGAATACATATGTACTGCATGGATATAGCCCTGGTTACATATCTCTTTATCATTAAAAAAAAAACCTCCGAGTGGGGTGAATCAGGGGTGAAATGCTCCCGGTTCGGACCGGATCGGGCAATCCAGTAGTGATTGCGGTAGGTGGTTCGGAGAACCGGTAGTGATGGCGGCACAAGACTCCGCCCACCCACCCGGATGTCGTTACTTCCTGCTTTTAAAAAGTTTTTTAAAAGGCTCTGACGATGACATGCCACAGCTGTGATCGTCAGAGCCTTCTTTTAAACCTTTTAAAAGCATATTTCTACAACCTATTTGGGTGAATAGATTATTAAAAATAATGCTTTAAAAATGTAAAAAAAAAAAGTTGGCCACACCCACCCAGTTCACATTACCCACACACACACACACACACCAAGCCACGCCCACAGAACCGGTAGTAACAAATTTTACATTTTACCACTGGGCCTACAAGAGCAGGGGTCCTCAACCCTTGGTTCCTGGGCTGCCAGAAACTGGGCCGTGCAAACAAGTTTAACAATAGCAGAGTTCGAAGGGACCTTGGAGGTCATCTAGTCCAACTGCCTGCTTACTCAGGAGACCTGTACTAGGGATTCAAACCGCTAAACTGCCAACCTTTCTGATCGACGGGCTCAGCCCCATCCGTGGGATGCAGGCCGCACACGAAACCACACACATTCTCTAGTCCACAGAAAAACCTATTTCTGTGGAAGCCATCCCTGGTGGCCAAAAGATTGAGGATCGAAAGATAAATGTAGGGTTGGCAGGAGTGAGGAGGAAAAGCAGGTTTCCAATCCGTATCAGGCCAAGGGGTAGGGATTATTGTGGTCTAGATCTCAGGATGATGAAGCATCAGCCCCTGTGAATCGTCTCAAACGGCACATCAAAGAAACCATTCCTTTCCAGGAATCAAGCGAGATTGCCAGACAGGGCTTCTGTTTTGTAGTCAGTTGTCTTGAATGGGAGGGAAATACCAGCCAGCAAAATTTGCAGCGCCGCTGATTTGAATCCCGGGACATAGATAATCTACAGAAAATCTTACGCACTCCTCTCCAAAATTAAAAAGTGTCTGCAGTGGCGTATTACCAACCAGCACTTCCGCTTCTTGTTCCCACTTTTGAGTGCACCAAAAGAAAATATCTGAAGACAGCTAAAAAGCTACAGACAGATATTTCAAAGATATGCCACAGTGGAAACTTTTTTTGTCTTCTCCCGCCATCGGCTGAATGACGCAAGTGTGTCAAAAATCTTTTTTTCAGATTGTTTGTGTCAGGGGTGAAATGCTCCAGGTTCGGACTGGATCCGGCGATCCGGTAGCAATTGTGGCAGGTGGTTCGGAGAACCGATAGCGATGGCGGTGCGAGGCTCCGCCCACCCGCCCGGGTGTCATTACTTCCTGCTTTTAAAAGGTTTTTTTTAAAAAGACTCTGAAGATCGTGCGCCACAGCTGTGATCGCCAGACTTTTTTTTTTTAACTTTTAAAAGCATTTTTTTTTAAACCTATTCGGGCCACGCCCACCCAATCACATTACCCCCCCCCCCCCCAAGCCATGCGCACAGAACCGGTAGTAACAAATTTTACATTTCACCACTGGTTTGTGTATCTCTCTCTCTCTCTTTTTATTTTGCAGTTTTGAAGCTATTTACTTTGTGTAGTTCTCACCCAAGGAGAAAAACGCATTTTGGAAAGGATTGGAAAAGCCATCTTTCTCTGCTCCATTTCCACTGGTGCCCAAGGCATAAAGTAAGGCCAATCCAACCACGGAGGTTGTAAAAACCCTTTCTTCGGTGCCCCCTGCTGGTTGTGACAAATATTACATTAGTTCTCCATTTTATCCCTCTTTAACTCACTGACAATTGTTCCTCGGATCAGTCATTCAGGAATTAGCTCGTAGCCCGAGAAAGATTATTTGCCGTTGCTACAGATGTGCACCCATATAGAAATGCAAACATGGTTACCTTTGCTTAAATCCAGCTCTTGGTGCAAATGAATGCATGAAGATGCACCTGCCCATGAAATGCAGCCCCTTCACATTTATGACGGTCGCAGAGTGTCCCGAGGATGTGTGAGCCACCTTTGGAGACCTTCTGACAAGCCAAGTCCGTGGGGAAACCAGATTCGCTTAACAACCGGGTTACTAACTGATCAACTGCGATTCATTTAACAACCGCGGCACGGAAATGGGGCAAAGCACACTTAACAAATGTCTCACTTAAAGCACCAAAATGTTGGGGGGGCTCAACTATGGTCGTAAGTCGAGGACTACCTGTACTCAAGGGATAGCAGGTTGGGACCTTGCTGTGTAAAAAGAGTTTGTTGAAGCAGGAGCGCCTTTTTTTTAAAATTAGATTTATACGCCACCCTTCTCCGGAGACTCAGAGCGGCTTACAATGCGTTAAGCAATAGCCTTCATACTTTTGTATATTTATACAAAGTCAGCTTATTGCCCCCACAAACTGGGTCCTCAATTTAACTACCTTAGAAAGGATGGAAGGCTGAGTTGACCTTGGGCCTGGTGAGATTCGAACTTACAGCAATTGCAGACATCTGGTGTTAATCATAATGCTTTAGTCTGCTGACCACCAGGCCCGTGCCTTTGCTCCTGATGCCAAGCATAGATACATAGGTAAAGGTAAAGGTTCCCCTTGCACATATGTGCTAGTCGTTCTCAACTCTAGGGGACGGTGCTCATCTCCATTTCAAAGCCGAAGAGCCAGCACTGTCGGAAGACGTCTCTGTGGTCATGTGGCCAAAGGCGCACGGAACGCTGTTCCCTTCCCACCAAAGGTGGTCCCTATTTTTCTACTTGCATTTTTTTTACGGGCTTTTGAACCGCTAGGTTGGCAGAAGCTGGGACAAGTCATGGGAGCTCACCCCGTGATGCGGCACTCGGGATTCGAACCGCCGAACTGCCGACCTTTCGATCGACAAGCTCAGCGTCTTAGCCCCTGAACCACCACGTCCCTTATAGATACATAGTTCTTGCACCATCCCTACTAAGTATTCTCAAGCACTACTACACACTGACCGATGTAGGGCAGGTGGTGGCGAGTAGCACTTTTTCCTATGTTTTTTTGTTTTTCTTTCCTAGAGGTGTTGGTATACGTGTGTTCTCATTTGTGGAGAAAACGTTCATGATTATTTCATTTTGTGGCAGTAATGGAAAATACATTTTAGTGCGTGTGTTCCACATTTGCAATTCATGCTTCCATACATGATTACATTAAGTCTGTGTTCTGTCATTTTTGATGAATGTAGCTTGTTTTCTATAAAAAACAGACCCCGGGATGGAAAGTGACAGAAGTGAAGCTGTAACAAAAAGTGATCAATTTTTCATAGCCAGGGTTTCAAAAAGCAAGAGGAACTTCCTTAGAACCTCAAGGGCAGCTCAGAGAGGAGGAAGGGGAAAACACAACACTATTGTGGCACACTTGAAGCATGACCCCGAGTTATTAGTGACCTCCCGGAAGGGCAAAACGGGGGGACGGGACGGGGGACGGACAGCAGTGGTCATTGGCAAGGCTCTTTCCCCCTCCCTGCCTGAGGTTGACAGACTGATTTATTAGCTTACCAGTTCAAGTGTCACCGGTGGGTAAATTTTGCTCTCGCTGATGGACAGCCTGAGCTCAGTGACAGAACATACGCTGGGCTCGCGAGAAGGTTTCGAGTTCAATCCTAGCAATTTGCTCTGAAGGATATTACCACATGGGGGGTTAGAGGAGGCCCTTTTTTTGAATCACCAGAGATCACAGTCGGAGAGACAAGAGGGGAAATTGGGCTGCAATAAGGCATTAATGTCTCCAAGGGCCCTCTGTACTTCTGGATGCAGTTCAACACATCTGGAAAAAAGCAATTTGTCAAGGCCTTCGCACCCACTCAAGATAGCCAACTACTTTCTACCTGAAAGGTTTGTTTTGCTACCAGAATTCATGCTACAGATGCATTGTCTCTGTTCTGAATCTAGGCTTCCTGAGACAGTAAAAAGTCCCAAAGTCCCATCTTATTATTTCAACCGCTGTGAATTCTGCTCATTCACAGCCCGTCATGAGTCACAAATAGTTTGTAAAGAGTCCGACAGAAGTCTGCCACAGTCCTTCAGGATAAGGCTGATAAGCACCCACCTTTATCTCCCTTGACACGTTGCCAAAGGCCTAATTGGCCATTAGCTTTTCAAGGCCACATGGAGCGCAGAGTCAAAACGGAGCTGCGGAATTTCAACCAGAACGAACAAAGTTGCTTCCTGCAAAGGCTCACCTGCCTTTGCTCTTCCTTTATGCCTTAGGGGAGGGGCTAATTATCTCCAAGCCTTACTCCTGAGTCGTCCCTTTTGTCTGAACTGTTTTTGCCTTCTGGAAGCTCTGCGCAGGCACGCACTGGGAACAGGCTCCCCCTGTTCCTCTGTCTTGCTGACGTCAGACTCTGGAGGCTCCCGATTCAGCACAGAACTCTGGCCCCATCTCTGCCTCCGACACAGAGTCCTCATCCCAGCCTTCCCCAGACTCCAGGACTTGCCGATGTTCCTCCCCAGCCTCCTCACTGTCAGCTCCTCAGGCTGCCGGTGGACCACAACAGTCTCAATTTTGACAGGTACATCTAAATTTCACTTTGAATTAACTATGCGCTTGGAAGTAATCATCTGATTTTTACAGTCATGTTTCCTGATGGAAAACATGTAAGGTTCTTCTGGCACTATTTTTGGTGGAATAAAGGTTATTTTCAGTAGATTTACCCAAAAAATAATATATGATCCCAAGGAACTTTTTAATATGTTGTTGGTTTGAGCTCTGAGCTTGGCGATTTGGTTGCAAACGTTTCGTGCCCCATTAAAGGAGACAGAACCGAGCCCAAAATTTCTGTTGCCAAGTGGGACATTTTGCTAAGCGAATTTTGCCCCCACTTGACGACCTCCCTCGCCACATTCATTAAGCGAATCACTGCAGTTGTTAATTTAGTAACAAGGATGTTAAGTGAATCTACCCTTCCCCATTGACTCTGCTTGTCAGAAGGTCGCAAGGGGAGGTGGAGTTGATCACACGACCCCGGGACACTGCAACTGTCATAAATATAAGTCACTTGCCAAGCGCCGGAATTTTGATCACACAACCACAACAGAGGTGGGATTCAGCAGGTTCTGACCAGTTCTGGAGAACCGGTACTGGAAAAAAGGGCCTGGTGGCTCAGCAGACTAAAGCATTGTGATTAACATCAGCTGTCTGCAATTACTGTAAGTTCAAATCTCACCAGGCTCAAGGTTGACTCAGCCTTCCATCCTTTCTAAGGTAGGTCAATTGAGGACCCAGTTTGTGGGAGCAATAAGATGACTTTGTATAAATATAGAAAAGTATGAAGGCTATTGCTTAATGCATTGTAAGCCGCTCTGAGTCTCCGGAGAAGGGTGGCATATAAATCAAATTTAAAAAAAAATTTTTTTTTTTGAGTAGTTCGGAGAACCGGTAGTAAAAATTCTGACTGTCCCTGCCCCCATCTATTCTCTGCCTCCTGAGTCTCAGCTGATCGGGAGGAAATGGGGATTTTGCAGTAACCCTTCCCTGGATTGGGGAGGGAATCCTTCCCCTGCCACGCCCACTAAGCCACGCCACGCCCACCAAGCCACACCCACAGAACCGGTAGTAAAAGGACCAAAGAGCAGGCACTATTCCTCATTTTACCGACAGCTCAGTGGCTAAGACACTGAGCTTGCCAATCAGTTCGGCAGTTCGAATCCCTAGTATAAGTTTCCTGCTCGAGCAGGGGGTTGGAATAGATGACCTCCAAGGTCCCTTCCAACTCCTGTTACTGTTAGGTGTGTTGAGGAGGAAGGAGGGTGTTTTCTCTTACTCCAGGCAATCACACTATATAAAGCCCTGCCTTGAAGCAACTTTCCCCGAAGTGCTCTTAATTCAGGCGAAAATGGCTTTTTAAATAAATATTAAAAGAGGCTGTGAGAGATTCCTATTCACAGTCCTTTATAACAAGCTTGTTTTGAGTCCTTTTATCTCTTTCGCTGATTTTTTTTTTCTTTTTCCCTTTTCCCTTGGCAAATAATGTGAGTGAATCAGCATTCTCCTCTCTCCCTCCGCAGATTATGGCTCTAATTCAGTTTAAAGATTGTGACCTCTGATTCTTTAGTAACTAAAGGACTATACTAACCCAGCTAAAAGAACACTTAGCAATTTCTCCACTACCTACTGGGAGGGAATCTTTTATGGGGCAGGCGGGGGGGGGAAGGGGGGGAGAGATGGTAAAGAAAGGGGGCAGCGTGGAACAGGAAAGGAAAGTAACTTTCACATAAAATTATGGTATATGGATAATTGAGAAGTTTAAAAACATGAATCTAATTGTGCAGCCCCTGGAGAGGCCGATATTGAGTCCTCCTATAAAAGGCCTGGAGTTACCCAATGGTGATTTATTGCTAAATCCTAGTATTTTTCAATACATTATAGTTTTTAAATTGTGTTTAAATTGAGTGTAGAAGAGCAGAGGCCATTAGGAGATGCAGAAATGATGATTATATTTAAATATTCATGCACGCAGTACCTTATTATTGAATCTGAACACTAACAAAATCAATATTAAGTGCGGTTTGACATGAATTTATTTATGAATTTCGACTCTCTAAGTACTGTATTTTTTCACTCAAAAAATGGTGGGTATAATGTAGTAATGATATCAAAACAGAGTGTCAGGGAGCATTAGCCAAAGGAGGTTATAAACCTCCATATTACAGGGCCCTGCGCCGCCCTCAAAAGTGCTTCATGCACAAAACACAAATGCCTTTTTTATTTATTCGAAACACATAAACGCACACACTCACACATAAACACATATACGGAGAAATGGGAAGGAAGGTCTTGGTTTGGAAATTGCACAGCGGCTTTCTCAGGACTAGCGTAAAAAAGGATGGCCATTGATAGGTTTTTGGTAACACAAAATGGAGATACTAGCGATGGCTAACCCTTTTTGCCATCGCGTGCCAGGAGAGGGGGCGGGGGACGTTCGCGCAGGTGTGTGCCCACACCAATAATTCTATGTGCCCTGCCTTTCTAGGAGTCTCTGGAGGCTGGGGACAGCAAAAATGTCACTTCCTGTCCAGCTGGAAGTTGGGAAACGAGCCGTTTTGGGGCTCCAGAGTGGGTGGGGAAGGCTGTTTTCACCCTCCCCAGGCGCATAGAGAGAATCTGGAGCCAGGTGAGAAAGAAAAACAGGCCTTCCCCACCCCGTCAGGCCCTCCGGAGGCAGGAAACAGCCTGTTTCCCTACTTCTGGTGGGCCCAGAAGGCGTGAAAATCAGCTGGTCAGCGCATGCATGAGCTGGCGTGCCCACTGATATGGATACGCATGTCACCTGTGGCACCCGTGCCATAGGTTCACCATCACGGTGAGAAACAAGATTATGAGAAGGGTGGTTTTTTTTAAAACAAAAACTGGACAGGTAGGAGGAGCGCAATAGAGTCACATAAGCTGTTAAAGTAAGCCTACTTTTATTATGCACAGGTAACTTGTACAGACAGTGATAAACTCTAAACTGCGGTCAGTAATTCACGGCCGAGGGCCCAAATGGGATAACTTGTCGTGGCCAACTTGCTGTGGGACGATTCACCACGGCCAACTTGCCACTGGACAACTAGCCACAGGGCAGTTCAACAAATTACAATAGTTAAATTACCCTGTTTCCCCCGAAAATAAGACATCCCTTGATAATAAACCCAATCGGGCTTTTGAGCACATGCCTGAAAATAAGACCTCCCTGAAAATACTTAAACGGATGCGCAGCCGGTCCCTGCCATTTCCTCTGGTTAGCGTTAGGGAGACAGAATTGGAAATTAGGTAAGACAAAGAACACATGAAAAAGAAATTATAGATGTTTGCATGCTTAAAGCTTTAAATGCAACCTACAGGGCCTATCTATCTATCTATCTACCTACCTACCTACCTACCTACCTACCTACCTACCTACCTACCTACCTACCTACCTATCTATCTATCTATCTATCTATCTATCTATCTATCTATCTATCTATCTATCTATTTCTTCTCTCTCTTTCTCTCTCTCTTCTATCGTATTTTTCACACTATAAGACTCAAAAAAGTGAGTGGAAATATCTGTGCGTCTTATAGAGTGACTATTTCAACGCTGGGAGGGGGGTTGGGGGGCGGCAGCGTTTGCCATCGCCTGTCACTGCCACCTGTCACTGCTGCCACGGCTTGCAGTTGCTGGGGAATGCTGGAGCCTTTGCTGCCGAGCAGCTGATTGGTGGTTGGATTGGCCTCCCGGAATACCACCAATCAGCTGTTCCAGGGGGCAAAGGTTGCAGCTGCCAATTGTCACCACTGCTGCCTAGAACAGCTAATCAGCAGTATTCCGGTGGCGGCGATTGGCAGCGGTGGTGAAGATCGGCAGTGGCAGCGATCCCCACTGTCTAGAACAGCTGATTGATGGTATCCCAGGAGGCCGATCCAACCACCAATCAGCTGCTCGCCAGCGAAGGCTCCAGTGCATCCCGCCAGCAGCAGCAGCTCAACTCAGTTGACCGGTGGTGGGCGCAACAGAGCAGAGCCCTGACGAGTCACGTGCTGGGGCTGATCAGGCTGTTTGCTGTTGGCTACAAGGACGCTAGCCAGATGAATACCGGATGGATGCTGGGAGGCAGAGGCAGATTTTTTTTTCTTGTTTTCCTCCGCTAAAGCTAACGTGCGTGTTATGGTCCAGTGCGTCTTATAATGCGAAAAATACGATATATATTTGTGTTTCCTTGTTTATTTATTTATACCCCACCTTTATTATTTTGTATAAATAACTCAAGGTGGTGAGCATAACTAGTACTCCTCCCTCCTCTTATTTTCCTCACAACAACCCTGTGAGGTGGATTGGGCTTAGAGAGAGGGAGACTGGCTCAAAGGCACCCAGCTGGCTTTCATGCCTAGGATGGGAATAGAATTCACAGGCTCCTGATTTCTGCTATATTATTAGATTATTATTATAATAATTAACAGAGATGGAAGAATGATTTTTTTCTATCCTCCTCCCATCCTCTAATTTCATTCCTGCCTTTTTCATTTCTCTTATTCAATTGGGGTAAGGAGATTGTTTTCTGTCTGTTAGCGAAGAGATTTTCCTCAGAAATTTTAAGATCCCTGAAGCACAGAAACCAGGACCTGAAAGCTCCCCAATCACGCATGAGGTTGAGCAAGTTCTACCAGACCAGATGCTTTTAAAGATTTTAAACAGAAAATACAGGAAGGCGTTTAAAGGTAACAAAATAAGGCAGGTAGCTAAGCAAAGAGATAGGAAACCAGCTGAGGGAAAAACCAATGCCCAGCAACTTGTCCACTGGTGGAATTCATTTTTTTTTTACTACCGGTTCTGTGGGCATGGCTTAGTGGGTGTGGCTTGGTGGGCGTGGCAGGGGAAGGATAGTGCAAAATCCCCATTCCCTATCCACTCCTGGGGGGAAGGATATTGCAAAATCTCCATTCCCACTCCACTCCTGGGGGAAGGGATACTACAAAATCCCCATTCCCTCCCCACTCCTGGGGGAAGGGATACTGCAAAATCCCCATTCCCACCCCACTCCTGGGGGAAGGGATACTACAAAATCCCCATTCCCTCCCCACTCCTGGTGGGAGGGATACTGCAAAATCCCCATTCCCACCCCACTCCTGGGGGAAGGGATACTACAAAATCCCCATTCCCACCCCACTCCAGGGGAAGGATACTGCAAAATCCCCATTCCCACCCCACTCCTGGGGGGAAAGATACTGCAAAATCCCCATTCCTACCACACTTCAGGGGAAGGATGCTGCAAAATCCCCATTCCTACCCCACTCTAGGGCCAGCCAGAGGTGATATTTGCCGGTTCTCCAAACTGCTCAAAGTTTCCGCTACCGGTTCTCCGGAACCTGTCAGAACCTGCTGGATTTCACCCCTGCACTTGTCCCTCCTCAACGACATGCATAATAATATTGCGAAAGGAAAGAGGGGGAAAAAATTTGCCTGCCTTACAGGGCAGTTGTAAAGCTTTGATTAAATTACAAGATCTACTTCTATTTACACTGCTCTTAGTGATATTTTGAATATGATGGATTTTTAGTCCAAGGTGGGGGCGAAACAAGACAGCACCAATTACTCAAAGGGGCAAAAAAATAGCTCCCTTCCAAAATATACTTAAGAGAAGGAGCGATTAGGAGCCATCCAAACCCCCTTCTTTTCCAGTAAATGAATGCGTTTTGCTCTAATTTTATTTGGATATATAAAAAGGAGCCCTTTGAAATGTGCTTAGAAGAGCAGAACCGGGGTGGGGGGGGGGATGATTGGGATGGTGGCATGCATGGGAAGCATTACTCTGTCTTTATTAAAAATCCCATCCTCACATTTTATTGTTACTGTCAGCCTGCAAAAGACAGTGCTTAAAACAAAATAATACATAATGTATTACAGGGGCATAAGCATCGGCAGTCATTTTTATCTTAAAAAGAAAATGCAAAAAAAAAAAAAATTAAAAAAACCTCCCGGCTACACAACAACCGTAAAGTATATGGAGATAGTGAGCTGGAGGAGCCTTAATATAAATGTTGGCCACTAAGATAATCAAAAAAAAAAGGTATTAGAGGGAAGGATGGAAGCAGAGTCTTGCAAAAAGTCTTATCTGTCTCAGTATTTTAACAGGTTTTTGTTCCTTGTTACTTTGGATGGCACGAGGGGAGAAGAGGGGAGAAGAGGGAAGCCGGGAAGGGAGCAAAAAGGGGAGAGAGGGATAACTTGTCAAGGACTTGAAGAAGAAGAAGAAGAAATTGCAGAATAGAATAGAATAGAATTCTTTATTGGCCAAGTGTGATAGGACACATAAGGAATTTGTCTTAGGTGCATAAACTCTCAGTGTAAATAAGAGAATAAAATACATCCATCAAGAATAAAAAGATACAATACTTAGTGATAGTCAAGGTGGCTAATAAGCTATCAAATCGTACTAAGAAACAAAAACAATATAAATTGAAAGATACAAGCGAATAGAATAGAATAGAATAGAATAGAATAGAATAGAATAGAATAGAATAGAATAGAATAGAATAGATATTGGAATGAAGAATAGGATAGGATACGTTAGGATAGGGAAGAGGGAAGAGAAGAGGGAAGAAAAGAAGAGAATAGGGAATGGAGTGGAGTGGAGTGGAAAGAATAAAATAGAATAGAATAGAATAGAATAGAATAGAATAGAATAGAATAGAATAGAATAGAATAGAATAGAATAGAATAGAATAGAATTCTTTATTGGCCAAGTGTGATTGACACACAAGGAATTGGTCTTAGGTGCATACACTCTCGGTGTACATAAGGAGAATAAAATACGTTCTTTGAGAATAAAAAGATACAACACTTTGTGATAGTCAAGGTTACTAATAAGCTATCAAATCGTACTAGGAAACAAATACAAACAATATAAATTGAAAGATATAAGTGACATGGTTATAGTCATAAGTGGGAAGAGATAGATAGTAGTAAGGAAGAGAAGAAGAATAGTAATACAGTCTTAGTAAATTATTTGACAGTGTTGTGGGAATTAGTTGTTAAGCAGAGTGATGGCATTCGGGGAAAAAAAAACCTGTCCTTGGGTCTAGTTGTTTTGGTGTGTAGTGCCCTTTAGCGTCACTCTCCGTTGTACATGGCTGAAAAACGTTCTAGGTCTTTTTAAATACAGAACAGATAATACATGCAATTAATTCCATTGCAAAAGAATAAATAATTTGTGATATTCAATAAGAAATCATCGTACAAGCGAGACAACAAAACCGATGGAAAAACGTACCGTGGAGTTACTACAAAGATATCACATTTCATTTGGGAAGGCTCCAGGGATGGGCAAAATATCAATAAATAGAAGGAAAGTTATAAAAATACGGATAAGCAAAATATGCAGTTGCTTATGACATTGTAGATAATAAACCTGACCTAGGTTTCCCACTGCAACACGTCCTTCCCCGTTTTAATAAAATTTCCACAGCTAAGGCAAATCTGTCAAGAGACAATGAACAGATAGGAGACACAAGCCCTTCTACAAGGTGCTGTGTATGTAACCTATATAAGGTATGGAAAGTGCACTAATAACGTAAGATGGATGGATGACAGACCTTTTGAACGGGGCAAAAGAATTCCCATGAATTCAATATTTCTCAGGCTGCTGGATCCCGCCCCAATTGCTACCTTTACATTGGTAAAAAAAAATGCATCGTCAAACTAACTATCATGTCTTTTTTTTAACTGCCTGGATCAGCTTGTTCACAACCTACCCCCAAATATCTTGAAAAAGTATCATCTCATTTTAAAAGGCATCGCTCGCTTTTGCAAATAAACATCCGAAAATATCAGCAAAGGGGAAACATGTAAGGTGTAAGGAAAAGCTCACATCGTGCAGTGTTGGGTTTCAAATTTTTTTACTACCAGTTCTGTGGGTGTGGCTTGGTGGGCATGGCAGGGGAAGGATACTGTAAAATCTCCATTCCCTCCCCACTCCAGGGGAAGGTTACTGCAAAATCCCCATTTCCTCCCAATCAGCTGGAACTTGGGAGGCAGAGGATAGATGAGGGCGGGGCCAGTCAGAATTTTCACTACCGGTTCTCCAAACTACTCAAAATTTCCACTACCGGTTCTCCAGAACTGGTCAGAACCTGCTGAAAGCCACCTCTGACATTTGATATTTTCAATGCCGCCATATAGGAACTGTTGGTGAACAGTGAAAAAGGAAAGTGGGTGCTGGAAAAGATAGTATTTTGAGCCAAGCCGAAGAAGAATTTGCAGGTTTTTAATACCGCATGTCTCGTTCAAGATGGGCTTTTAGGAGAACCTTAGTACTAAGACATTCAACCCTAATTCAGAGCAGTGCCAAGGATCGCTAAACAAGTAGGGGCTAATGGGGAGCGGGAGAGGGGGAGATTCCAAAACCCTGTTCCCCAGCTATTGAGGACCCGGATTGTGGGGGCAATAAGCTGATTTTGTATAAAAAAGAACACCGCTTTGAGGGGGGTGGGCAAAAGCCCTACTAAGCAGGTATATACAAAAGTATGAAGGCTATTGCTTAACACATTGTAAGCCACCCTGAGTCTCCGGAGAAAGGGCGGCATAGAAATCGAACCAATAAATAAAATAAATAAATATTCCTCCATTGCCGTTCGGAGAATAGTTTAATTTGGAGGATTTAGTTTGGAGGATTTATACCTAGAGCAACTGAGGATGACTTTAGAGGGTGATTAGGAAGAATCGTTCTCTCACATTTGCAGCCTAAAAGCACTGAGGTTAGCACTAACTTTTTGAACTGGCTGTTGGAAATGAATGGGAATCCAATGAATGGAGGTTAGATAGCACTAGAGCAGAGGTCGGCAACCTTAAACACTCAAAGAGCCACAAAGGTCCTAACTGGAAGGCCCCACCCCTTTCAATTCTGGAGCCGACTGGAAGTCCGTTTCCCCCACCATAGAGTCTCTTCCTAGCATGGTGTCCTTTTTCCTCTACCTGTCCTAACCGAAAAGCCCTATCAATTGCGGAGCTGACCGGTGACAAGGAGCCACAGCAGAGGGATGAAAGAGCCACATGCAGCTCCAGAGCCGCTGGTTGCTGATCCCTGCACTCATGTAATATGACAGCAACCATCTAATTCTAAAAAGCAAGAATATTTTGGTTTTTTTTTAAAAAAAAATGTAGGTCAGCAAAACGTTTTTGCTAAATGCGCGAATAAAATTTATTTAAACGGCGGTGTTAAAATAGCGTGCCAGGTGAATTCCATTCACAAGTCCTGGTTAAGCCCACAGTAGGCAGAAACTGCTTAAGGATTAATAGAATGTCAATGGCAGAACCCTGCTGCAGAAGGGTTCCGGCTGCCATCTAGTGTTGTGAAGAGGGAACTGCACATTTTCTTGCATTCTGCACGAGAAAGCGACTATACGGATTATATATAACAACATCCACAAGTTACAGCTCGATGTTTAAGTTGTTTCCACTTTTTGTGGATAGAGACAAGAGATATGCAAAAAAAATGGAACGTTTGTCGGTGGTTTGAAACCATCGGTACTGAAATTATTACAGATTTTGTTTTTTCCTTCTGTCTCCAGACCTGGAAATGGGCAGGTCTAGTTAACCCAGAATAAAATTATCTGTTTCAGAGATGCAGAGAAATAATTCAACAAGCTGTTCCAAGTAGCCGGATAGGCCATTAAATACAACTTGGAAAGACTCAAATTAAGGGTAGGAGAGTTACAATGATTCTGTGATTTTATACTGGGAGGTCAAAATCATTTCATCAAAGGGCATCTATCGTGTTTTCCCGAAAATAAAACCGGGTCTTATATTAATTTTTGCTCCAAAAGACGCATTTTCTGCGCTTATTTTCTGGTTACGTCTTATTTTGGGGGAAATACGGTACTAAATGCATCCATCTGGCTGACAATCTTAACTGGGGCTTATTATTGGGGGTAAGGCTTATATTACGAGCATCCTGAAAAATCATTCTAGTACTTATTATCTGGTTGGGTCTTATTTTCGGGGAAACAGGGTATGGGACAAGCCAAAATAGCAGAGAGAAGTGGCTGCAATCATCTATATCATTTTCACCCCTTAATCTTAAAATACGATATTGGCAAAAGTTCTCAAAAAAAGGTGAGGCGTTCCTGGGGAGGAGGGACAGAAAGACGCAAGGTGAGAAATGATTTGGAAAATTAGGCAAGGCAGGTAGAGAGACAAGCCCAAAGCGATCCAATACATTTCGGTCCATGGCGGGTTTACAGGATCGAAGGTGTCTTTGGTGGGAGGAAGGAAACCACAAACATATTCCTTCTCTGGAGGAAGAGGGGGAGCCATAGTGGCAAAGAGTGTGTAATTATCACCCAGTAATCACACCTCATGAATGTCATTTGGCAGGAGATGTTAATCTTCCCCGCCTCCCCTTTTCTTGCATGTCAGGGATAGAAGTGAGCGGTTACATGGGTTATTATGAGAAGGGGAGAGAAGAGGAGGAATTTTTAATAAGAATTGCCTGGAATTCTTGGTCCCGCATCTCTCTCTCCCGCCACCCCACCCCCACCCCGCCATTTTTGCCTAGTTGTGGTAATGTGGAGCATGGAGGCTTGATTCCACCTGGGTCTTTCTGTGATTCATTCAGAGCTTGGGGGAAAAGGGCACCGGATGAGGCTTGGTTCAGTTTTTAAGGGCTGGGGGAAAACTCCAGCAGGGGTCTCCAAAGCTGGCTGGGGAATTCTGGGAGTTGGAGTTCACCAGGCTTAAAATGGCCTTTTTGCGGTCCACCAGCAGCCTGCAGAGCTGGCAGTGGAGTCGGACAGTGAGGAGGCTGGGGAGGAACATGGGCCAGTCCTGGAGTCTGGGGAAGGCTCGGACGAGGGCTCTGCGTCAGAGGCAGAGATGGGGCCAGGGCCATCTGGGAGTGATGCATGGACTCTGGAGCCTCCAGAGTTGGACATCAGAGAGGCAGAGGAACAGGGGGAGCCTGTTCCTAGTGCGTGCATGCGCAGAGCTGCCAGAAGGCAAGAACAGTTAAAACAAAAGGGACGACTCGGGACTAAGGCCTGGAGATGATTGGCCCCTCCCATAAGGCTTAAAAGAGGAACAAAGGCACGTGGACCCTTTGCAGGAAAGCAATGTTGTTAATTCTGTTCCCAGTCGGCATCTCTGTTTGATTCTGGACTCTGTGTGGCTTTGCCAAGTAGGTCTTTGGCTGCATGTCAAGGGAGATAAAGGTTGGTGATTATCCCGAAGAACTTTTTGCAACTAATTGGGACTCAGCTGTGAATGAGGTGGAGCCTTCTGCCGCCGCTACCAGTTTGCCTGAACCAGATAGAACCGGCTGAATACCACCACTGGTCTAGATGCCAGACCTTCAGTATAAAACTGGAAACAGGAAATTAAAACAAGTTGCATGCAAACACTGTGACTACATTTGCACAATGTGGCTGACTAATGGGTTAACTACCGTATTTTTCGGAGTATAAGATGCACCAAAGTATAAGACGCACCTACCTTTTTTGGTAAGGAAAAGAAGAAAAAGAAATCTCCCTCTGCCTCTGCGCAATTTTGCCTCATTGCAGCAAACAGCAAACAGCCTGCTTTACTTTCATTTTCGTTTTCAGCACAAGGGGAAAAAAAATCTGCTCCAGCAATTTACCTCTTTGCAGCAAGCAGCAGATCCCTGGGCAAAACAGCTGAGAGTTGGGAGGCCGATCCAATCAACTTGTACTAATTAGGCTGTGCTGAAGTTGAAAGGAGCTGTTTTTTCTTGCTGTTGGCTTGCAAGGAGGTAACTGCTACGAGGCAGAGGCCAAAGGGTGGAGGACAATGGGTGGGCGGGGCTACATTCGGTGTAAAAGGCACTCCTAAATTTTCACCCCCTTTTAAGGGGGAAAAAGGTCCGTCTTATACTCCAAAAAATATGGTAACTAAACCGAAGTTTGTGGAATTGACAAGGGGGGGCTGTGTGTCATGCAGCGGACCACGAAACCTAAAGCACTGGCAGAGATCCCTGTGTTAAAATGTAGATGGCTAGTTCCATAGATGTTTTAAACTAATCTCTGAGTGATGGGAAGCCCCATATGGGTTGAACAATAGGCGTGGACTTCCTAAAATTACTTACTTCACCCTTGGCCAAACTTCAGAAGCAAAGACCCTCTCCCTGAAGTTCTACCTAGACTATGGTACAAACAGATTTGGGTATGTTTGTATGTTTTATACGTGCACACAGCTTAATATTGTTATCATTTTATCCCAAATTGCTGCGCCGATAACCAGCTCTACACCACCCCCCAAAAAATAACTCATTGCCCACAAGGATCTTCTTGAACCCAATTAACCCAACCCCTCATTAAAAAAAACAACAAAACAATGTGGTGTAAAGAGCTAATCAGAGCTTCTTTATTAATTTTTCCTTTCCCCACAAGCTAATAATTGCATTAGAAAATGAATATGTAACGAACTGGAAACCACAGGAGTTGTAATGGCAGGAGGGAAATGGCACTCTTTGCAGGTGGATTCTCTCACATTAGAAGGGAGCACAAAGATCTGGTGTGGGTTTTGTTTTTTTTTCAAAGCCACAGGCGGGGAGACCTTGAGAAAATGAACCGTGTTTCAGAGCCACAGGAGAACATGGCGGTGCTATCAGCGGTAGCAATGGGGCTCTAGGGGATTTTTTTCCTCCATGGGTCAGATTGGTCTTTCTGCTGCTCTAGTGTCCTTAAGAGCAGTGGTCGCCAACTCGTGGTCCGTGGACCACTGGTGGTCTGTGAGAAAATTTGGGTGGTCTGCGGAAAAATTATTTGCATTTTTTATATTGCACTAAATCAGAGGTCCTCAAACTACGGCCCCTGGGCCGGATACATGCAAATGAATACTTGTGTTGCTGCAGAGAGTCTCTCCCTTCGGGGTCTTTTTGAGTGGGTCAGAGGGGGGCAGAAATTCTGACTTGGGGTCTGCTTCAGCCTCCTGGTGTGGGGCTTTGGGCGAAGGCTGGAGGGAAGTGGCGAAGAGCCAGAGGGCCATGTTCCAGTGGGACTGCATCATGGCCTGGAACTGGCTGACCATCTCAGCCCGCTGAGCCTCCAGGCGCCTCTACCTGGCCTTGCACTCCCGCAGGTCTTCCCTCTGCTTGGAAAGCCTATGCTCCTAGTCCTCAGTGAGGTGCTTCTGCTGAGCCTCCTTCTCAGTCAGATCCAATCTGAACTGAGCCAGGTGTTTTGCCAACTCTTTCTTGTGGTGGCTGCTTAGCTCCAACAACTGCTTCCTGTTGGGGCCCTAAGGAGGCTGGGAGGGCAGGTGAGGAGTGGCTGGGAGGGGAAGGGCGAGTAGAGGCTGGCGAGATGCCCCTTGAACTGAGTGACATCAAGTTGGCCACGCCCACCCAGTCACATGACCTAGCCACACCCACCCAGCTGGTCATTAAACAGATCATATTAATGGTCCGCGGGATTTAAAATTATGCAGTTAGTGGTCCCTGAGGTCCGAAAAGTTGAGGACCCCAGCTTAAGAGTGCTCCATATTACATTTCTTTGCAGTAGAGTCACCTCTGAATATTTTGATAGGTCTGTAGGTGGGATCCAATACCTTCCCTTTTATTTCAACTTCATCATAGTCTTATATGATGCTAGAAGCGTGACTTGTCCCCTGCGGAAGCAAATGTCTGTTTGGAAGAACAAACAGCTGCAGGGATGGCAATTAACCCATCACAATTTGTGTGTGTGTGTGTAGGGGGGGGTTTCCCTCCCTCCAGTCAGTACTCCCCTGCCCCCTGCGGGGGGTAGGGGTGGGGGGTCCCATTCCTGCTTGGATAGCCCACCTCCATCTCTGCACTGCTTCTTATGAACCGTCGAGCACACACGGTTAATTAGGGAAAATATCCTTTCCAGCTATTTAAATGATTCTGGCATTTTCAGGAGGGCACATGTAATATTCAAATTACTTCCACTCTGTGCTGCCTTGTCTTTTCTTGGCTTGTCTTCCCAGGTGAATTTGCGGTCTCTGAAATGCTCTAATTTCCCCACACAAGCCGTGTCACATATAATTTTGGTGCAAAGTTAGTAATTATACCTAACATCAGTCTGATGTTAAAAACACTGAAAATCCTGCAAGGGGAGATGAACAGAGAGGTATGTCGTGCGGCCAAGGCCGGGAAATGAAAGGCACTTTAGTATTTGTGCGGCTTAATTAATAATAGCATGTTTTCACGAATCACGGGGAAGGGAAAGACGTATTTCCCCTAAACTGCCAGAATTCACTTCTGTCCAAATTATACTTTTTCACTGAGGAACTTGGCTTAGGGAGCACGTGATTTGGCATCGCTTCAAATCAAAATGCAAGGCCCCGGTGAAATCCTACAGCATTTTGGAAGCGTGTTAAGCAGCAGCAGTTTCTTCCCCTGGGAAGTAAACTTTCCCACTTTCTCCTTTCTGTAAAAACCCTTTACAAAAAAAAAAAATGCATAGAAAATATCAGCATCCGTGTGTACAGACATGTGTATTTGAACCTTAGATCTTAGATGTGGCCCACTAGCGGCCAGCAAAGGCGGACAGTGAGGAGGTTGGTGAGGAACATGGGCCAGTCCTGGAGTCTGGGGAAGGCTCTGATGAGGGCTCTGCGTCAGAGGCAGAGAGGGGGCCAGGGCCGTCTGACAATTGTCAGCTGCCTTCGGAGTCAGACATCAATGAGGCAGAAGAACAGCTGGAGCCTGTTCCCAATGTGTGCATGTGCAGAACTGCCTGGAGAAGGGAACAGCTAAAGAACAAGGGTCGACTTGGGAGTAAGGCCACAGGTGGACAATGAACAGCCCCTCCCAGAGGGAATAAAAGAGGAGCAAAAGGGGAGTGGAGTTTGCAGGATCATTACTTCATTCTTGCCAAGTATTGTGGCGTCTGAAAGATATCGGCTTGGCCGCTCTCCAAGCCTGATAAAGGTCGGTAATTGTGAACTATGTTGAAAGACTGTGGGAGAGGAAAGACTTTGCTGGAGAGGAATTCACTGTAAACTAAAGAAAAGGGGTTTATTGGGACTCAAACTTGCGCTGCTGGGGAAGCCTAGGTCAAAACAAGACTGTCTGCACAGAAGCAACATGGATGGTCACCTATCAGTCTCTTTTCCCAACCCTAGTTTTGGTATCTCCTAGTTGCCCTGGTATTTTAGCTGAGTTTTCAAAACGGTGATTTCTCTGAATCTTGATATAGTCATTCCCATTCAGATCTTTCTTTCGGACGGATTCCTTTGAATTTGTATGTCTCTCAGAAAGATGGTTAAGAATGCTAAAAATTGTAAAGTTTACACTTATAATGTTAAATTGTAAAGGATCCTTGGTGGCGTAGTGGTTAGAATGCAGGATTGCAAGCTAACAATGGCAAATGCAAAGAGTTCGATCCTGACCAGCTCAAGGTTGACTCAGACTGCCATCCTTCCGAGGTCGGTAAAATGAGGACCCAGATTGTTGGGGGCAATAGGCTAACTCTGAATATCGCTTAGAGAGGGCTGAAAAACACTGCAGGTAGTCCTTGATTTACGACGCAATTGAACCCAACATTTATGTTGCTAAGTGAGAAATTTGTTAAGTGAGCTTTGCCCCATTTTCCCACTTTTCTTGTCACAGTTGTTAAGTGAATCGCCATGCTTGTTAAATTAATAACCCCGTTGTTAAGTGAACCTGGCTTCCCCATTGACTTTGCTTGTCAGAAGGTCGCAAAAGGAACACTGCAATGGTCATAAGTTTGGAACAACTGCCAAGCTTCTGAATTTTGATCATATGACCATGGAGATGCTGCGAAGGTCGTAACTGTGAAAAAACGGTCATAAGTCACTTTTTTCAGTGCCATTGTAATTTTGAACGGTGACTAAATGAATTGTTGTACCCTGTTTTCCCCAAAATAAGACATCCCCTGATAATAAGCCCAATCGGGCTTTTGAGCGCATGGCAATAAGGTTCAAAAAAATATAAAACAGGGTCTTATTTTCGGGGAAGCACGGTAAATCAAGGACTAGTTGCATCAAGTGGTATTTAAGTCTGAGTGCTATTGCAAAATATAAAACTGTCACCAGGGCCCTTTACCATAGCAGGGAAAGAACTTTTAATAAAAAATATATATTCCTTCCACTTCTGGAAATAACCAGGAACTTAAATCAGTGCTATATTTTGGAAGGAACGAACAGAGCAGCTCATCTGTTCCTTGTCTTAAATGGCTCTGTTGTGAGGGCCAATTAATTCTACCTGTGTTTCCCCCAAAATAAGACCCTGTCTTGTATTTTTTTGCACCCCGAAAGAAGCGCTTGGCCTTATTTTTTGGGAGGTCTTATTATTTTGGGGAACATGGAACAAGACGGGGCGCCTCCTCTGATTTCCAGCGCTGTCTCTCTAACTCTAACCAGAGGAAATGGCGGGGACCGTCTGCGCATGCATTTAAATATTTTTGGGGAGGGCTTATTTTAGTGCATGTGCTCAAAAGCCCAGTTGGGTTTATTATCCGGGGAGGTCTTATTTTCAGGGAAGCATGGTATGCAAAAACAATGCTTTGGGAAGTACATTTATGGCTTTATACATAACAAGCGCAATTCCTTAGTTCGTTCTTACTGCGCAATAGGCTGGTTAGAGATTATCCTTTCCCCCAATTGATGATGGGCAGAGGAGCACACATTACACTCTCAGAAGTGCCAGCGATTTTATTGGGACCTTCTAGATGGGCAAGAACAGGTGTAGATTACGTCGTGGCTTGTCAAACCGTAGCTACGGTGTCGAAGCTATCAACGCTAACTTCTGAAAAGTGGCTCTGTATTTATCCATTTTTCCCCCTCCGCCTGTCTTTTTTGTACGTAGCCAAGTGGCAAATGCTTTTTCTGGGTTAAGGGAGGAATTGGGAGATCAAGGCTCATGGGATCCTGCCTCATTGAAGCCTGTCAACACCGAATCCCAACCGGCTTAATCTAAAACATGCCTGAAATTTAACCCTCCTACCCCAAGAGGATCAAATAAAGATGTAAACTGCAAGAGTGTTGACAAGATCTCTGGCCTTGCCTTGGTTGCTTTAGGCCTGTGTGTTTCTCAGGTTCTGCCTCCCCATTTTCTCCCCACCCACCCACCCAAGTGCAGGAGAGAATTTTTCTACTACCCGTGTTTCCCCAATATAAGACCCTGTCTTATATTTTTTTTGAACCCTGAAATAAGTGCTTGGCCTTATTGCCCATGCGCTCAAAAGCCCGATTGGGCTTATTATCAGGGGATGTCTTATTTTGGGGGAAACAGGGTAGTTTTCTGATTACACCCCCCCCCCTCCTTCAAGGAATTGCTTTAATCCATGCACCTCTACATAAGAAGAAATGCCACCTTCCCATCAGTGGTGAAATCCAATTTTTTTTATTACCGGTTCTGTGGGCGTGGCTTGGTGAGCATGGCAGAGGAAGGATACCGCAAAATCCCCATTCCCATCCCACTCCAGGGAAAAGATATTGCAAAATCTCCATTCCCACCCCACTCTGGAGCCCAGCGAGAGGTAGTATTTGCCAGTTCTCTGAACTACTCAAAATTTCTGCTATCGGTTCTCCGGAACCTGTCAGAACCTGCTGGATTTCACCCCTGCTTCCCATGCCCCCAAAAAACAAAAACCTGGATGATGATGATGATGATGATGATGATGATTATTATTATTATTATTATTATTATTATTATTTATTAATTAATTTCTATACCGCCCTTCTCCCAAAGGACTCAGTGATTATATAGTTATAGGTAGTCCTCGACTTACAACAGTTCATTTAGTGACCGCCCGAAGTTACAAGAGCAACATAAATAGCCTTTGGACTTATATACAGCTTCATAGTGCTTTTACAGCCCTCTCTAAGTGGTTTACAGAGTCAGCCTCTTGCCCTCAACACTTTACCGACCTCAGAAGGAAGGAACGATGAGTCAACCTTGAGCCAGTCAGGATCGAACTCCTGACAGTTGGCAGAGTCAGCCTGCAATGCTGCATTCTAACCACTGTGCCACCATGGCTCTTGTAGCAATAGCCCTTATACACCCCTGGAGTTTGCAGTGACTTAGCCTACAGTGCCGCATTCTAACAACCGTTTTTCACATTTATGACCATTGCCGCCTCCTCACGGTCACGTGATTTATATTTGGATGTCTGACAATTGACTCATATTTATGACGGTGGTAGTGTCCCAGGGGTCATGCGATTTACCTTGTGCAACTCTCTCGACAAGCAAGGTCAGTGGAGAAGCCAGATTCACTTGAACAACCCGGGTTAAATAATAGAGCAACTGCAGAGATTCAGTTAACAGATGTGGCAAGAAAAGTCCGTAAAACGGGGCAGAATTCACTTAACAAATTTCTCACTTGGCAACAGAAATTTTGGGCTCGGTTGCGGTCGTTAAGTCAAGGACCACCTGTACCTGTCTGTGGTGACCATGGTTTTCCGTACAAAAGTACTTCCCCATGTAGAAAAGGATCTCTTCAGAAATTGGAGCATCGTATTAGCCAGCAGATAAATAAATAAGATTAGCAGATGAAAATTACTTAGGTTTCGCAGGAAAGCTACTTTTTAACAAAGATTTCACTAAACGATGGTGGGGGGGAGTGTCTATCTGCAGCCCCTCAGGGACAGATGGCCACTGTAATTGTTTCCTATAGATCTTTCCTGAACTACTATCTCATTTGGCTGATGGGGGAAGCATAAGAGGACAGAAATGACTTTCTGGGCCAGACAATACCCTCCCTTCTCTAATAGCTTTATTGATATTCTGCCATGTCTTTAAATTACAGGCCTTGTCCATAGTCTACCCAAGATCTTCTGTGACATGCAGGTAGCAGCGCCAACCTCTGGATACTTGGGAGCTGATAGCATTCAATGCATATTAAAAGCCAGTTTGGGGCTGCGGCCAGCATGTGGGATATAGAATAGAATAGAATAGAATAGAATAGAATAGAATAGAATAGAATAGAATAGAATAGAATAGAATAGAATAGAATAGAATAGAATAGAATAGAATAGAATATAGAATTAATAGATTACAATAAAGAAAGAATAGACTAGATTAGACTAGAATAAATAGAGAATAGAATAAATAGAATAGAATAAATAGAATAGAATATAGAATAGAATAGAATAGAATAGAATAGAATAGAATAGAATAGAATAGAATACAGAATGAATAGACTAGAATAAATAGAGAATAGAATAAAGAGAATAGATCAGAATAAAGAGAGAATAGAATAGAATAAAGAGAATAGAATACAGAATTAATAGAATACAATAAAGAAAGAATAGACTAGAATAAATAGAGAATAGAATAAAGAGAATAGAATAGAATAAAGAAAGAATAGAATAAAGAGAATAGAATACAGAATTAATAGAATAGAATAAAGAAAGAATAGACTAGACTAGAATAAATAGAGAATAGAATAAACAGAATAGAATAAATAGAATAGAATAAAATATAGAATTGAATAGAATACAGAATGAATAGAGTAGAATAGAGAATAGAATAGAATAAAGAGAATAGAATAGAATAAAGAGAATAGAATGCAGAATTAATAAAATACAATAAAGGAAGAATAGACTAACTAGACTAGAATAAATAGAGAATAGAATAAATAGAAAATAGAATAGAATAGAATAGAATAGAATATAGAATAGAATAGAATAGAATAGAATAGAATAGAATAGAATAGAATAGAATAGAATAGAATAGAATAGAATAGAATAGAATAGAATAGAATAGAATTTTTGGGGGGGAAATGTGATTGGTCACACAAGGAATTTGTCTTGGTGCATACATTCTCAGTGTACATAAAAGAAAAGATACGTTCATCAAGAATCATAATCATAGAAGGGGAACTCATTAAATTTGTAGACGACACCAAACAGTCACGAATAGCCAACATCCCAGAGGACAAGCTCAGGATTCAGATGGATCTCAAACACCGGGCTCTATCCAACAGAATGAAATTCAATGGTGAGCAAAAACCAAATGTTACAAAAACCAAATGGTGAGAAAAACCAAACGAGGAGCAATAACTGTGAGAGGAATCTCGGAGCCCTATGGGACAATCGCTTAGATATGAACCCGCAGCGCGCAGCCCCCGCCGAAACCAAGGCAATCCTAGGCTGCATTAAGAGAAGGATAGAATCAAAATCACAGGCAGTATTAGTACCTCTTTATAAGGCCTTGGTGAGACCACACTTGCATCCAGTTTTGGTCACCACAATATTAAAAAGATATTAAGATTCTAGAAAGAGTGCAGGGAAGAGCAACAAAAATAATTAGGGGGCTGGGGGTAAAATATATGAAGAACGGTTGCAGGAATTGGGTATGTCTGGTCTAGTGAAAAGAAGGACTAGGGGTGACTTGATAGCAGTCTTCCAATATTTGAGGGGCTGCCCCAAAGAAGAGGGAGTCAACCTATTCTGCAAAGCACCAGAAGGCAGGAAAAGAAACAATGGATGGAAACTGATCAAGGAGAGAGGCAACCTAGAATTAAGGAGGAATTTCTTGACAGTGAGAATGATCCATGAGTGGAACAACTCGTCTTCAGAAGTAGTGGGTGCTCCATCACTGGAGACTTTTTAAAAGAGACTGCACAGCCATTTGTCTGAAATGGTATTGGGTCTCTTGCTTGAGCAGGGGGTTGGACTAGAAGACCTCCAAAGGTCCCTTCCTTCCCTGCGCACCTATGTGCTAGTTGTTCCTCACTCTAGGGAGCAGTGTTCATCTCCGTTTCAAAGCGCTGCCCAAAGACATCTCCGTGGTCATGTGGCCGGCATGACTCAACGCCAAAGGCGCACGGAACGCTGTTCCCTTCCCACCAAAGGCGGCCCCTATTTTTCGACTTGCATTTTTTTACGTGCTTTCGAACTGCTAGGTTGGCAGAAGCTGGGACAAGTCATGGGAGCTCACCCCATTACGCGGCGCCAGGGATTCGAACTGCTGAACCGCCAACCTTTCGATCGACAAGCTCAGCGTCTTAGCCACTGAGCCATCGCATCCCTTTTACTGAATGTGTAGGACTCTCTAAAGAATGGTACTGTATTTATTCATTCTCCCTCCCAGCTTTTACAAATTATTTACTGACTTGTTTCATTTAAATCTTGTACATGATGCCACTTTGATCAGTTTTTAATAAAATGGTTTGGGTTTGAACTTCAATGCCAGTCGCACTCCCGTAATGACCGTCTATCCATGTGGTCGCTTAAAAGTGGAGGCCAAATCTAATGGCACATAACCACCACCTCAGCCGGGCAGGGGTGAAATCCAAAATTTTTCCCTACCGGTTCTGTGGGCGTGGCTTGGTGGGCGCGGTGTGGCTTGGTGGGCGTGGCAGGGGAAGGATACTGCAAAATCCCCATTCTCACCCAACTCCGGGGCCAAACAGAGGTGGTATTTGCCAGTTGTCCAAACTACTCAAAATTTCCGCTACCTGTTCTCCAGAACCTGCTGGATTTCACCCCTCCAGCTGGGTCAATTTGCCAAACAGATGAAAAATCTTGTGGCGACTTAAAAGCTAACATATCTGTTACGGCATCAGCTTTTGTGGACTTCCATTCGCTTCATCAGATGTATGAAGTGTTATTGCAAACTGCAAGCATATGCACACATCCCTGCTTTACCACTGCTATATAATAATTGCATCTGTTTTGAGTCAAACTTCCCATTTGGCTTCAATCTATTGGTTTCCGGCTACCGTCTCTAGGATAAAGAGAGACCAATGCTGAGGCTTTCTACAGTTATAACGGTCCAATTGTTGCTTTGTTGTCTATTGCTGAAAAGAAAGAGGAATTAGAAGTAGAAGACTGGGAAGTTTTCTCTATGGTCAGTTTTCTCTTCCCTGATTAGTGTGTCCTGTATGTGTCCGTGTAAGAGGGCACGTTACACTTTTTAAATTCCCGAGCTTCAAACAGACAAGCACGTGTTTTTTTTTCCTCTCCCACCCAGATTCCCATCAATAGCTCTTCCATCCTTCTAATTGAATTCTTCCTTGCCTAAACCAGCTTTTTCTCATTAGGGAAAAGCTAGTGCATGGACACAATCACAGTTTGCAGGGGGACCACTGGAGGTTTCTGTTCGATAGCTGCCCTTGTTGGGGGAAAAGGCTGACATAAGTACCGTTAATATGGGCAATGAGGTTTAGGAAACAAGGTGTGGAGGAGAAGTGTGTAAGAAGCAGTTGGTTTCAGCACTGCAAGGCAGTGGTGAAATCCAAATTTTCTTTTACTACAGGTTCTATGGGCGTGGCTTGGTGGGCGTGGTGTGGCTTGGTGGGTGTGGCTTGGTGGGCATGGCAGGGGAAGGAAACTGCAAAATCTCCATTCCCACCCGCTCCAGGGGAAGGATACTGCAAAATCCCCATTCCCTCCCCACTTCTCCAAACTGCTCAAACTTTCCGCTACCGGTTCTCCAGAATCTGTCAGAACCTGCTGAATTTCACCCCTGCAGCAAGGTAAAAGTAAAGGTTCCCCTCGCATATAGGTGCTAGTCGTTCCCGACTCTAGGGGGCAGTGCTCATCTCCGTTTCAAAGCCGAAGAGCCAGCGCTGTCCGAAGACATCTCTGTGGTCATGTGGCCGGCATGACTAAATACTAAAGGTGGCCCCTACTTTTCCACTTGCAATTTTTTTACGTGATTTCGAACTGCTAGGTTGGCAGACGCGGGGACAAGTCACAGGAGCTCACCCCCGTTACGCGGCGCTAGGGATTCGAACCACCGAACTGCCGACCTTTCGATCGATAAGCTCAGCGTCTTAGTCACTGAGCCACCGCGTCCCTTCAGCACTGGAAGGAGGCAACCAAAGCTGAAATCCACATCTCATAAATTTTAATAAAGGCACACAACTGGAATAGAACTTAAGTACAAAAAGCTATTACACTCGGTTGCCATCCACGTTTGCTCTCTGTCGCCCTCTTACTCCTTTTTCCACCTCCCTTCCCTTGTCCTCCTTCGGTTGCCCATCTTGGATACCAAGAAACAGATGGGCAATCTCTTGAAGTAGTATGCCTTTTTTTCATGGATGGAGGTGGTTACTCTTGGAAATGTACAAAACAACAACAACAACAACAATCATACTAGCTATGTGAATTTTGGTGGGGGTGCCAGCTACCCTGCTGCATGGTACACAATCAATATTTGTTTGTGCGTCTTTGAAGATGAAAGATTAAAGCCATGCCCCGCCTCGGCTGCTTTTGATTAGCTTTTCATCTGAAAACTTTGCAGCTGCAATTCTCTTTTGCTTCCCCCCACCCCACCCAAACATCATTTCTTCCTCATCCCCAAAAGTGACACAAAATTCTACAGTTGCTCCTGCTTCTCTGGGGAGATTCAACTTCAATGAAATCTTACAGAAAGGGAAGATTGGGGGATATAAAAGAAGCTGGACAGGATGAGACCCCCAAGAGAAATGGTTTGTCACTTTTCTTTTCAATTCTCTCCCAATCCTCAAACCACAACAGGCACCAGGAAGGAGAGAGGAAAAAAAAACATTTGTTTTTATTCTGTTTTTTCTACTTTTGCACTGCGGAGAAAATAAAAGAGTCCCAAGATTTTTATAGAGCTGTCATGTGGAGAAACATGGCACATGAAAGCAAATAAAATACGATCCGTTGAGTGCGCAAGTCTCACCAAATTTTGCTAATTCCCTAGCAAAAGATTCTTTTTATGGAAAGTGAGAAAGAACTTTTTTTAAAAAACCTAGATTTTAAATAAAGTGGCTCAGTGGCTAAGACACTGAACTTGTCAATCGAAAGGTTGGCAGTTCAGCGGTTCGAATCCCTAGTGCTGCGTAACGGGGGTGAGCTCCCTGACTTGTCCCAGCTTCCGCCAACCTAGCAGTTCGAAAACAAGTAAAAAAAATGCAAGTAGAAAAATAGGGACCACCTTTGGTGGGAAGGGAACAGCGTTCCGTGTGCCTTTGGTGTTGAGTCATGCCGGCCACATGACCACGGAGACGTCTTCGGACAGCGCTGGCTCTTCGGCTTTGAAACTGAGATGAGCACCGCCCCCTAAAGTCGGGAACGACTAGCACATATGTGCGAGGGGAACCTTTACCTTTACCTTATATAAACAAAGACAAGTAGAAAATAAGGAGAGCCTGAGTAGCGTAGGGGGCTAATGCCTCCTACTAAAGGCAGCAATTAACATCCAGCTGCCGTAATTCTGTGAGTTCAATCCTAGCCAGGCTCAAGGTCGACTCAGCCTTCCATCCTTTATAAGGTGGGTAAATTGAGGACCCAGTTTGTTGGGGGCAATAAGCTGACTTTGTATAAATATAAATATACAAAAGTATGAAGGCTATTGCTTAACGCATTGTAAGCCGCCCTGAGTCTCCGGAGAAGGGCGGCATATAAATCAAATTTAAAAAAAAAAAAAAAGGAAAATGCAACAAAGCAAAAAAAATAAATAATAAGGGGGTGATAGTGCCAGTGTATCATTAATTATGAACGGTCAAACTAAATACTTCGGTGTAGATAAAGAACCATATACCAATCATTGCATAAAGTTATAAACTATAGTAGATCAAATCAAAACCGAGAATTTTGCTTCAAACATCCCATGGAATTGAAATCTATAAATAAAATGCATATCATTTTATCATATGATGATGATGATGATACCTTGCTGGGTAATGAAACGTCTATCAGAAAACCACCAAGCTCAGAGAACACCAGGGAACCCCGGAGTTTAACCCCGAGTTACAAATATTCTCGTCTGTGTACATAAAAGAACTAAATTTTGGATGGAATATAGATCCATATATTGTTATAAATCCAGGAGTTGTGCTTTGGATTATGTGCCAGATTTACTCTTAAAGCACAAAAAATGAGAAACAAGACTTTTAATATTTAATATTATACTCTAATATTAATTTAAGACTTTAAATATTTAATATTTTAATTTCTAAATCTACCAAAAAGGCATTAAGAGTTGTTAACCAAATCTTGCATAGCTTCTTCTCTGGTAATATTGTACTGCTAACTATCAGAGCATACAAAACCTTTGCTAGACCAATTCTTGAATACAGCTCATCTGTCTGGAATCCACATTGCATATCGGACATTAATACAATTGAGCGAGTCCAGAGATATTCCACGAGAAGAGTCCTCCACTCCTCTGCTCGCAACAGAATACCTTATGCCAACTAGGCTTGAAATTTTGGCCTTGGACAACTTAGACAACTGTCTTTGATCTGACCTAAGCGTAGAACAGAAAATTATCTGCTACAACATCCTACCTGTCAATGACTACTTCAGCTTCAACCTCAATAATACACGGGCAAACAATAGATGCAAACTTAAGGTAAACCGCTCCAAACTCGATTGCAGAAAATACGACTCCAGCAACAGAGTGGTCAATGCCTGGAATGCACTATCTGACTCTGTGGTTTCTTCCCCAAGCCCCCAAAACTTTAACCTTAGACTGGCTGCTGTTGACCTCACCCCATTCCTAAGAGGTCTGTAAGGGGTGTGCATAAGCGCACCAATGCAGGGGTGAAATCCAACAGGTTCTGACACGTTCTGGAGAACCGGTAGCGGAAATTTTGAGCAGTTCAGAGAACTGGTAGCGGAAATTTTGAGTAGTTTGAAGAACCGGCAAATATCACCTCTGGCTGGCCCCAGAGTGGGGTGGGAAAGGAGATTTTGCAGCATCCTTCCGTGGCCCATCAAGCTATGCCCACAGAACCGTTAGTAAAAAAAAAAAAACTGGATTTCACCACTGCGCCAATGTGCCTACTGCCCCTGTCCTACTGTCCCAATTTATTTGTATCCATTTCCTGTATTCATAATCATGTTTATCCTTATATCTGCTATCTTATACATGCTTGAGTAAATAACTAAATAAACCAACCAACCTTAAATATAGCCAAATCTACAGGAGCGTTTTGACTGTGTCATTGTGGCAGGAATACCTTAACACCACATTTCAGCTTGTTCTCCTCCACATGTTACATTGTGCTAATGTAAAATAAAGAAGGAAGGAAGGAAGGAAAGAGAGAGAGGGGGGGAAAGAAAGAAAGAAAGAAAGAAAGAAAGAAAGAAAGAAAGAAAGAAAGAAAGAAAGAAAGAAAGAAAGAAAGAAAAAACCCGGAGCCACACATGTTTTGATTCAAGCCTTTTTTTTCCTTCAAAAATGCCAACATTAAAGGAAGGGTTGTTTTTTTTTGTTTTTGTTTTTAACTGCTTTGTAAAACTGGAACTATAAAATAGTCCTGAAATTGAATCTGGGGGATTAAAGAAACCACATGAAAAGAGGAATGAAAAGCTGGACATTTACTTCCGACACAGAACTCGGAGGCAAACATATGCCTCCCAGCTTGCTTGAATACGTGGAATCTTACACAAACAATCCCGTTTTTATTTTTATTTCATGTGGAAAACTAAGAAAAGATATTTGGGGTTTGTTATGGATATCTACACAAAGGCTATTAATTTTTAAATGTACCGTGTATATAAAAAAAATATCCCCCAAACACTTTCAAATTAAATTGGGAAAATGAGATGAGAACATCGAATTATCCCTAATTTCCTTGGGCAATGCGCTTGATTTTAATTTTTATTTAATTATTTAATTTTTTTAAAAAAAGATTTTACCTATATCGGGAGTTGCCTTTTGAATGGGATAATGTGCATGTCTACAAACAGTAGATCTATGATCTCTCTGCCTTCAATACAAATCCACTTGTCTGACTCCACAACCCACAGAAATCTGTTAAGTCTCTTGCTCCCTAACATTATTCTATTTGTCTATCAGATCTCTTCTGATCTGATGTGGAACTGAAAATGTTAGCATGGATACCTCCAACTTGCTTAAAACCAGTGGTGTGTTTCAAAATTTTTTACTACCGGTTCTATGGGCGTGGTTTGGTGGGCATGGCATGGTGGGCATGGCAGGGGAAGGATACTGTAAAATCTCCATTCCCTCCCCAATCCAGGGAAAGATTATTGCAAAATCCCCATTTCCTCCCAATCAGCTGGGACTCGGGAGGCAGAGAATAGCTGGGGGTGGGGCCAGTCAGAATTTTTACTACTGGTTCTCCAAACTACTCAAAATTTCCACTACCGGTTCTCCAGAACTGGTCAGAACCTGCTGAAACCCACCTCTGCCTAAAACCCACATTTGTATGAAGACCGATCACAATCTCCTTTCCCAAGGCTGATAGCATCCGTTTATTTAAAATATTTCCGCTACCGGTTCTCCAGAACCTGTCAGAACCTGCTGGATTTCATCCATGGATTATGGGTTCATTAAAAGATGATGATGATGATTGTAGGTCTATCTATGTGGTTGCTAAGAATTGACAACAACTAAATGGATCATAGTCAGTCCGTCAATCAATCAATCAGCTGAGAACTGCAGGAAAAGGCAAAATATTCCCTAGCTGACGTTAAGCAATTCACAGACACTTATTGGCTAAATAGTATTTCCCAATACAGGCTGAAATGATAGTTAATTCTTTTATATTGTTTTGCTATGGGAGATGGTAATGGAGATAGACAAAAAACCATAGTCCGGATTTCTCCGATTTTTTTTTTCCAGGGGCTACTAGATGCAACCTAACAAATTGGTCTATGTTTTAATCGGGCTGCCCACAGATTCATATTTATGCTGGTTCTTTTAAGATCGAGGGATATATTTTGTTATTCCTTGCAGAATTGCTGAAACCTTGCTCCTTTGTGTCTGGTAATTATCCAAATAGTTACTTATAAATCTGTACCATATTTCCAAAGTGAGAAAAATCAACAAAAAAAGAGAGGCAATTTTGCTGGTCCATATCGCCCGATATGAGCCAGAAAGGTATGTCAGCTCTGGAAGGAATATTTGGATCGTAACCCAAGCCACAGACTTATTATGACTGGCCTGAAGCTTCATTACGCAGCAGCCTTCTTTCATAAATCTGACTGTCCTCAAGTACCCCCCAGTTATCATTTGGTTTAATATTGGGATATTAAAGGAATATGGAAAGATTTTAAAATAATTATCAAGGCACAATTAGCAATGCGTTTGACTTAAGAAGCAATATCGTTTTCTCTACTAAAAAAAATAAAATAAAAGGAAAAACCCTTAAGTTGATTGTGTGGAAGGCCTTGCACCTTTCAGAGATAATAAAACTGCCAATCAAAGGGATTTTCAAATATGGAAAGGCTCATCCTTTATGTTTTATAGCCCCCTCAGTGAACGTTAAAAATGTATTATGAAGCTCTCCCCGCAGTAGCAACTACCCCCTAAATCTGCATTCATAACTACTGAAATCACATTCCCTTCCTTCAGAGCCAGCGAAGTCCCAGTTGTGCCTTATCCCCACCCAATCCTTTCCGCAGCCAAAGAGTTCCACGGTTCAGCCCGGGATGACTTGCCGTTTTGAAAAATAAAAGCAGAATTCTCTATTTCCCCGTAGAGACAGCTTGGGTCAGTAAAAGAGAACAGATTATGCCTCCTGCCACGCCAAATCCAGGCAAAAGACATTTCATCAACTGGAAAGAGTTGTTCAACAGAAAATATTGCCCCCTTATGTCCAAATTGGGAATTCCACACATTTTTAAAATGAAAATATAGGTGATTAGCTCAGGGGTTTGCAACCTTAAATACTCAAAGAGCCATTTGGACCCATTTCCCACATGAAAGAAAACACCCGGGAGCCACAAAATCTGGGTGGGCATGGCCGACTCAATGCCACTCACTTCCACCAGTCACATGATCCTCCTAGCCATGCCTGCCTAGCCGGTCATTAAGGCAAAGAACCAGTGGTTAAAAAACACCGGGAAACACAAAATCCTTTTGACATATCTCTCTCTCCCCCTCCCCCTCCCTTTCTCCCCCTCTCTCTGTATCTCTCTGCCCTGGCCGCTTCTCCATCTGCCACCATCACCCTTACCTTCTCAGGCCAGGCGAGGAGTGACTGGGAGGGGAGGGTGAAGGGCGGGGCCAGCCAGTGGTTTGGCACCCAATAGGGAGCCACAGCAGAAGTCCCAAAGAGCCACATGCGGCTCCGGAGTTGCAGGTTGCCGACCCCTGGACTAGCTGGACACCTGTGCTTCGCTTCAAAACTATGTAATCGGGCGTGATAAATTGACACTTAAAGCCTGAAACTTAATGTAGAATGTGTAACTCCGTAGCATTAGAGCATGTTAATATGTATGGCAACTGGCAGTTGGAACAGAGGGGGGGGGAGTAGAATGTCTCAGCCCGAAGGCCGGATGAGTCATGCGCTGGCCACGCCCACGCCCGGTTTAGCGAAGGCGTAGTAGCATCAGAGCGTGTTAATATAAGGAAACTGGCAGTTGGAACAGAGTTCTTTTCAGGTGGGGAGGGGGAATAGAATGTCTAACTCCTTAGCATCAGAGTGTGTGAATATAATACTGTATATGAAATACTAATGATCTGATGGTCATTTCGAAAAATCCTTTCTTAGCGAGCACCTAGAAGCCAAGAGGAACATATGTGCCAAATTTCAAGTTTGTAGGCTTTATGGTTCTGGAGATTTCATGATGATGTGTGAATGGTTTTCGCTTTTATTTATATAGATTTAAGAGTTTAAGTTTTCTGATCTCTGCTGATAAGAAAGGCCGACTGAGTTCCACAAGGTTCCTCTCAGCTATGCTAGAAATAGTTCTCAGTTAGGCAGCAAGCCCTATTGAATACGGTGAGACCTGCTCCAGAATAATGATCATCCATATGTACTTTTTCCATTATTAATTCTCTGAAAGACTATCAAAATTAGGGTCATGTTGTGAAAAAAAAAAGTGGAAGGAAGTTGTATAACAGGAATCAGAATCGGAATAGAGCTGAAAGGGACACTTGGAGGTCTTCTAGTCGCTTGAGACCCTATACCATTTCAGACAGATGGCTGCCCAGTCTTTTCCTAAAAACCACAAGTGTACAACTTCTGGAGACAACTTCTGTTCCACCGGTTAATTGTTAGGAAGTTTCTCCTTCATTCCAAGTTGCTTCTCTCCTTCCATCCATATCTTGAATTCTGGTGCTTCAGAAGATAAGTTGACCCCCTCTTCTTTGTAGCAGCTCTTCAAATACTGGAATACTGCTATCATGTCACCCCTATCAAGTTCTTTTCTCTAGCCTCGCCGTATTCAATTCCTGCAACCATTCTTCATATGTTTTTGTCTTCAGGCCTTTTATCATCAAAATTGCTGGTAATCTCTGTGTGTGTGTGTGTAATTCCGCATGTAATGCAACAGTATATTGACTGGATTTAGAACCTATGATCTGTTAGATTCGTGTGCCTTTCATTTAGTGAATCCCAGGATCAATTTTTTTGCCTTTGGAGATAAAACTCAACAAGCCTCTGCCTGCAATCCTAAAATTCACTGCCTGTCAGCTAAACAGTCAACTCAATGCATGGTAGTCTCCTATACTGCTCCTACCTGTCTCTTGACAGGTGAATGTGCATCTAGAGTAAGGATTATAATAAAATTTAGGACATATTCAAGCAATTTATCCGTGCTTCACAATAATTTTCATTAAGGAGTTGTCTCTTTATGAATTTAATGCTTCACCCAAACAGTATCAACAGTCCTAGGTACCCCTTCATCAGTGGTGGGTTGCTACCGGTTCGTGCAAACAGATAGCGGCGGCAGGAGACTCAGCCCACCTGCCCGGGCATCATCAAATACAGTCTGCGCATGCACAGAAGCTTCTGTGCATGCATAGATGTGGTGCGCGTGCGCGAACCGGTAGCAAAGGTAAGTGAAACCCACCCCTGCCCTTTATCATATGGACCAATTGGCAGCGATCACTCCAATTCTTCCTCCCATTTTCTCCTTTATAGAGAAAAGCAAGAGATACTTAAATTCCTGGCATCGTGGCTGATGTTGCTTCAAGTCCCAGAGTGCAAATGACTTTCTGGTTCTAATGAGAAAACAGCTGTGCTGGAGCAGCTCTGCTGTTGAATCCTGCTGTGGTAATTGCCAGCTCTCTGTGTTATTTAGACTGGGAGCTTTAAGCTGCATGCATCTTGCTGTGTCAATGGAGCTAATGGCTGAGAAAGAGCCATGTTTCCAGTAGACTCAGCAAGGGCCATTTTCTGCCCCTTGCTCGCCAAGACATTTGCTGATATCGTGCCCTGCTCCAGTCCAACTTGGCTATTTTGAATTGAAACGTCCGAAGGACACAGTTTCTATATAACTATGGAATTCTAGACAGAAACAAACCATCTTTTTAAAGTATTTTCAGAAAATATATTGATTCTGGAAAACCGATGTGCCCTTGATTTAGTGATATATATTAGTTTAGTTTCCTTTATTGTCATTGCACATGGTACAATGAAATTAAATGCCGTCTTCAGTGTAATTTATAACTATAAAAATAAAAACACAAACATACATCCTTTATGTTCTATATAATTGAAATGGAAAACCCAATATTGCACTATACCAGGGGGTCTGCAACTTTAAACACTCAAAGAGCCATTTGGACCCGTTTCCCACAGAAAAGAAAACACCGGGAGCCACAAAACCCTTCCCGTGCCTGATTATTTCTTGAGCAGCCACAAAACTAGCCTATGTAGTTGAATTAAATGTTCTGTTTTCTTCTGAAACTTTTCTTGGATTTATTCATGGTTGGCCTACTGGGGGTTGAAAAGCTCAATAAATCATGTGCCGGTGGGTGTCGCACATTGGCAGTTGTGACGCATATTTTGAGTGACAGGGAGCCGTGGCAGAGAGGTGAAAGAGCCACATACAGCTCCAGAGCCACAGGTTGCTGACCCCTGCACTATACCATAGAATTTAATATGGTTATTGCCCTGGGATAGAAGCTGTTTTTCAGCCTATTTGTCCTTGTTTTTTATTGTCCTGTACCGTCTGCCAGATGGTAAAGGGTGCCCAGAATGAGATGGATCTTGAAGAATGTTTTGAACTTTCTTAAAGCACCGGGAGCTATAAAGCTCTTCCAAGGAGGGAAGAGGCAACCAATGATCCTCTGGGCAATGAAGTTGACCCTCTGGAGTGCTATCCTATCTGCCACTGTGCAATTTGCAAACCATACACAGATGCAGTAAGTTAAAAAACTCTCTGTGGTGCAGCGGTAGAAGGCCACCAGCAGTTTTTCATTCAGTTGTTGTTTCCTGAGAAGTCTCAGGTAGTATAATCTCTGCTGGGCCCTTTTGACCAGTGCTGCAATGTGAGCGCCCTAGGTTAGGTCATCTTTTATGATAACAGCCAGAAACTTAAAACTGGCCACTTGCTCCACTCAGTCTCCATTGATAAGCAAGGGTTGGATGTCTAATCTATTCCTTCTATAGTCCACTATAAGCTCCTTGGTCTTATTGGTGTTAAGGTTGACCAAGTTATTGTCTCCACACCATGAAAGCAATCGTTCCACCTCATCTCGATAGGCAGGTATATATAATAAAGGCAGGTGTGGTGAGCTGTTTTTGGAGCCAGAGGTATAAGGGATCCAGCTGGCCCTTCCCTTTTTAAAAGAACCAGGTTGGTACAGAATGATGCAGGGCCAGCGAATATACACAGAAGAACTTCAGCATTTTCACAAAGCAGCAGGTGGAAGTAGGCTAAGGCCTATTGACTATAGCAGCCACTAAGTGGCAGTAAGGAGACGCACTGTACAGAAGTTTCTCTCCGGTGCTATTTAGTACAGTGTTTCTCAGTCTAGACTACTTTAAGATGTGCAGACTTCCAACTCCTAGAATTCCCCAGCCAGCAGAGGATTCGGGGAGTTGAAGCCCGCACATCTTAACATTCTCACGGTTGAAAAATATTGACCTAACAATTATCCAGATTTTTCTTACCTAAGTCCCAAGTGCTGATGCAACCTGCCACACTGTTTTAAGCAAGAAAGCTCTCCAGGCAATCTGTGATGCTATTTTGCTTCTGTGGGGAAGTCACAAGCACCAACCTCTGCTCTGCTCTTAATGTGGATAAGGGCTGTTCACCTGAGATGCTTGCCTTGAGGACCCAGAGAATACTATATAGGATAGGATAGGATAGGATAGGATAGGATAGGATAGGATAGGATAGGATAGGATAGAACAGAACAGAACAGAACAGAACAGACGGAATGGAATGGGGTAGGGTAGGGTAGGGTAGGGTAGGGTAGGGTAGGGTAGGGTAGGGTAGGATAGGATAGAATAGAATAGAATAGAATAGAATAGAATAGAATAGAATAGAATAGAATAGAATAGAATAGAATAGAATAGAATAGAATAGAATAAACAAGAGTTGGAAGGGACCTTGGAGGTCTTCTAGTCCAACCCCCTGCCTAGGCAGAAAACCCTACACCACTTCAGACAAATGGTTATCCAACATCTTCTTAAAAACTGTCCAGTGTTGGAGCATTCATAACTTCTGGAGGCAAGTTGTTCCACTGATTAATTGTGCCAATTGTCAGGGAATTTCTCCTTAGTTCTAAGTTGCTTCTCTCCTTGAGTTAGTTTCCATCCATTGCTTCTTGTCTTGCCCTCAGGTGCTTTGGAGAATAGCTTGACTCCCTCTTCTTTGGGGCAGCCCTTAACATATTGGAAGACTGCCATCATGTCTCCCCTAGTCCTTCTCTTCATTAAACTAGACGTACCCTGTTCCTGCAACTGTTCTTCATATGTTTTAGCCTCCAGTCCCCTAATAATCTTTGTTGCTCTTCTCTGCACTCTTTCCAAAGTCTCCACATCTTGATGTTTGGTTTGATTTGTTAGCTTTCATGACACTGCCATTGTAAAAATAATTAAAGCAAGTACACAGATGAAAGGGTTGAAAGGGCCACAGTCTTTCAGAAGACTAGGTTTTGGCAAGAGAGTAATAGAGGAGGAATGTGAGGGAAAAATGGTCAGTTTTTCAGGGCCAACCACTCTATTGTATCAATTAACCCACAGTAAAACAGGTTATCTCCGCTTCAGACAAAGAAGAAAAACCAAGATTGGTTTGAAAGTCAAAGATCTCACAACAGATAGTTATTTGAATCTAAACTGTTTTACAGAATTTCAATACCCATTTCTGCTTCTTTGTTGCTCCATCGTAACTGTTAGAATCAGCAGCTAATCCTTACCTCATATGCATACTTACCTGGATAACAAGTCATTTTACTTTACCAGGTTACATATTAGGTTGTGGGTACACTTAACATGTTTAGTAGCTGGTGCTCGCTTTGGCAGCACATGCAACTAAAACTGGAACAATACTATTTAGTAGCTGCAGATTTATATTCCACGGGGCATTTGCTAAACTGTCATGGCATGGGAATACTTGAAGATCAATATGCCCAACTGAGCTGTTATGCCAAGCTAAAGATTTTTTTTTATTGTTGTTATGTGGCTTAAAACTGCATTTGGTGAAGAAACAAATGAAGAAAGTAGGATTCATACCAGAATTCCAAATGACTAAAACAATTAATTAATCTTTTGCAGCGTGTGCAAGTCAGAAGCCAAGAAGACTTCTGTGGCTAATCACAATATTAAGGTTATAGTTTTTAAGCTGGAACAAAATGAAGTGTAAATATTCATAGGACTCAAGTACTTACCTGTGTAGGACCTCTTTTCTTTGTCTTCAGACCACTTGTGTTTGCACCAGAATTGCAACATGTTAACTAAGGAGAAAAGTAATCAAAATAAACTGGAAGTCAAATGTAATCGCAACCATTAGCAACGTTTTATAACTTCAGAAACTAAACAAAATAATCCACATATTTTTTTTTTCAGAGACAAGACATAGAACGAAGTTTTCACCTGCACTTGGTTCATTTATCTCCAGGTAGGATTGCCCACAAGAATTTTTTTTTTTTTTTTTGCAGAAGAACCCTGAAACTTCTCTTATCAGATACACGATTAGGAAGAGTCCCAGTTTCATTAACCCTAAACGGGGGAATCAAATGAGAGTTAGAAGACTAAAAGACTATATAGAAATTTCTTACAACTAAAAGGAAAGGTGATTTAATAGGAAGATATTAAAACTGTACCACCACCTTCTAACTATAAATGCCAATTTCAAAAGAATGGTTGGCAGCAGAGGTGGTATTCAGCAGGTTCTGACCAGTTCTGGAGAACTGGTAGCGGAAATTTTGAGTAGTTTGGAGAATCGGTAAATATCACCTCTGACTGGCCCCAACCCCATCTATTCTCTGCCTCCCAAATCCCAGCTGATCTGGTGGAAATAGGGATTTTGCAGTATCCTTCTCCTGGAAATAGAGATTTTGCAGTATCCTTCCCCTGCCATGCCCACCAAGCCATGCCACGCCCACAGAACCGGTAGTAAAAAAATTTGAATCCCACTACTGGTTGGCAGATAAAAAGAATCATATTTCACTGTAAAGTTATGCCAGTCCAACGTTTGATAGACATTTCTAGAGCTCCGGTTGCTCTTCCTGCTTAACTATATTAACTTTAACTGGGAATGATTAAAATATTATATAATTCTGGGTTTTATTTAATTTGGGTTAAACTTTGCTATAATTTTAATTATCAATTTTATGATGTTTATGTATCTTTTATTTTTTCTTGACTGTACACCGCCTTGAGTCCTGCGGGAGAAAGGCGGTATAGAAATATAAATAAATAAATAAATAAATAAATAAATAAACAAACAAACAAACAAACAAACAAACAAACTTGAACTTGGACCAACTTGCTTTCAAACAGAGAATATCTTCAATAAGTTGTGTAAAGTTATAAGGCACAACTATGCTCTCCAAAACAGATGAGATAGTTTAGAAATACCAAATAGGAGGAAACTAATAAAACCAAATTTTAGCCCTGCTCTTGAATATTTCTAAGGCATTTGCAATATCTCAAAAATATTATCCTCTACCTGATTTTGGAGGTTTAGTTTTCACCTCCTAATTCGATTCACACATAAACATCAAGCCATGGTTGGATTACCAGGCCTCATTTGCCTGTATTTTATACATTACTCCAACACTGTACTAACCCATCAGGGAAAGTTACAATGTGGCTGCTCCGGGTTGGTTTTGGCTTACTACAGGTGAAACCAGCTATTACAGTTTGTGAGCCATGGTTTATAGTTCAATATGCTGCAACATGGTTATTCAGCACACGGCCACAAAAGTATCTTGGTTTAGCTACAATGTAAACAACATTCCTTGTTAGAAAAACAGATTAATTTTAGATCAGGGGTGAAATCTAGCAGATTCTGACAGGTTCTGGAGAACCGGTAGCAGAAATTTTGAGTAGTTCGGAGAACCAGTAGCGGAAATTTTGAGTAGTTTGGAGAACTAACAAATGCCACCTCTGGCTGGTCCCAGAGTAGGGTGGGAATGGGGATTTTGCAGTATTCTTCCCCTGGGGTGGGGTGGGAATGGAGATTTTGAAGTATCCTTCCCCTGCCATGCCCACCAAGCCACACCACACCCACCAAGCCATGCCCACAGAACCGGTAGTAAAAAAAATTTGGATTTCACTACTGTTTTAGATACTGGATGTGGCCATAAGGAGAGAGGTTAAACCAGACTGCAAGTTACATAGTATTTAATTTTTGAAAAACGGCCACCTCAAGGGTTAAGAAAACAATAGCTTTCCTTACAGTAAATTGTCCCTTTTTTTTTTCCTTTGCTACTTTCTCAGTAGAGAAAACATGAACCTATGCTGAAAATGCAACACACAAAATGTATTTTAAAGAAATGAAAGAAAAACAGGATATTGTTTATTTGTACCCAGCTTATTCTGTGGACTTCTTTCTGGTTTGCTGTTGTAACTCTTGGATATATACGGTTCCTTCACATTTACTATGTGGCTTTTTGTAAATAATCAGCTTTTTTATCCATCAGGTGCAGCATTTTAAATTAGAAATAAAAGCTTCTACAATGGTCCACTCCAATGCATTGGTTGTAGGAACGACCCAGGGCGAGTTTAAAACCCTCTAAAATTTAAAAATATTAAATGCAGAATTTTGCAAGAATTGCTGAGGGGAAAAGAGGAGTCTAAGTAGCAAAATCGGCCTTTATAGCTCAGAATTTCGCTACAAAGTCAACCTCGGTGGTCTAACACGCATTTCAGAAGGAACTTTGCGATTAAGAATACAGTTTTTGAGGAGTTTTGTTGTTTTGTAAAAACAGCAGCACAAAAACATAAAATAACCCACTTGGACACAAAGTATTCAGCATTTCTCAGACTGCGCGTGCGCAACGCTTCCCGCCCTTTTCCCGCTCGTGGTCTCCAGGTCCCACCTCTTCCCGCATGCGCAGAAATAACAGACGCTACTGAAACGAGCTTCTGACGCCTTCTCTGTAACTTCGCATCGTCCTTGTAACGCATGCGCATGACACGGCCGAGTGGGCCATACTACTCCTGGGTTTGTATCAGGGGGGGACCGTACCATAGACTTTAAATTACCTCCTTTTGCGAGGAAAAGGAATACAAGAAACTTCGAAATGGAAATCATAGTGGAAGAATTTTGAACTAGGACTCCTCCGGAGCATGTTTTTTTCCCTTGGCGATAATAAAAGACTTCGGTGACAGGTCACGGCGTCCCCCCCGCTAAGCGACTTGGCGCGGCTCGTTCTGGGACCGCGGCTTAGCTCCGCAGTTGCTGAGGGAAAAGAGGGCGCCGCCATTTTGTCGACAGCGAGGAGAGTTGGAGGCCTCAGCCGGGAGCTTGCCCAAGGTCCTCTCCGCGGCCTAGTCGCGCAACCGATTCTTTCCTATCCTGTCTAGGCTTCGCGCCAACGGTGAGTCCAACGGTTGGAGGGCGAGTCGGCGGCGCCTCGGGTGAGCAGGACGGGCCCCTCAGGCGGAGGCTGAGGTGACTGAAAATCTGCCGAGCTTCGATGGCGCATAGGGGGCCTTTCTCGCGCGCGCGCTCCCGGACCCCACGCAAGAAGGGATAAGGCGCTTTTTTCCAGCTGGGAGGCTTCCATGTTTGAGGGAACTACGATTTCCGCCATTTAGCCAGCGAGGCCTTCTTTTTTTGGCAAAGGGAGGCCTTCCAGTTGGCGCTGGCTCCCGTTGCCCCCCCCTCCCCCCTTTGGCAGCCAATGCTGCGATAGACGCTGAGGGGAATGGAGGTTGCTGGGACTTGTAGTTCAGAGGAGCAAAAAGGCCTCGGATCGGAGCAAAAACAGGCCGCGCCCCTGGCTCCTCTTTTCCAAGTACAGGCAAATCCTCGACTTACGACCTACGGGGGGGGGATTTCGCGAGACTTTTGTTAAAGCTTAATAACGTCTCGCTTTTAACCACATAAATGTTGGGCTCCCAAAACGAGTTTTTGCCCCGTTTTGCGGCCTTCCTTGCCAAAGTTGTTAAGCGAACCGCTGCGGTTGATAAAAGTTAGTAACCCGGTTGTTAAGTGAATTGAGTTTTGCTTGGTCAGAAGGTCGCAAAAGGGGATCACGTGACACACACACACACACACACACACACACACACAGAGGAACGGTCGTAAACACGAACCAGTTGCCAAGCATCTTAATTTTTGATCACGTGGCCATGGGGATACGGCAACGGTCGTAACTATGAAACAGGGCCGTAAGTCACTTTTTTCCAGCGCTGTTGTAACTTTGAATGTTCACTAAATGAACTGTTGTGCCATTGTAACTTTGAATGGTCACTAAATGAACTGCTTTGAATGGTCACTAAATGAACTGCTTTGAATGGTCACTAAATGAACTGCTGTGCCGTTGTAACTTTGGTCACTAAATGAACTGCTTTGAATGGTCACTAAATGAACTGCTGTGCCGTTGTAACTTTGAATGGTCACTAAATGAACTGTTGTGCTGTTGTAACTTTGAATGGTCGCTAAATGAACTGTGCCGGTGTAACTTTGAATGGTCACTAAATGAACCGTTGTAAGTCAACTACCTGTACTTTTCAAACCTATGTCTTTTCCTCCCGCCTCTGATTTTGAAAACCTACCGTAAATAAAGGTCGGACTAAGGACTTGGATGGGGGACCACCAGGAAATCCTAAGATCTTATCACTTTGGCTGAGAAGTAAAAAGGGGGGGGGGGAAATACCCTCCCTAAAGAAGGCAGTAAACTTCTGTATTCTGCCAAGAAAATTTCGTGGATGTTACCATGGAGCCATGAGAAGTCAAGGAAACTGTTTCTAAAAACCGGCAATGAGTTTTGATAGACCAGTTGGAAGAAAAAGAGGAATTTCGTGCGTAATTATTTCGAAAACATTTAATCTGGTTTCCAGGATAACATTTATGGATAACTTTCTCCCAGAGTGGCTAAATTTATACCTGTTTATGTCATTATAGTGTGTATTTCCAGTTGTAAACAAACGGCACCTTGCAAGAAAATCCATTTGCAACAGAAATTGATTGTAATTGAATTTCTGTTAGATCCAGCAATTTTTATCAGCAATTGTTCAAAAGTTGTGCGCTTGCCATCCAGTAAGAAATGTGTAAGTGGTCTATTAGGGGCTACCAGCCGGACCGGGAAATTAGCTCTGACATCCCAGAATGATAGATGAGTCAATTCAAGAAAATACATACATTCTATAATACAGATACTCCTCAATTTAGGACCACAATTGAGCCCAAGATTTATGTTGCTAAGTGACATAAGTCACTAAGTTGAGTTTTGCCCCCTTTTATGACTGTTCTTGCAACATTTGTTCAGTGAATCACTGCAGTTGCTAAATTAGTAATTTGATTGTTAAGTGAATCTGGCACCCAGGGTCATGTGATCACCTTGACACAAAAGGTGATCACATGACTCTGGGACACTGCAACTCATAAATATGAGTCAGTTGTCAAGCATCTGAATGCAAATCACATGACCATAGGGATGCAGCAAAGTTCATAAGTGTGACATTTGCGTCACTTTTTTTCATTGCTGTTGTAACTTAGAATGGTCACTAAATGAAATATTGTAAGTGGAGGACTACCTGTACAGGTAGTCCTCCAATGGATCTTCGTTCCATTGATACGGTTAGTGACAATTTTATTCTAAATCAGTCTTTTTTGGAGCAAATGAGTCATAAATCCCCTTTGTGGTAGTCTTTGAACTATAGGACCAATATAAACTTTGTATTCCCCTTTTCGTTTTTTAAAATAATATTTATTAAATTTCCAAAGATTAAAACACACAGTACAAAAAGAAACATAATACACAAAAAAAGCAAGAAAAAAAACCACACACACACAACCCCCCCCCTCCCAAAATATAAACAACCAAAAACAAATACATCAAAATTTCAATACTAATAACTTCTGCATCGGTATCTCTAACCTATTTAACCTCTTTACACAAATTCTACTTCTAAATTTATTATTTATTATTTAATAATAGTAGAGATTATTATTAAATAGTAGAGATATTAAATATCTCTATCTTAAACTTACATCTTTATTTAAATTATCTTGATTTCTATTTACAATTGGATCTCACGACAAAAACATCCCTTAAATTTTATGTTTTACTCTCCAGGCAGGAATACCTTTTATTCCATATTAAATAGTACTCGGTGTCCTCCCTCTCCTTCATTTCCATAGATAATCTGTCCATCTCTGCACATTCTTTTTTTTTTATTATTATGATTTGATCTGGAGGGGTGTTGTTGTTGTTTCCAATTTTGTGCTATGACAATTCTACTTGCCGTTAGTATGTGTAATCTGATACTGTATACTTTTCTGCATTTGCCCTTCCAGATGTGTTCAACTTTCTATTTGTGATACTAATGCTATTGCTAATGAAACTCTTAATGGGGTTTTAATGCCTATCCCCAAAGACTGGATATGTGTCTTCATGTTTGGTTTTAAAATACATTTTAGAGTCAGAAAAGGTTTCAGCACAAGTAGTCCTCCACTTACAACAGTTCATTTAGTGACGATTCAAAGGTATAATAGCACTGGAAAAAGTGACTTATGATGGTTTTTCACGCTTAATGACTCTTTCAGCATGTGATCAAAATTCAGATGCTTGACAGCTGACTCATATTTATGACAGTTGCAGTGTCCCAGGGTCATGTGATTACCTTTTGTGAAAGAAAAGCAAAAGTAATGGAGAAACCGTGTTACTAAGTTAACATTTGCAGTGATTCACTTAACAATGGTGGCAAGAAAGGTTGTAATATGGGGCAAAACTCATTCAACACCTATCCCGCTTAGCAACAGAAATTTTGGGCTTAATCGTGGTCATGTTGCGGACGACTTGTATGCTATTCCTCATTTTATGTATAATATTCTTTTTGTAGCATTGCATGTTAAAACGTTATTTCTTTAAAGGTTTTATATTTAATTTTTCTGCATACTTACTACTGCGGCAGCTTATAGATAGTTAAAAACAAGATGGGTGTTGTTTTAATTATACATTTATCTATATGCATACACATCTTACTCTGTTCTCTTTGAAAGTAAGCAACATTATTAGCTTGTAATGTAAAAATACAAGATAAAGCAGAATAAACAAATCACAAAACTTATGATTTTGTGTAAGAGAAAGGGACCAATTTTGCTATTGCAGTGTAAACAGAAGTTGCTGTTTGTTTTAACATGTTCAGTTGAATAGTAACGCCAAAGGAAGTAGTATAGTCAAAAATTGCTGGTGTCCTGCCTTGCTGGTGGAATTAATTTGCTAATCACCCTGTTACTTTTTTAATAGCTGGTTGATGAGTGCCAGTTTGGCAAGATGGCAGAGACAGTAGCTGCTTTATAATTAGATTAACTAGAATGTGCATGTAAATATAAACTATAAAATTTATGAGCATCTGAATGGCTACTGTTGGAATTAAAATGGTAGTTGGTACTACATCATTTAAATGGAATGTTTTTGTATGCCAAATGTATCTGAATGCTAAAAATAAAAAACTGAGGCAGACTCAGTTTAATATTGTCCATTCTGATTGTAGGTGGATCTTTAGGTTCTTAAAGTTTTTCAATCTCCTGCATTACTTCCAACTAGAGATACAATTTACAGCCTTTACCACACAAAGCATGCTCTTATCATTTTAGTTACAGTCTATCCTTTTTCAATTCAAGCTCTGCCGGATAAACAGTATTTAGATTCTGCCATTGGCCAAATCACTGATTACTTTTTGTATAAATTGCATGTTGTTTTCTTATTCAACTGTTTCTTTTCACCCTTCAGTAACATCACGGCGGAGATGTCGGAATACATCCGAGTAACGGAAGATGAGAATGAGGAACCCATTGAGATCCCATCAGAGGATGATGGGACTGTATTACTCTCCACAGTTACTGCGCAGTTTCCAGGGGCCTGTGGCCTGCGTTACAGAAACCCCGTGTCTCAATGTATGAGAGGAGTCCGATTAGTAGAAGGAATTCTTCATGCACCAGATAATGGCTGGGGAAATTTGGTATATGTGGTGAATTATCCCAAAGGTGTGTGTTTAAAGCTATTCTTCTTTTTCTTTTAAAAAAATCTTATCAACTATAACAATATGTAATTGGAAAATAAACCAGTTCAGAAAACATTTTATTTCAGCCATGTGCGGAAACAACTGAATTGTTTAACCTGTTATTCTTTTTAATAATTGGGAAGGGAAACCACAAATATAATAGTAATATTCTGTCTAACAGCATATGCATTCATATTATGAGGTTATATAAATATGGTTATTTAGTAAGGCCCCGCTTACCAGCATGTAACGAAAAACATATTACAGATTATATGTGCATAAAATCTTATTTCCAATTATTTTGCATATATTATGTTGAATATATTAAGTTTCATATTGAGCTGTTGTGACTCTGACTCCCGAGCCTGTCCTCATGGAGGAAGAGGACTCAGAAGGTGAGGGGGAGGAGCTGACAAGGCCTCCCTCTCCAGGACCCTCCCCTCTGGCAATGCCTCAGGTTCCATCCGAAGGCCAGAAGGAAGGCATTTCGGAGCACCCATTGATAGAGAGAGCTAATGATGAATCCTGGCTTGATCCCAGGCAACGTCAGAGGGAGAAGTGTGCGCAGCAAAGGAAGAGGTGTGGGAGGACCAGGGATTGAGCTGAATCACTGGGCCACGCCCCACAAGGGATAAAAGAGGGTGTGATTGCTCGGCAGGCTTTGTGACGGACAAAAGTTTAAACTCTAAAGAGTCACATCGTGAATCCTACACTTCGGCTCAGATATCTTTTGGACTAAACTCTTGTGGATAATTTGTCGCTTTGGAAACGGACTGCAGATAAGGCCTCTCCTGCTTTTTGGGAGTACTAATTGGACTTGGCAGGCGTTTTACAGTTAGCTGCCAGAACTCTCATCTGCCAGGAATTCTGGTCTGTTTATACAATAAATTATTGGCAGGCGTGTTTGATATTGCATTTGTCCGTGTGAGGACGGGGGACAGAACATTGAGCATACCTTTGTCTGGAGTAACAGTTGAGATGTGCACAGCTCTAAAATTAACTGATTTTTAATATGTACCTTGGGAAGGACTCAATAATAAAAAAAATGCCAAATCCAGTCTAAGCCTCTGACTGCACAAACAATCATAGTTGGTTAAAGTATAGGCTGCCCAGCTTCCAGCAACTTTGGGTATCTTACCTTGCATTTAACATAATCTATGTTTGTGTCCATGGCTGTTTCTTAGACAACAAGAGGAAAATGGATGAAACAGATGCTTCATCAGCCGTTAAAGTGAAACGAGCAGTGCAAAAAACCTCTGATCTGATAGTTTTGGGTCTTCCATGGAAAACGACAGAGCAAGATCTGAAGGAATATTTCAGCACGTTTGGAGAAGTTCTCATGGTGCAGGTATTTGGCACTAGTTCTTGAAGCTGCATAGCGGTTCTTACTACGTTAGAATGAAAATTTAGTTTAGCTGGAGAAGGACTCGGATGGAGCCCTCGCTCAGCACGGAAGACCTGCCTCTTCTCCCTCTAGGCCAGGGGTTGGCAATCTTAAACACTCAAAGAGCCACAAACATCCTAACCGGAAGCCCCCATTCAATTCTGGAGCCAACCAGAAGTCCGGTTCCCCCATCATAGTCTCCTCCTAGCATGGTGTCCTTTTTCCTCTGTCGACTGGAAGTCGGTTCCCCCCACTATAGAGTCTCCTAGCGCGGCATCCTTTTTCCTCTACCTATCCTAACCAAAAGCCCTATCAATTGTGGAGCTGACCAGCAACAGGGAGCCGCAGCAGAGGGATGAAAGAGCCACATGTGGCTCCGGAGCTGTGGGTTACTCAGGCCAAATGAAGGGGGCATTTGAGGGAGAGGGAGCTGATCTTGTTGCAGCTTTTCATCAGAGACCGTAGCGCAGAAGGAAAGCTTCAGCTAAGAGACAGAACATTAGTATTTTTTTCTATTATTACATGTTTCAAATTAACTTTAGAAGTAAGGTGAATACAGTAACGTAATACTGTTCTGGCCCTATAATTTCCTTTTCTAAACCTAGGTTAAGAAGGACATCAAAACTGGCCACTCAAAGGGGTTTGGTTTTGTAAGATTTACCGACTATGAAACCCAAGTAAAAGTCATGTCTCAGCGTCACATGATCGACGGAAGATGGTGCGACTGCAAGCTCCCCAATTCTAAGGTAGGTGATGACATTTGTGGGCTTTATGAATCCGATGGGGCCCCGAGATTCTGTTCTCTGAAACAAGTTGGCAGAAGTCCAGACTGGTCCAGGTGTTCTTATGACTTGACAGGGTTTTTGAGGCAGAGCAAAGCACTTCTTAAATTTTGCCGATTTCAAATTCCCTGTCATATCACTTGGAACTTGGAAATTGTCTGTTGCAGAGACAATTTCAGAGCTTGAAATTTTTCATTGGCTAGTTGCTGCTTTATTATGTTTGGGGGGGGGGGGTAAAACCTTTATTTGTTACGGCCTCTATAACTCTTTTCTTTTATATTAATGTAAATCTTCTGCATTGGTACCAGCAAAGTCCAGATGAACCTCTGCGTAGCAGGAAGGTGTTTGTTGGGCGTTGCACTGAAGACATGACTGCAGATGAGCTCCGTCAGTTTTTTTCACAATATGGAGAAGTCGTTGATGTCTTCATTCCCAAACCATTCAGAGCTTTTGCCTTTGTTACGTTTGCTGATGATCAGGTATTCACCCAGTGCCCTCCTTGCCCTTAAGCAGTTTTCATAACATTCCCATTTAATTTCGTTGTGTGTTAAATGTAAATGCGGTTGGCTTTTGAATTATGAGGCCTATAAATTGCATATATCTTGCTAAATACTTTATTTCTGTCAGCTCCACAATTATTTTAAGGGAGGCTTTCATTCAGGAAAGCTTGATCTAAAGTATCTCAGTATTACTGTGTAATTAGACGCTTCCATTTCATTGCCACTGTTTAAATAACAACAGGCACAAAGCAAATAAACTGGCTGTTAATCATTTTTGCCCTTGAGAATGAAGGAAAAACAACTCTCTTAACTCTTGTTTGCCTGGGCAGCTGATTAATCTTGCCACAGACTTCTGGGCCAGTGGCTACTTATACATGTGTATGAAGCAGGATTCAATTTCAAAATCAGCTGCCTAAGAACTATAATTGGGGTAATTGTGTGGGATGGGCTTCCTTTTAGAAACGTCAGTGGAAGCTTTTATAAGGAAGTGGGTTTCTTGTTTCAGACTCTGAGCTGAATGGATATATAGTACAATACAAGTTAAATTAGAATTGGGCAGTCCTGGGTGGTTTTTTTTTTTTTTTTTTAGAAAAGGAGAGTAGTTCTCCACTGTTATGAGGGAATGCTAATAGTCGGCTCATGAATGCTTCAAACAAACCTTATGTATTCATTGCTGCTCTTTTTGTGCATTTGTTGTCTCTCTTCCTTTGCTCCTAGAGTTACTCAGCCCTTGCTCCTTGTTCCTTACAGGTCGCCCAGTCCCTTTGTGGTGAGGACTTGATCATAAAAGGAATCAGCGTCCATATATCCAATGCTGAACCTAAGCATAATAGCAGTAGACAACTAGAAAGAGGTGGAAGATTTGGTGGTAATCCAGGAGGCTTTGGGAATCAGGGGGGATTTCCTAACCGGGGGGGAGGCGGTGGAGGCGGCGGACTGGGTAACAGCCAGGGCAGTAACATGGGAGGCGGGATGAATTTTGGGGCCTTCAGCATCAATCCCGCCATGATGGCGGCTGCCCAGGCCGCGCTGCAAAGCAGCTGGGGGATGATGGGCATGCTTGCTAGCCAGCAAAACCAGTCTGGGCCGTCAGGGAACAACCAGCCACAGGGCAACATGCAGAGGGAGCAGAACCAAGGGTTTAGCTCCGGGAGCAATTCCTACGGAAGCTCAAATTCTGGCCCAGCAATAGGATGGGGCTCCTCCAACACGGGCTCCAGCAGTGGGTTTAATGGTGGATTTGGTTCGAGCATGGATTCCAAATCATCGGGATGGGGGATGTAGGCAGGCTTATACTGACTATGGTGGGAAATCAATTTTTTTTTTCTAGAGCTCCTGGTAAGTATAATCTAAAATGCATATGCTAAAAGGAAAAAAAACAACAAAACAACAACAAAAAAAAGACAACCCAAATCAATTTGTTCAGTGTGTAGTATATTTCGATAGTATTTTTGACACTTTTTTTCTTTTGTAAGGGGGAAAAAAAGATTAAATGAAGTTTTATAGGTTTTGTTACCATGAGTTGGAATACATGAGTTGGGATTATTGAGTGGCTGAACGTGAACTGTTTCCCTGACTGGTAAACGGGTGTGCTGCAATTTAAATAGGAATTTGTAAAGATTGGATTCCTCGTTTCCTAGTCAGCTGAGATCTTTGCATGTTTCAAAAAAAATGGAAGCCATTTTTCAGAAACTGCATCCTATCCTTATTAATTTTTTTTTAATTTAATTTGATCCCCCCCGCCATAAGAATTTTTCTCTCTTTCTCTCCTTCCCCCTCCCCCAAATGTCCTGTGTGGAGAATGCAATGTTGGTGTCGGCTTTTTTTCCTTTTAACACTGTCTCCCTTCTCATACTAAAGTACAGTATGGAGACGTCATTTAGTTCTTGCAGTTCATCTCATTTCAAATGTGTCTGGAAGAAGCACTTCATTGAAAACAGTGCAGTTAAAAAAAAAAACACAAACACAAAACACCTATATATAAATATATAAAAAAAAATATCTGCTTTAGGAATACTCCTGTCTCCATGCTTTCCTCATCCAAGACTCCTTCATCACACTGCACATGCTACGTCTTAAAGATGGTGGGTGTTCCATTTTATCCGCTCCTCTTTTTATTTCATGGAGTCGTACTCAACGCTGTGAACGCAAGGCTGTGAGATGGAAAACAGAAGGCTTGTTTGAACTTCTGAAAACCTTGTGTGGGATTGGATTTGTGGTGCCAAGGCATGTGAGGGCTTGGTATGTGCGAGAAAAAGAAGGAGGCGCATGCGGAGAGAGACTTGGTGGTGCATTATGGGATTTTTTTTAATTTTAAAAAAAAAACTATTTTTTTTTTCTTGACGCAATGTCCCTCGATCCTGTGGCTTTGGTGAGAGAGTGTGCGGAGAGCGATGGGAGCAGAACGTACGAATGTTTTTTTCCTTGCATTCAAAACGGACATCTGATCTGGAAGAACTTAAAAAGGGGGGGAGGGGCTTTTTACTTAGTTAACCAAATTAGTTGGATGTGTTAAGTGAAACGAATATCTGTATCTTTTTTTTTTTTTCTCTCCTTTATGTCAACTCTGCTGTGAATGCTGTATGGTGTGTGTTATTTTGTTCCAATGATCCTGTAAGTGTGGTAACGTGAACCGAAGGTGGGGATTTTTTGATGGGAACATCCAGTTCGTAGTGTGCTTTCTGTGTGTGGTTTTTTTTTTTCTCCAGCAAAGCTCACTTGCAAGCTCAGGTGTTCCCTTGCGGGTGGAAGTTTTTCTGTCTGTAAGATATTCATATGAATGCTGTTTGCTGAAGTTCTGTGTTTGGATGCTTTTTTATAAGATTTGTCAATGTAGGAAATTCTTAAATAAAACTGATTTAAGTAATACGTGTGTGTGTTTGACAGCCCCCCAAGAGCAAAAGAATTCTTAAATTTTTAATTGGTTAAAGTATTTAGGATAAGTATTACGTTTTTTTAAAATGTTATTTTTTTTAGGTTTGCCTGCCTCATAGCAGAAACTCCATGACCCAGTCTTACCTTCATAGCTTTTGCAATGAACATAACTGAAATGCAATTCTGTCACATGAAGTACCCCATCCCTGGTCAGCAGGCACCATTTAATTTCCTGGGTCTAAGCAAAAATCCAAAATAACCCTTGAGCCTGTAGTATTGTGTTCTCAGGGCATTCAGCCTTGCTGGGAATAGGATGCTTATAACCTCAGTTTCAATGTGGTAAACAGTTCAACAAAAGTATTGGTAAACATTTGGCTCTAAATGAGTTATACAGTTAACCAGCCTTATCCTTTTCCTTACTCAATACAAACCTACAACTTTCATTTGATAGGTAATGGTAGCTGTCAATTTGGTCCCATTAAATTTATACACTTTAAAATCTCTAGCTCCCCTGACTTCCTTTGCATTTCAGCTGAAAATTTCCTATTTCCGTTAGTGTAGTAGGCGGATTCTGAAAACTATTTGCTGGGTGCTTATTGGGGCGTGGTTGTTAGGTACTAAAGCTGGTTTATTACGCCAGAAGATGGCTCTTCGTGTAAAACTGATCTGTGAATATTCCGGAGGACATATAGTCTTACATTGCATAATCTTGACTTCACCTAAATCCGATCCATTGCCAAAATCTACCATCTGAATTTTGCATTTTAGCACTTGCATTAACACCAGCTACTGCTGCTGAGTAACACTTAATATGGTTTTCTCGGACCTCCCAAGGCTAAACTGTGTCATCCCAGGAAGGATCATGAGGGTAAGTTTGATACCTCACTAGCATGGTTTCAGTAATTTATTTTAGCTTGTATTTATAAAACCCGAGGGCCACTTCTGAATAGAAAGGGGGACCCGTGCTGTGATCATCTTAATGCTGCTTCAAGCACTAAGGGCTCTAACGTCCCCTCCCTCCAATCCCTAAGCATCTTAGAATTGTTTTCAAACATGATTCATATCATTAATTTTTTCGTTAGTGTTGAAAGTGAGTTAATAAACAGAATTCTCATAACTTGATTGTCTGGAGTCTTTGTTTTTAACTTTCTGCAGCCCTTGTATGTATTGTGCTAAATGCAATTTAAAGAGGGAAATAAGGAACACAGTCGGTTTGCCCCTGCTGGAAGGATTATCTTGCTAATGAGCTTCATTTAGTAATAAGCAGCATTGTAATTTAACAGAGGCCCAATGTGAGCAAATGTGTGTTTCAGTTGCCTGCTGAGCATCTCTTAATTACTGAGACTTTGCTACTCAAATGGATGTGATGATGACAATTCCTTTTTCCAGTCCAGATTTGTGTGGGCGTGAATTAAATCTTCGGAGCATTCTGGTCTCGGCGGTTGAGACCAAACTGTTAACAGTTGAATAAGCAGGGCCCCTGGGGCTCTTGCTCCCTTTCTGTGGGCTACATGACGTCTTGACACTCTTTCTCTCCCCTCCCCCTCCTGCCCCACCGGTTGTCAGCGATGCCTGTTTATAAAAAGAGAATACTACTACCTCCAACTCTTTGCCAGCTAATAAAGGAATTCCTTGTATGCTAGGTTGATCTCATTAAGATAAGCGTCAGTAAATGTAAATGAGGGGGAAGAGATTAGCCCCAATGGAGTTAAAGATTTGGACTTTAAAATTGACTATGGTAGAAGAAAATTGATGGCTTTAACAACATGAGGAAACTGAATAGATGGGAATTATGACCATGATGCAGGAAGCAAGACTGGGATATCAATCTACCTTATCTATTCATCCATCCATCTACATCCCAGATAGATAGATAGATAGATAGATAGAAGAATAATTTGGGAGGAAAATGTGAACATTGGTCTGGACGCTTTCTATGAACTTTCTGATTTAAAATGGACGATGATAATAATTGTGGCCCCTGTGGAGTTTTCAGTTGAAGGTTGGTCATAAGAAATTCACAAAAGAATCAGATCTTTCAACTCGCCTCGATTAAAAAGCATAGTTTGTTGGTTGCATAGCTTACAGAAAGATTCTGTAGATCTTAAAACCCAGTTAGCTTGGAGCGGGGCGAGGGGGCTAATAGATGAGCATTATTAAAATCTACAGAAGTAATTGTGATCTATGCTTTTATTGAAAAACACGACAAAACCCGATCAAGAATGGCGTGCAATTAGTTCCCCCATCCATGAGATATAATTGGACACCTTTGTGTAGACCCCATAGAGCCCAGCAGAACCACATTCCAGACCCCAGGAGACCACACCCCCGACAAACCACCTCCTGGCCTTAGTATCGTAGAACACCAAGGCTCCTCCGCTGTCCCCATAGCAAGAATCCTTCCCCCCCATCTCAGTTCCTGCGCAGAGCATATTTTCCGTCAGCCTGAGTTGCCTTCCTCCCAAAGTCCGGTTTGCGTAGGCAGCTTTGCACTTGTTCGGCTCGACAACATCTACCTCAGTATACAACAAGAAACGGGACTGCCGGGCCCGCTCCGTTTTTCCCCAGCCGGCAATTATTCCAGTGTCGTTTGCGTTCACGCGGAAGCTGGGGTTGTATCCCGGCAAGCAAATCGGAGTGATGTTTTTGTTAATGGGGACTTTGTGTTTCAGTTTAATCAAAGCGATGTCGTTGTTAAAATTGATGCCATCGTTTGTGAAGCCGCCGTGGACAAAAACCGATTCTGCCGAGACTTGGTGGTAATGAGGGGAACGTTTGTTTAGGAGCCCCAATTTCAAAGTCAGGGAGGATGCATCAGGTGGGGTGCCCAGGACGTGAGCGGCTGTTAAGATCCAGTTATCATATAAAAGGGCTCCAGCCCCATTTGCTCCGTGAGCATCCGTGATTAAAACCTGCCAAGGGAATTGGCCGGGCAGAGCCTTCTGCCCTCCAAAGATACGCTTCAGAGTGTTAGATGTTTGCACTCCACAGACTGGCAAGGAAGAGAAAGGAGATACGAGTCAGACTGTTATTAGTTCATGAGATTTGATTCTCCTGGCCTGGGTCTGCAAGTCCTAGAAAAGTGTGGGGATTGGATTGTGTACCCCAAACTCTTTTACTTCCCCATTCTTTTCCACCCCAACAAGGAATTCCAGAGAGAGGGTGCGGTGGTTGAAATTTGGATGCCAGGTTTCCACCTCTAAGCTATGAGGCTTGTGTGATTATCGGTATCCTTCCCATAACGAAAGTTCAGAGCTATGGCTGCATTGTAACATGTTGGCATCTGTTGTAGCTTTAAAGGCACTTAATGTGAGATATGTTTCTTAGTCACAAACCTAGGCCATATAAGTATGTCAATGCTTTAAAACTATGGAAATACAAATTTTTCCTTAATGTGTAGTCTTTGAGATCTCCCAGGTACTGAGTGGTTCAACTACCTTCACAAATATGAATGCTACTTTATTATTGGTAATACTACATGGTGCAGTCTGGTCTTAATATTGGCTTTGTTGTTTGATATGTCTCCGATTGTGCAGTTTGGCTAATTAAACTGAGTTGAGACAAAATTTAAAGGTTATTTTGTACTGATATAGAAATTCTTAGACTTTTTTTTTAAAAAAGGTTGCAATAAGAGATATTTCACATACTTTTCATCCAGAACCTTGTAAGAGCCTTGAATAGTGCCTACAATAGTTTCTTTTGTATAGTTAAAAGCGAAATAGTTAATGCTGAATAAAAAAAAATGCTTTCGGTCATCTTTGGTTATATGCATATGAAAAAAACTGCATGAGATTTTTAAAAAAGATTATTTTATACCTATGATTCTACACATCCACGCAATTATGCACAGCTGGCAGGTCAGGGAGGGAAAACTGTTTCTGCACCATTTCGAACAGATCAGCAGCATGAAGCAAGGAAAGAGTGACATTTGCCTGAGACCGTATCTTTGTCTTCTGTACCTGTTGTAGAGCACTTGCATATATATTACCTGGTTCACAGACCGGAGGTGCTTTGTTTCCCTTGTGATCCTTCCAGAAACCATCAGAGGCACACCGGTAATTACCTGCGTAGACAGTATAATCTTGGTAAAGAGAGATGCCACCTACCCTTCAAATTGCAACCAGCTCTTTCCCACCAGTGTTAAATACTGTCTTAACCCTCACCGGAAGGGCCCAGTTTGCATCCCATAGTTTCACTGATACCTCCTGTAGGAGATGACCAGGCTGACTCGAGGGAGGAGTCAGGTACATCATCAGTTCAGAGTCCTTTAGCATAGACAAAGAGATACTAGTTCAGCTCTCTTTGAATTCCATGGACTCTTGACTGCCAATCTACCTTGACCACTGTTAGTAGTATAGATTCTCGTTTAGTGGTAGCATGAAATAAACTCGTGCCAATATTGGACCTAACCTTGATTCCCGATTTCTTGCGCTTGACATCTCTCCCTTTCATGCGTTTTTGCCCTCCCCGGCCTCCGGAGGGTTTTTCGAGCCTTCAGGAGGATGAAAATGGCCTCCCCAGGCTCCGGAGGCCCTCTGGCAGCCTTCCGGTAGGTCTGTTTTTCGTCCTCCCTGAGCCTCCATGCATGCCCTGCACTTACCTGCATCCAAAATGGACTGCGGGACTCCAAGGAGGGGAGGGGAAGGGAGGGCGGGGCCAGCCAGGAGTGGGATTTGGGAGTTCTCCAAACTGCACAGAATCTTTGCTAGAGGTTCTCCCGAACCCCCAGCAGCCCACCCTGCTTGCGTCCCTGTTCTGCCAGTTTTACAAATCCCTTAAATTGAAGTTTTCAGTCCCTTAAATTGAAGTTTTCACTCTAGACATGAACATGGTACAATACCAGAGCAATTAAGGCAAGACAATTGTCCATCCCTGGTTCCTGCTAACTAGAATGCAGAAGAGCTCCCTTACTTTCACAAACTCCCTCTGGGATCGCAGGAATCCTTTTCAAGCAAACTTGAAGGTGGCCTCTTCTGCGTCACAAAAAGGTTTCTCTTACCAGAGTGGCCGGTTTTCAGAGCGTAGAAGGGGCTTTCACAGTTATATTTGATTTCAGCTTGATAGGTGGAAATGTCTCTTCCAGTGACATACACAAGTGTGCCATTGGCTATGTCATTGGCAGGGCCGCAGTCAACAACTGAAAAGGATAAGGAAGAAATATTAAGCGTCCGAAGGGCTGGAACGCAGACGAGTTTCAAGAAACACCAGGATAAAAATAGTAGCAAGCTAGACAGTAAAGAATCTGGTCCCAAGTCAAAGATAATTTTTTCCTGAGACTTAAATTTAGAGTCTTGAGTATCTGTGATCAGGGATCTGCAACCCAGAAGCATTTGTTTTAATTCTTACAAATTCTTTTACTCAGCTTGTAAATAACATAAATTACATTTCTGCCTCTTAAAAGCGGCTCCCAAATGACTTCTGGAGCATAAAATCAATTTTAAAAGAAGAATTAGAGGGTGAGCAGAAGCAAGATAAAAAAAATGATTATTTTTTTGGCGTTTAACTCCCCTGTAGTAAATTCAAAGCGAAAAGTTGGTCGGTCTCTGCTGAAAATATTTCAAAGCAGGCGATTTTTTATTCTGAGATTCAAATGCAGTTTGTCTCCCACAATTTTCATTAGAGAGCTTTGTCCTGCCAGACTCGATTAACGGATTTCCACAAGAAACAAGTAACGTATCTGAGGACTGCAAATCCCATGTGGATTCTGGGCGAAGACCTACTGGTGCATTGGGCCATTGCCTTGTTCCAGGTACCGTCCTTTTGGCAGATTGCTTTGAACGATCCCACAATCAGTTTGTTCTGTGGGAGGAAAAATGAAAGATTTCAGGGGTGAAATTCAGCAGGTTTTGACAGGTTCTGACGAACTGGTAGTGGAAATTTTGAGTAGTTCAGAGAACCGGCAAATATCACCACTGGCTGGCCTCAAAGTGGGGTGGGAATGGACACTTTGCAATATCTTTCCCCCAGGAGCAGGAAGGGAATGGACCCTTTGCAATATCCTTCCCCTGGAGTGGGGAGGGAATGGGGATTTTGCAGTATCCTTCCCCAGGAGTGGGGAGGGAATGGGGATTTTGCAGTATCTTTCCTCTGGAGTGGGGAGGGAATGGGGATTTTGCAGTATCTTTCCCCTGGAGTGAGGAGGGAATGGGGATTTTGCAGTATCCTTCCCCTGCCACACCCACCAAGCCACGCCCACAGAACTGGTAGTAAAAATATTTGAATTCCACCAGTGGGGAGTTTGTCTCGCAATTTGAGAATGCCTTCGTTGGTAATCATTCCAAAAACAACAAGGCAAAAAAACTCATGTTGTGTCCTGCAAGAGCTTGACGTCCCTTCGCCCCCCCAACCAGAAAGACCAAAACTAGAAAAGATTAATAACAGTTCAATATTAAAAGCATTTATAATGTACGTTGTTTTCCCCTCTGTGTGTGAAACACACAACAGCACAGTGCTTTGTGCTTCGGCACAAATTCCCCAGCTAAAATTTATGCTGATCTGTATAAATTGCCAACCCGTAGAAGTAAAAAAATAAAAATAAAAATTGTGAGAATATTAACACACTTCCAAAAGCGCGTAGCCCACGTTGCAAGAGAGGCTGTAGAAGTCTTTCAGGATATATTTTGCCTGCACTGGAGTGATTCGGCCGTTGGGTGGTGCTTGAGGGTTGGGACATGGCAAAGCTGCAGAGTTGGAAAACAAGAAAAATAAATAAATAAATAAAAACCAGCCCTGATTTCCTGCTCCTTGGCAGTTAAATGCAATTAAATCATCTCGCAGCTCTTTCAGAACTCTTTTTAACATTTAGGATTTCTGTTCTACTAGTTTTCCTAGCCTGAATGAAAATTTAATCTATGTAACATATGGGCTGTATCATCGACCCCACCGCAGTCCTCCCAACTGCTTCAGCATATATCTATCCGTCCATCCATCCATCCATCCATCCCTCCATCCATCCACGTAATCTATTATCGTTCTCCATTCTCTCCTATCTATCTGTCTGTCTGTCTGACTGTCTGTCTGTCTTTCTACCTACCTACCTACCTACCATATCTAGCCATCCATCCAACCATTCAATCTATTATCCATTTTCCTTCAATCTCTCTCCTATCTATCTCTATCTATTATCTCTGTCTATCTCTATCTATCTCTATCATCTATCTATCATCTCTCTGTCTATATCTATCTATCAATATCTATCCATCCATCCAACCATCCAATCTATTATCCATCTTTCTCCATCCTCTCTCCTATCTATCTCTATCATCTATCATCTCTGTCTATCTATCTATCTCTATCATCTATCTATCATCTCTATCTGTCTATATCTATCAATATCTATCCATCCATCCAACCATCCAATCTATTATCCATCTTTTTTCATCCTTTCCTATCTATCTATCTATCTATCTATCTATCTATCTATCTATCTATCTCTATCATCTATCTATCATCCTCTCTCTCTCTCTCTATTTAAATGCTGTTGCTTGTAAGGTCGACATAGGTAAGGGTAGCCCTTGACTTAACAACATTTAGTGGCCATTCCAAGTTACAACGGCACTGAAAAAGACAACTTGTGACCGTTTCTCACGCTTAACGACCGCTGCGGCCTTTCCCCACAGCCACGTGATCACAATTCTTGATGCTTGACAACTGATTCATACTTCACGACGGTTGCCGATTCCCCGTTTGCGACCACCCGACAAGCAAAAGTCAATGGGGGAAAGCCAGTTTCGCTTAGCAACCATTTTGCTAAGCTTAACGACTGCATGATTCACTTAACAACCGTGCCAAGAAAGGTGGTAAAAATGGGACGGGACGCGTCTTTTCCCCAAAGCCCTCTAACCTGTTGTGTCATATCTCAGCTTCCATCCGGCGTGAACCCCAGAAATGTCAGTGACGAATGTGATATCGACCGTATTGCTACGTGTTTCAATTTTGGGTGGTGGGGAGTCTCCGCAGAACGGCCCGTATTCTTTCTTGGGGGTCTTCACCTGAAAGAACCACAAAATATAAGTGCTTTATTATAGCATCCAACATCCAGATATTGCCATCTGGCTCTGTCTGATGCCACTGTTTAAGAGAGAAACATCTTCGGTTATTTCTTAATTTCCTTTTATCTTATTTTAAAGAGGTTAGTTTTGAAGATAACCCATCCAGAATAGAATTTGCCTGTTGTGAGGCTGCAGAAATCGTGTGAAGTTCATTGTGACCCAAGTACCATATGATTTTAGGATATGTCATTCAATAGGCATCCCCCTTCAGTGTGATCCTACAGTACAGAAAGAAATGGCTTTAGAAAGTGTGGAGAAGAGTGCTCCCATTTTTTTAAAAAAGGCAAATTTTAAACTTATTTAGAATTTTTAGAATAACAGAGTTGGAAGGCACCTTGGAGGTCTTCTAGTCCAACCCCCTGCTTAGGAGGGAAACCCCACACCTCTTCAGACAAATGGTTATCCAACCTCTTCTTAAAAACTTCCAGTGTTGGAGCATTTGCAATTTCTGGAGGCAAGTTGTTCCACAGATTAATTATTCTAACTCTCAGGAAATGTCTCCTTTCAGATTGCACCTTTAAATTTAAATGATCGTGTGGCAAGTAGGTTTTTTTGGGAAATCCTCTTGAGCAAAATTTTGAAAAATGTTATCAGGTCATTGTGGACAGAACCTCACAAGAGTGAAATAGAAATATATTGTAAATATTAATTTATTTTGAAGGTGTCTTATGGCATTGACTGGCTTCGCGCGTCATACTAGATTGTCATGTAATTTGTCTACTTTTGCTTTTTCAAGTCCTTTTTATCAGTTGTTTTAAAGCTTTTCTGTTTCTTTGGTGCTTTGCTGTTATAGAGTTTGTCAAGATAGGAGCAGGGCACGTAGGTAGGTAGGTAGGTAGGTAGATAGATAGATAGATAGATAGATAGATAGATAGATAGATAGATAGATAGATACCGTGTTTCCCCGAAAATAAGACCCTGTCTTATATTTTTTTTGAAACCTGAAATAAGCGCTTGGCTTTATTGCCATGCACTCAAAAGCCCAATTGGGCTTATTATCAGGGGATGTCTTATTTTGGGGGAAACAGGATAGATAGATAGATAGATAGATAGATAGATAGATAGATAGATAGATAGATAGATAGATAGATAGATATGATAGATGGGTGAGTAGATTTAGATGATAGATGATAGGGAGAGATAATAGATTAGAGAGAGAATAAATTAGATATGGATGGATGGAGAATAGATTAGAGACAGAGAGAATAGATTTGAGAGAGAGAGAGAGATAAATAGATAATAGATTAGAGAGAGATTAGACATGGATGGATGGAGAATAGATTAGAGAGAGAGAATAGATTAGATAGAGATGGATGGATGGATAGATAGATAATATAGATAGATAATAGATTAGAGAGAGATTAGACATGGATGGCTGGAGAATAGATGAGAGAGAGAGATAATAGATTAGATATGGATGGATGGAGAGAGAGAGAGAGAGAGATGATAGATAGATAGATAGATAGATAGATAGATAGATAGATAGATAGATAGATAGATAGATACTGTGTTTGTGAACTGTAATTTAGGTCTTAACATATCTTGAACCCAACCATTTATACCTTATTCAATAAATCGTGATGTCGGGTGCTTTTGTGAAGTCAGTTTCTTTATTAGTTACCAGCAGTGAATTCAATAGAGCTCTGTGAAAAATCCAGATTTCTAGCACGGAGGACCTCTAACTTAGCTTATCCCACTGACCTTTAGGACATCATAGGGACATAGCACTTCTGGATGGGCTTCTACATCAAAGGTTCCCACAAATTCTAGGATGACCATGAAACCGTCTTCCACCCGGATGCTATAGTTGCACTCGGATATTTTAGGATACGGGTTGGGATAATTGGGGCTGGAGATCACACCAGTTCTTGCTGTCAACACCTCATTCGGACAGTGCGCTGAAAGGAAGGTGGAAGAAGAAGAAGAAGAAGAAGAAGAAGAAGAAGAAGAAGAAAAATAGAAGCCTTCTTCAGAAAAAAATTATGTTCGGTTTTTTTTTTTTAAAAAAACAACACATATTCAGTTCAATGTTCACATTTGAGTTTTGAGCCAAAAGACCATTTCAAATCCTAATCTGATGTAAGAAGAAACGAGATTCAAACATTAGCATTCCATAGGGAAGCTGTCTCAACAGGAGATTGAAGTGTTCCATTTAATCTGAGCATGCACAAAGAGTCCTTGACTTGCAATGGTCCTTGTTTAGTGCCCGTTCGAAGTCGCAACAGTACTGGGGGGGGGGGAAGAAAAGGAACTTGCGACTGTTTTTCACACTTAACGGCCATGGCAGCATCCCCATGGTCACGTGATCAACATGCAGACGCTTGGCAATTGAACTCCTACTTACGACGGTCGCAGTATCCCGCAGTATTGCGTGATCTACTTTTTGCGACCTCCCAACAAGCAAAGTTGATGGGGAAAGCTAGATTCACTTAACAAGCGTGTTTCTAACTTAAAACAGCTGCAGCAATTCACATTTTTATCTGAGGTTTTGTATTCTGTAAGCCGCCTTGAGTCGCCGTGTGCAAATAAGCAATATAAATTCAATAAATAAATAAATTCAATAAGGTAAAGGCTCCCCTCGCACATACATGCTAGTTGTTCCCGACTCTAGGGGGTGGCTCATCTCCGTTTCAAGCCGAAGACCTAGCGCTGTCCGAAGACGTCTCCGTGGTCACGTGGCTGGCATGACTCAATGCCAAAGGCGCACAGAACGCTGTTCCCTTCCCACCAAAGGTGGTACCTATTTTTTCTACTTGCATTTTTTTTTTTACGTGCTTTTGAACTGCTAGGTTGGCAGAAGCTGGGACAAGTGACGGGAGCCCACCCCATGATGTGGCGCTAGGGATTCAAACCGCAGAACTGCCGACCTTTTGATCGACGAGCTCAGCGTTTTTAGCCACTGAGCCACCCCGTCCCTTATAAATTCAATATAAATTCAATCAATCAATCAACAAATAAATCAGGCAAGAAAGTTCGACAAAGACATCTTGGGCTCATTTGTCGTCGTATGTCGAGGACTACTTGTACTGTCTAGCTTGAGTGACGGGGACGGCGCTGTTTGACGTCCTCTCTTTAAGATAAGGACGAGCGCCTTCCATCATTTCTTATCTAGAGATAAGGTGGTCTGCACCTGTGACCTCCCGACGACTTTGTTCATGGTTGCCAGATGTATAAAGGTAAAGGTTCCCGTCGCACATATGTGCTAGTCGTTCCCGACTCTAGGGGATGGTGCTCCTCTCCGTTTCAAAGCCGAAGAGTCAGCGTTGTCCGAAGACTTCTCCGTGGTCATGTGGCCGGCATGACTCAATGCCAAAGGCGCACGGAACGCTGTTACCTTCCCACCAAAGGCGGTCCCTATTTTTTCTACTTGCATTTTTTACGTGCTTTCGAACTGCTAGGTTGGCAGAAGCTGGGACAAGTCACGGAAGCTCATCCCGTTATGCGGCGCTAGGGATTCGAACCACTGAACTACCGACCTTTCGATCGACAAGCTCAGCGTCCTTAGACGCTGAGCCACCGCGATGTATAGGAGAGGTAATAAGAGTAGTAAAATCCAGCACTGTATGACTTTTTTTGCTGGTGACATATTTACAGCCATAGTGTCTCCCTCTGATAACTGGAGGCAGGACTTCCCATCTAACAAATGTCTGCTAATTTCCCCTTGGTACCTTTCATTTAAATTTAATGTAAATGAAATACAGTGAGTTTAATTACGCCATTACAAGTTCCTCTCTTCTGACAGGATAAAAATAAAGGGGGGAGGGTTTTCTCAGGGCTTGCATGCCACCCTGGAGACAGTAGGTTGTATATCTCGGCCTTAAGGAATGCCAGAGAATGGAAGAAAGGAAAAAAAATTAAACGCTCTAAAATTAGTTCAGCTGCACCCTGAACCTTTTCAGATAGTGCTGGTAAGACCGTTAAAATTTAATGCAGTTCCATTTATGATTAGACAGTTTGGGCATTGGTTAAAAAAGCTGCATCGACAGAGGTGTCACACAGGCACTGTTCAATTAATACTTAGCGTAGCAGGCATTAATATTAATTCAGCATTCCTTATCAAAGGCTGTATTTCTATTTTGTTGAAACACACACACACACACACACACACACACACTTATCCCTTGCACAAAAGCAGTCCTTTCTCCTCCTCCCACCCCCTACCCCCCTTTCTGTCTTTGGCCATAAACTCCAGCTGAGTTTTAGGAGTATCAAGAGAGCATTCAATTACACTTAGGCCTATATATATATATATATATATATATAATATATATATATTATTGGAGATTACACAGCCGAGCAGTGCCCACCAGAGACCTGAACTCTGAGAAACGAGCCTATCTCAACTTGCAAAAGTGTGATTGCCGGATCATTAGGTCTGAAATTAACAGTTGCCCATAAATTTGGTTACTGAATGGACTGTAAAAAATGCGGACGAGACCGACGAGTAGAAAACAAAAGTCGGGGGAAACTGGTTTGTTCTGTGAATGAGCTGAGATTAGGGGTGGGTTGCTGGGGGTTCGGCAGAACCTCTAGCTAAGATTCTGTGCAGTTCGGAGAACCCCCAATTCCCACTCCTGGCTGGCCCAGCCCACCCTGTCGTACCCCTCCCAGGAGTCCCCATGCAGCCTGTAAGTGCAGGGCGCACATGGAGGCTCGGGGAGGGAAAAAACCAGGCCTACCAGAAGTTCGGGAAGGCTGGAAACAGGCCCATTTCCAGCCTCCAGAGGGCCTCCGGAGCCTGGGGAGGGCAAATCACCCCCGCCATGGTGCAGGAGGCCGACTAGGCCACACCCACCATAGCTACGCCCACCCAGCAACCGGGGAGAGAACCCCTTGCTAAAATTTTTGAAGCCACCCCTGGCTGAGATTATATGACGCATAAACCCTGATTTACCAACAAGGATGGCTTAAGTCATTTGGCTTAAGGGCCAAATGTGAACAGTTCAGCTCCAAACAATCCATGGCTGTCTAAACTTAACCCTCAATTTCCCACTAGAAACTCACTCTCATTTGAGATGATGGGTCTTACGGGTGAAATAAACCAAGAGTTGCTTTGAACTTCTGGCTCCTATAGAAAGGAGTAGTGTGGTGGCCTAGAGGTAGAGCTCTCACCTCACAGCCAGGATTCTGTCCTAGGTAGAGGCAGATATTTCTCTCTCTGGGCACACTGAGAATATATCCACTGAACAAAACTCCGCACTAGCAACAGGAAAGGCATCTGGCCAATAAAACACACTGCTAGCCCCATTCAGTTGCCCAGACTCCACCCCGCAAGGGATTATGGGGTCGTTTAAATAAAGATGATGATAGGAAGCAGGTTGGCAGGTGGGGCCATTGCTGTGATTATTTCCTTCCCCAAGTCCTTTATTTCCTCAAGAACAATGTTTTGAGGGAAGGAGAGGCTTTCGGAAGTTGGTGGAGCAAAACCGGAGGAAGAGCTCAGAACCTCTATCTGTTCATCTGTTTTTAAAATGCCCAGTTTCTAAGTGTTGTACGGTTGGACTAGGAAGCACTAATGTGGTGAGATTTGGGTGGACAGGAAAACCTGCCTGCCCTGGCGTGAAGCTTCAGGTGACATGGGAGCTCCTCCTTTTGACTCCTCCTTTTCCCCTAAGAAACCTGCCGGATCTGTGTAGGAGACTGTTTCAGTGTATGACCTTGTGACTGAACCCACTTCTCTCAGGAGTGGGCTGCTGGGGGTTCGGGAGAACCTAGCTAAGATTCTGTGCAGTTCGGAGAACCCCCAAATCCCACTCCTGGCTGGCCCTTCCCACCCCACCCCACCTCTCCCAGGAGTCCCCATACAGCCTGTTTTGGATGCAGGTAACTGCAGAGCGTGCCTGAAAGCTCAGGGAGGGAGAAAAACGGGCCTACCGGAAGTGTGGGAAGACCTGAAACGGGCCTCCAGAGGATCTCTGGAGCCTGGGGAGACTGTTTTTTCGCCCTCCCGGAGGCTCAAAGAAAACCTCTGGAGCCCGGGGAGGGCAAACTGCCCCCCGCAGTGGTGCAGGAGGCTGACTAGGCCACGCCCACTCAGCATCTGGGCAGATAACCCCTTGCTAAAATTTGTGAAGTTCACCCCTGACTTCTCTCCTCGCCTAGGCCTCTCAGGCCCAGCTTGTGACCTCTTTAGGTTTCCCTTTTCCTCTCGCGTAGAGAGCCATTGCAAAATAAACATTGCAAGAGATGTGGGACAGGGTGGAAGCCATTTTATTAACCACAGGAGGCGGATGACGATGGGAGAAGCGGAAGGCAGAGCTAGAGGCTGAATGACTGTAGCCCTCCGTGGGTTTTCAGGAGAAGACCACAGGTGGCACCACTGTCAGCATCTCTGCCTAAGCTCGGGAGCGCCAAGTTTACTTCACGCTGGAAAATAGAAATGGGAGAACAAGAAAGATGGAAAAGGAAGAAAACGACGCTGGTGAATATAATCCTTCCTGAGTGGCATAGCTAATTGTGAGCTGTGGTGGCGCAGTGGTTAGAGTGCAGGACTGCAGGCTACTTCTGGTGACTGCCGGCTGCCTGCAGTTTGGCAGTTCAAATCTCACCAGGCTCAAGGTTGACTCAGCCTTCCATCTTTCCGAGGTGGGTCAAATGAGGACCCAGATTGTTGGGGGCAAGAGGCTGACTCTGTAAAACTGCTTAAAGACGGCTGTAAAACACTGCAAAGCGGTATATAAGTCTAAGGACTATTGCTATCTTCCTTCCTTCCTTCCTTCCCTTCCTCCCAGTGGTTAGAATGCAGCATTGCAGGCTAACTCTGCCCACTGCCAACAGTTCGATCTTGCATAGGGAGGGCTGTAAAGCACGGTGAAGCGGTATATAAGTCTTAAGTGCTATCGCTATTATAAATTGTTTCCTTTTTCTAGAGTTTCTAAAGGTACTCGGTCGGGTTAACTTGTTTTAAATCACAAGGAAATTGCAAAGCAGCTGCTTACATAAACAAATAAGGGAAATGATTTTTAAAAAAAAAAGTTTCAGGTATCACACTCTGGCCAATTTTTGCCTACTTGATCCTTCCTGATTCTTAGGAAGTGAACTCACCTTTGCAAGTCTTCTTATCCTTGTGCAGAAGGTAGCCAATTTGGCAACTGCAATAAAAGCCACCCAGGTAGTTGTGACAGTTGTGATCGCAAGGCAACTCGCTGTCAAGCTGCCCTTCACACTCATCAATGTCTAAAAAGAGAAAAACAGAAATGGAGGACCAAGTTTGGGATAAAATGCGGCTCTTTGGGACAAGCTTTGTAGAAGTAGAGGCAGCGGGGGTGACTACTCACACACAACAGAACAACAGATATGGAAAATATCAAAACTGCATTGTAAGTTGTATTAGTTTATGGATCTCTCTGTGCCAAAGCTCTGTGGTTTTGCCTGGTTTTCTTTAGACCTCTCTAAAATTCAGCAGTACGATCCCTGTGATTTCCCTCTGCTTTGATTTAGAGAATACGCACTAAACTACAACAGTAATTGTCCAAAATTGTGGAAACCTTTTGGGAAAGGGGTAATTTTGAAGCTTGATGGCTAATAACACCACTTTTTTTTTTTTGAAGTTTCAAGATAATCCTATTCCACTGCTGGAATGGCCTGGGAATAGCCCAGATCTTCACCCAATTGAAAATCTATGGAGCCGACTAAAGAAACTGGTTAGTCAGAAGCGACCCAGCAATAAAACCCAGTTAATAGAAGCCATCATTCAATCTTGGTTCCACATGATAACAGCTGCAGAACTAAAAGGCTTGGTTCACTCCATGGGAAGACGTTGTAAGGCCGTCATTCATGCTAAAGGTTACCCAACTAAGGATTAACTGACATGGGGATAATTTTTGCATATCTTGTTTTTTTTCTATGGGGATCATTTTTATATATCTTGATTTTTTTTCTATGTCTTTCACTTTTCTTCTTTATACTGTCGCTGCTGTTCTAACAGCAAATCCTTCATAAAAGTCATTGCATTACATTCTTGATTAAATTATCTTTCCATTGATATATAATTTTACGGTACTACTCCCCCCAAAATTTAAAAAAAAGTGGTGTTATTAGCAAAGTTTTAGAAAATACACTTTTCCCAAAAGGTTTCCACAATTTTGGCCATGACTGTATACCGTAACCTCTGAAGCACATTCTATGTGAAAAGAAAGCCCCACAAAGCTAGATTAAAAACCCTATTTTGCCCCTTCGTACCTATTTCTAAACTTACATTATTGATCGTGCCAAGGGTCAGCAATTCTAGATTTGCCTCAAGAATGGTTTCCAGGAGATGCCAGAGATTGAACCTTCTGCTGATTAAATATGTGCTGATTATGGCACCCTATGATCATATCCAGTGGTGGGTTGCCCCCGATTTGCACTGGTTCTGTAGAACCGGTAGTAAAACCGGCGGGAGGCTCCGGCCACCGACCCTGATGTCATCAGAATGCTTCTCCGCATGCGCAGAAGAGTGTGCGTGAGAGAGAGAGAAGTGAGCACGACCGCACAGCCCCGTTGCAAACTGGTAGTAAAGATAAGTAGAACCCACCCCTGATTCTATCAGACCAGGGCCCATTGAACTCAGTACTTTTTTTTTTTTTTGTTAATTTGATTTATTCTCCGGAGACTCAGGGCGGCTTACAGTGCGTTGAGCAATAGCCTTCATACTTTTGTATATTTTACAAAGTCAGCTTATTGCCCCCACAAACTGGGTCCTTAATTTACCCACCTTAGAAAGGATGGAAGGCTGAGTCAACCTTGAGCCTGGAGATTCGAATTTACTAATTGCAGACAGCTGGAGTTAAATTACAGTGTATTAGTCTGCTGAGCTATTCCAGACTTCCTCTCCATCAATGGGGTCTCGGGCAGACCCCTTTCCCGTAACGTTGCCACCTTTCCTCCCCTGGAGTCATCAAAACACGGATTCTCCTCTAGCTGTTTCACTCCTCCTCTCACCTTCAGCAGCGTAGAAGGCCTCAAAGCCCGTGAACTGTTTCTCGTTGGAGTAATCCGATCTGAAAGTCACCGCTAAATTGTTATCAATGGAGCGGTATATCTTTTTCCCAGGGGCCTCCTCGGTGTCAGTGCTCTCTTGCCCGCAGAGTGTGGCCACGACCCTACCTCCTGAGCTCAGCTGTAAAGCAAACACACAATGAGCTCTGCCGTTGAGTGGTGCATCTTTCCCCCCCACCCCGCCCCGAGTTTCTGTGGGGACCTGATAGGAGACCTGCGGTCTCCCGAAGCACTAGCAATAGCACTTAGACTTATATACCACTTCACAGTGCTTTACAGCCCTCTCTAAGCGGTTTACAGAGTCAGCCCATTGTCCCTCAACAATTTGGGTCCTCATTTTACCCACTTCGGAAAGCTGAGTTAATCCTGAGCCAGTCCGTCAGGATCGAACTGCTGGCAGTGGGCAGAATGAGCCTGCAATACTGCATTCTAACCACTAGGAAGGAAGGAAGGAAGATAGCAGTAGCACTTAGACTTATATACTGCTTCACAGTACTTTACAGCTCTCTCTAAGCGGTTTATAGAGTCAGCCCATTGCCCCCAACAATCTGGGTCCTCGTTTTACCCACCCTCGGAAGGAGGGAAGGCGGAGTCAGCCAATCAGTCAGGATAGAACTCCTGGCAGTGGGCAGAATTAGCCTGCAATACTGCATTCTAACAGGAAGGGAAAGGAAGGGAAGGGAAGTGGTCTTACTAAGGCTTTGTAGAGTGGTAGTAGTACCTCTCTTGATCTTGATTGTATTCCTCTGTTAATGCAATTTAGGATTGCATTGGCTTTTTTGGCTGCCGCAGTGCTAGCTCATACTTAGCTGATTGTCCACTAAGACTCCAAGATCCCTTTCACAGTTAACTGCTATGAAGCCTGGTTTCGCCCCGTTTATACGTGTGCTTTTGGTTTTTCTTACCTAAGTGTAAGACCTTACTTTTCTCTACATCGAATTGATTTTGTTAGATAGGGCCCAGTGTTCACATCCTTCAAGATCCATCTGGATCTTGAGCATATCTTCTAGGGCAGTGATGGCTAACTTTTTTGCTGTCGCGTGCCAAAAGCGTGGGGAGTGTGTGTGTGTGTGGGGGGGTTTGCGTGCTTACGTGCTTACACCCATAATTCAATGGGCCCCACCCCCATGCATGTGCATGTGACACCCCCCCTCCTGCACTCCCCATGCTTTTGACACATAATGGCATGGAAGGCCCGGTGGGCCCATTTTTCACCCTCTGGAGGGCCTCCGGGGGCTGGGGAAGGCTGTTTTTGCCCTCCCCAGGCTCCTAGAAAGCATCTGAAGCCTGGGGAGAGCAAAAAACGGGCCTTCCGATCCCACCAGAAGTCGACAAACGGGCCATTTCTGGCCTCCGGGGGTGTGGGGAAGGCCATTTTCACCCTCCCCAGGCTCCTAGAAAGCCTCTGGAGCCTGGGGAGAGCGAAAAACAAGCCTTCTCCACGCACCTGGAGGCCCTCCGGAGGCCGGAAACAGCCTGTTTCCCGACTTCCGGAAGGCCCGAAAATCAGTTGGCCGGTGCATGCATGCCCGTTGGAGCTGAGCTAAAGCAATGCTTGCGTGCCCACCAATATGGCTCCGTGTGCCACAGGTTCGTCATCACTGTTCTAGAGTGTTAGCAGCATGTGCACGAAGCCATGCTACGTGGCCATTGGACATACTTTGACATAGTCGTATTCGCACTGGTAAGACAGCTCCAGGTTGAAGTGAGTGAAATAGATGCGGATGGCATAACCCTGAGGCAGAGTGATATTCCATATCCTCTCCTTGCTGTTAGGATAGACGTTGGGGAAATCCGGCGAGGCGATCCTCCCGTACATTTTGTCTAGCCGAAGAACATCGCCGAGTATCCCGGGCCACAAAGCGAGGAGGAAGAAGCAGAATCTGTGCCAGAGGAAATAGGGAATGTTACCCACACACACACACACACACACACAAACCCTCCAGCTGACTGATCCTTCACTCATACTGACTGGTGTTTTCTCTTCCTTCCTCATCTCCTTTCCTTCCTCTTCAGATTTCTGAGCCTGGCTGGCAGTCATTACCCCTTTCAAAATATTCTGTCAAAGCTAAAGAGTCCATCAGAAAAACGGTTTCAATTCCGTGACTAAAACAGCCGCGCCTTGATTGATTGAAATCTGTAGACTACCCCGTAGACCGTAGACCGTAGGAACTTCAATTCTTATCTGTCCGAGCCAGAATTGCCAATTTGTCATTACTGTCGTCGCCATATCGAAGCTGAATTTAAGAAAGCCCACTACACTTCATTAAACAGTAAGAACACCAGAAGAAAAGCCACCGCTGATCAAATTAAATACTGATTTAATATGGTATCTTGTCTCCTTCCATCCCCGAATAAGAATCCCTCAGGGAGGCAGGACGTGACCCTGTTCTTCTCTAATTTATCAAACAGCCTCCTAAAGTCATGTACGTTGATGGAGGACATACTGTCTCCAGAAATTCAATAGATCTGCAGTAGCAAGGGGTGTGTGTAAAAAAAAACAAACCACATGGACAGAGGAACAATTTGACAAACACAGAGCAACCTCACAGCAAGCCATGCATTGCCCGAAGGAACTGAGTTACGAAAGCATTTCCCCATCGAAACAAGGTAATGGCAGGTCCATAGATATTGGTAGAAATCATTACGTCGGAAAGTTGTTCTCCTTCCCACAAAATGAGACCAAAACTAGATTCTTCCTGGAATAGAATAGAATAACAGAGTTGGAAGGGACCTTGGAGGTCTTCTAGTCCAACCCCCAGCTCAGGCAGGAAACCCTCCACCACTTCAGACAAATGGTTATCCAACCTCTTCTTAAAAACTGTCCAATGTTGGAGCATTCACAACTTCTGGAGGCCAGTTGTTCCACTGATTAATGGTTCTAACTCTCAAGAAATTTCTCCTTAGAACTAGTTGCTTCTCTCCTTGATTGCTTCTTGTCCTGCCCTCGGGGGCTTTGGAGAATAGCTTGACTCCCTCTTCTTTGGGGCAGCCCCTGAGATATTGGAACCCTGCTATCATGTCTCTCCTAGTCCTTTTCATTAAACTAGACATGCCCAGTTATCCTGCAACCGTTCTTCATATGTTTTAGCCTCCAGTCCCCTAATCCTGGGGAGCCTGGTGGAGTAGTGGACTAAAGCGCTGTTAAATAGCACTTAGCTGCCAGCTGCCTGCAATTACTGCAACTTCAAATCTCACCAGGCTCAAGGTTGACTCAGCCTTCCATCCTTCTGAGGTCGATAAAATGAGGACCCGGATTGTGGGGGCAATAAGCTGACTTTGTATAAAAAAGAACACCGCTTTGGGGGGGGGGCAAAAGCCCTACTAAGCAGGTATATACAAAAGTATGAAGGGTATTGCTTAACGCATTGTAAGCCGCCCCGAGTCTCCGGAGAAGGGCGGCATATAAATCGAACCAATAAACAATAAATAATCCTCTTGGTTGCTCTTCTCTGCACTCTTTCTAGAGTCTCCACATCTTTTTTACATCGTGGCGACCAAAACTGGATGCAGTATTCCTTGTATGGCCTTACCAAGGCCTTATAAAGTGGAGACCAACTTGTTTCTGTGTCTCAATGTGTTGTAGAAGAGATAGTTTATCTCATGGCTACCTACTTTAAGTTTAAGTTTTATTAGATTTACATACCGCCCTTCTCCTTGCGGACTCAGGGCGGTGAACAGCCAAATTAAAAAGCAAATACACAAAAGTTAAAATTTCATAAAAAGAACAAATATAAATAGCCATAGTTAAAACAAATTAATTTAAAAAGATAATAAAACTCTAAAAATAATAAAATATTTGACAGGGATCAGGCTAAGCCGGCAAGCTGAAAAAAAAATGTTTTTAAAGCCCGCCAGAAATTTGGGAGGTCAGAAATTGTTCTTAACTCTGGAGGAAGATCGTTCCAGAGGGTAGGAGCTGCCACAGAGAAGGCTCTCCCCCTGGGGGCTGCCAGCCGGCATTGTCTGGCTGACGGCACCCTGAGGAGGCCCTCTCTGTGGGAGCGAACCAGTCGGTGGGAGGCAATTGGTGGCAGAAGGCGGTCCCGTAAGTACCCTGGTCCTAAGCCATGGAGCACTTTAAAGGTGATTACCAACACCTTGAAACGCACCTGGTAGTCCACCGGTAGCCAATGCAGCTCGCGCAGGAGAGGTGTCACATGGGAGCGCCCAGTCGCTCCCATAATCCCCCGCGCGGCCGCATTTTGCCTACATTTTTTACAAGGATCAGTGAGATTTTGCTGGCCAAAAGTGTTAAAATAAGTTCAAATCGAGACCCCCTGTTTAATTCCAACCGTGCGTAGAACATACCTCATCTCAGCAGAGTCTCTTTATTTCCACCCGGGTTTTGCAGTCAGTAGCTTTCTCTTGCGTATTTATGTTGTTGTGGAGGCTTTTCCTGTGTTGGTTCAGAGATGTTTGTCTGAATTTTGAACTCTGGTCTTACGTTTCTCTCAAACAGGCGGAAGTTGGGAAGGGTTCTCGGTGTGTTCTCGGCCTCCCCTCTCTTCTTTCCCTTAAAGGAAGACACACCTAAAGTCTTTTAGCTTCTATGCTTGTTGACCCAAGCAAGTTGACACCCCCCCCCAAAAAAAAAGAAAGAAAGAAAGAAAGCACTTGTGGGTGAAGCAAGTGAGATAAAATGGGGAAGGTACAAGGAAGTACAGAATTTTGTGGGTTGAGAGGGGAGGGAGGAATTGTGTTTGGCAATAGCCATTGTGTTTCGCCAGCTGGGTCTTTCCCCGCTCTTGTGCAATATCTGTCAGCTTATCGAAAAATCCAGCCACCTCTCCTGCAGCTGGGGAAACAAAGAGAGAAGGAGGGAAGAAATATTTTCATTCTCTCTGAATATAGAATATGTGGGCAATGCCAGCGGTAGGGAATGTATGTATTTATTTATTTTATTTTACTTAGTTTGTCAAGCATGTATGGGAAAACAAGTATAAGTATGAACATAATAGAGAAACATATAAGTATAATATATACAGTGGTGGGAGTCATCCAGTTTGCACCACTTCGGGAGAACCGGTTGTTAACTTTCTGAAGAGTTTGGCAAACTGGTTGTTGGAAGAAATCATTAGGGAAGAGAACCGGTTGTTAAATTACTTGAATCCCACCACTGAGTATATAAATAAGTATATACATAAGAAATGAGTACAAATAAATGGTATTCAACAATAGCAACAGTAGGCACGCTGGTGCAGTTATACACGCCCCCTTTACAGACCTCTTAGGAATGGGGAGAGATCCACGGTAGACAGTTTAAGGTTAAAGTTTTGGGAAGTTGAGGATGTAACAACAGAGTCAGGTAGTGCATTCCAGGCATTGATCACTCTGTTGCTGAAGTTGTATTTTCTGCAATCGAGTTTGGAGCGATTTATCTTGAGTTTGTATCTATTGTTTGCCCGTGTATTATTGAAAGCTGAAGTAGTCATTGACAGGTAGGATGTTGCAGCATATAATTTTGTGTTCTATGCTTAGGTCAGACCGAAGGCGGCATAGTTCCAGGTTGTCCAAGCCCAAAATTTCAACCCTGGTGGCGTAAGGGATTCTGTTGTGAGCAGAGGAGTGGAGGACTCTTCTCGTGAAATACCTCTGGATTCGTTCGATTGTATTAGTGTCTGATATACAGTGTGGGTTCCTGGCAGATGAGCTGTATTCGAGAATTGGTCTGGCAAAGGTTTTGTATGCCCTGAATGAATGAAAGAATGGTGCCTGGAACCTTAAAACGGTTGCTCCTTGCCTTAAATACACGAATGAGGACACTTCCACCCTCTCCCCTTTTATTGCATTTCTAAATCAGACCTGAAGGTAAATACTCTAAATGTTTTGTTTTCCCTTACGGTTTACTCACCACCCTTGAAAATCACCCCGATAATAGAGATGCTTTTACATCGCATTCCGTGAATTCTGGTTTCACAGTCAATTTCACATTTCTTCCACGTTTAGTAGGACATTCGTGAAGCGTGTCTCTACTCCCTAAGCAAGTATTTTGAATCTGGCTTTAATTGGTTGTTCTTAAAGGTAAAGATTCCCCTCACACTTATGTGCTAGTCGTTCCTGACTCTAGGGGGTGGTGCTCATCTCCGTTTCAAAGCCGAAGAGCCAGTGCTATCCGAAGACGTCTCCGTGGTCATGTGGCCGGCATGACTCAACGCCAAAGGCGCACGGAACGCTGTTCCCTTCCCACCAAAGGGGGTCCCTATTTTTTCTACTTGCATTTTTTACCTTGCTTTCGAACTGCTAGGTTGGCAGAAGCTGGGACAAGTCACGGGAGCTCACCCCTGTTACACGGCACTAGGGATTCGAACCACCGAACTGCCAACCTTTCGATTGACAAGCTCAGCCTCTTAGCCACTGAGCCACAACGTCCGTATGGTTGTTCTTAGGAAAAAGTAAATTTCACAAACTTCGAAGTCACTCTGCCTCTGTTCCGTAAGGACAGGCAATATCATTTGTTTCCCCTAGTATTTTAGCCAGAAGTTTTTTCCCAGGCACGAGAAGGATGTACTGGGAGAGATAAATAGGAAAAGTATATGCATTTATTTTAATTCTATAATATGAGAGGAGAAACTCCTTTGCAATGGATGGCTAATTTAGCTGTCAGCTGCTTGTATTCCCAAGTCCTTCATCCTTTTGAGAAAGTCAGTACGGAATTGACAGGCATCTCCTCACAAAACATGGTGCGCACCAGCCATGCACTGCACGTTTAAAAAGCTACCGGTTCGGTAGTTTAAAAAAGCTAACAATCCGACGATCAGCTGTTCCGCACGGTTTAACTTTGCTAGAAACCAGGAAATCCTGCTGATTGTTGGATCGTAGCTTTTTTTTTTTACTACTGGTTTGCCTGAACTGGTAGTTTTTATCACTACCAGTTTGCCTGAACCGGAGCAAACTGGTAGCATTTCACACCTGGCTCTGTGTGCCACGTCTGGCACGCGTGCCACAGGTTCGCCATCACGGTCCTAGTCCTTGTCACATTCTCCTCCGGTACTTAGTTTCTTTACTAACGACAGTGATGGCATTTGAATTACTTGGAAACCACTCAGTGGACTCCTTACTTGTTCTGCCCCAGCTACGGACCCCAAAGAATGCAGCACACACAAACTCTATACAAAGCTTACTTTACTCAAATATCTTAGTCTTTTTCATTCAAAGACTGTTAATGAACTGTCTTAACAGCCTACCAGAATTCTAAGATAAGATAATCACAGTCTTACTAAAGTTGGTAGAAAGCCCAGAAGCAATTTTGCAGACACGAAGGAGAGTGAACTAAAGTTGTTCTCTACAGCTTGTTGCAAGCGGCGTTCTTTCTTAAATAGGCTAAGGGAGTGGCCAATTAACCCCAAGCCTTACTCTCAAGGAGACTTCCTCCTGAGGAGCTACTCCTCCCTTGTGGCAGCTCTGCGCACCCATGCATTGAGAAGAGGCTCCTCCTCTTCGTCCTCTTCACTTAAAGGAGCTTCTGGAGGTTCTGAAGGCCCTGGCTGAATCCCTGCCTCTGGCACCACATCTTCTCCAGCCTCCTCACTGTCCATCTCGAGCGCCAGCTGCACAGGCTGCTGACGCAGCACCACACCAGCCTCCTCGTTGTCGGAGTCAGGTACAATATGCACAGGCCGCTGATGGGCCACAACATTTCTCAACCTGCAACAATGCCTCCCACTTCATTGCTTCTTGTTTTGAAGATCACTCGGGGTTGGTAATTACCTTGCCGTTTTATCACACGGAGAACTCATCAGTGGAAACGTCTGCCTCCCCTCCACCCCCAGGTGGCCAGTACTGTCACGTACAGCTTTTATTGTCGTTTACTCGTTTGCAAAATCAATTTCATACTTTTTTGGGCTTGAGCCGAAGGGAAAAACGAATGGCTGATGGCTGATCAAAAACGAATAAGCAGATTTCATCTGGGCCACGAAGATTAAGTGGGTTTGTCTGCGATTTTTTTTAATTGCTTGTTTGAGGGTCCATGAAGATAGGCGATAGACTTGGGATTCGCAGCCAGATGCAACCGTGTTTTCAACATGGTGACTCACTCATGACTGGGTTCACATGTCATCTAAAAAAAAGTCCTGTGTTTGATTTGCCATCTCTTGGGGATGAAGATCTGCCTCTCGTTGTAGGAAGTAAACGGCATACAAACGAGAAATCTCCCAGTTCAAATCCCTTGCAGGCACCGGTGCCAATAGTGTGCTTCCAGCGAACACAAAATCCCATAGTACATGATGTTCAGACCAGGTTCTATGGCCCATCTGAAGCTTGTCAGGTGCATTAAACATAAACGGCTGTACAATTTTTTTTCTCTCTCCCCCTGAAACCAATGTCCCATTTTTATCATTGCGACAAGCATTTAACGAGCGCTGAAAGATAATGGGTGATATCCTCAGGAGCAGATGTCAGGCTGGCTCCGAGCTGAGATGCGAAGTCATAAAAAAAAAAAAACTGATTCCTATCCAATTGCATCTGAGCCACTTCAGCTTCGTGAGGAGGGCTAGCCCAACATTATGCCTTTGCCCAGGTAAGCACCGACGTCTTCAAGGGATGGTAGACTTGTGTCACGTCAAAGGAAGCCCAAGCTTTTTCTCCCCGTCCTCTGGGTCTGCTTGTCACAACTGAAAAGAGACAAGTCGTGCACAACAGCGGTTCAAGAGCTAGGTTCAACGCCCGTTTCTGAGCTTGAATTAGATCACAGTTAAGAGCAGGCTTCAAAAATTTTAGCAAGGGGTTCTCTGCCTAGTTGCTGGGTGGGCGTGGCCATGGTGGGCGTGGCCCAGTCAGCCTCCTACACCACGGTGAGGTGGGGAGGTGTTTTTGCCCTCCCCAGGCTCCGGAGGCTTTCCTTGAGCCTCCGGGAGGACGAAAACGTCCTCCCCAGGCTCTGGAGGCCCGTTTCCAGCCTTCCCGAACCTCCGTTAGGTCCATTTTTCGCCCTCCCCGAGCCTCTGTCCACACCCTGCACTTACCTGCATCTAAAACGGGCCACGTGGGGACCCCAGGGAGGGAAAGGGCAGGGCCAGCCAGGTGTGGGATTTGGGGGTTCTCCGAACTGCAGAGAATCTTAGCTAGAGGTTCTCCCGAACCCCCGGCAGTCCACCCCTGAAAGCAAGGCGATCTTTTTCTCTCGGCTGCTCATCCCAGTTAAAAGTGAAGTTCCTGTCTGTATTCCCAGACAAGGAAAAGAGTTGGATTCCTAACGGCTTTACGGATGCATCCGTGTCATTTTCTTGGCAGTAGTTTGCATTGCTTTTTCTCTGATTTCTCTTTTCAGTCCTCCAGTCCAGACTTTGATCCTGAGATCCCCTGGCGATCCCATCCAAATCCTAACCAAGTCCAAACCCTGCTTAGGTTGGGAGCATCAACAAGGTCTGGCAGGTGCTACTTCCTGCAGAGTCCACGATCAAAGGCTCATTAGGCATTTAGCATCATCGCTACCGCCAGTTTTATCTAATGCAGTTGGAACGGTTTTTCCTGGCTGTCTCTGTGACAGTCGGTCAGATTCCAACTTTCTTCCCCAACCTTTCCTGCCAGGTTTGTTGCTGCAAAACAGGACCACATAAAACGAGCCTGCAAACAGATCGCCCTCTTGTCTTGATTGGTTGACTTGGCTCAAGCAACAGATTTGGCGCGCCGGCATTTAATAGTTGGGTAGTGTTGATGGCCAGCAGTAATGCCCTCATTTCTGGAAGATGAGCCTCAGGTACTCAGCTACTTAGGCTGCATTAGTGTTCCAATCCATGCACGCTGGCCCGATTCCTGCCCTCAAAGATGGGTCAGCTTTTTCCAATATGGGGTTCCCAGATTTAACAGAATAACAGTGTAAGTTTAGTTTAGTTATTTCGGATTTATATACCGCCCTTTCTCCCAAAAAGGGACTCAGGGCAGTGAACAGCCAGAAAATTAAAATACATAAAATTCAAAAGTTATAAGGAACTAAAATGAATAAATTTAAATCCTTGGCTTCTCAATTTAAAACCCCCCAAATCCATAAAATTCCAATTTAAAACCCCGAATCCATATAATTTAAAAACCCTATTAAAAAACCCTTTGGGCTAGGCCGGTTTGTTGGAATAGGTAAGTCTTTAGGGCCTTACGGAAGGTGCGAAGGTCCTGTTGAAGTTGGAAGGGACCTTGGAGGTCTTCTATTCAACTCCTTAATCAAGTAGGAGACCCTACTTGAAAAGGGGGTTGGACTAGAAGACCTCCAAGGTCCCTTTCGACTATTCTGATTAATTGAACAGCTTGCCTCCAGAAATTGCGGGTGCCTCCATCACTGGAGGCTTTCAAGAAGAGACTGTACAGCCTTCTGTCAGAAACGGTGTAGTAGGATCACTGCTTGAGCAAAGGGTTGGACTAGAAGACGTCCAAGGTCCCTTCCAACACTGTTATTCTGTATTCAGTCCAGAAAGACTTTCGGGGGACTTCCAACACTGATGATCCATTAGCAGCCTCCGGGGGATGGAGCATGTCAAGGAGACGGGATCCGTTGAAGCAGAAACTTGTTACATCTCCCAATTCTTTCACCTCCTGCTTCTGTCACCTCTTCAGTTCTCAAAGAAAGGCCAAGCGTGTGAATGACATCTGGCCTAATGCGAGCGGATGTGTTTTTATGGAAGCACCCTAATGAAGGCCGAAAAGATTTTAAAATGTTTCCCTCCCTCCCTCCCTCCCTCCCTCCCTCCCTCCCCTCGCCTCCCAGTTTTTCTGTACCTCTAAGCTTCTTCTCAAAGGAACATTACCATTAAACAACTTCAGGAAAGAAGATCTGGTGGCTGGGGACCAGGAGGGTTATGTTTTTGTGGTCCGCCAGCAGCCTGCAGAGCTGGCAGTGGAGTCAGACAGTGAGGAGGCTGGGCCAGTCCTGGAGTCTGGGAAAGGCCCAGATGAGGCTCTGCGTCGGAGGCAGAGATGGGGCCAGGGCCATCTGGGAGCGATGCGCCGTCTCCGGAGCCTCCAGAGGCGGATAGCAGAGAGGCAGAGGAACAGGAGGAGCCTGTTCCTAGTGCACGCATGCGAATTGCTACCAGAAGGCAAGAGCAGCTAAAGCAAAAAGGACGACTCGGGAGTAAGGCCAGGAGATGATTGGCCCCTCCAGAAGGCTTAAAAGAGCAGCAGCGGCTCTTGGGATCTTTGTAGGAAAGCAATGTTGCTACATTTGTTTCTTGTCGGCATCTCTTGCTTCTGAACATTTGCCAAGAAAAGCCTTTGGCAGGGTGCCAAAGGAGACAAAGGTTGGTGATAAGGCCGAAGGACTGTTTATGAAGAATTTGTTTTGGAATTAATTTGGACTAAGCTGAGAATGAAGTAATTCTCAGCTGTTTTACTTCCATCCACAGCATGCTAGGATCCATCTGCTGGATTGCTATTTTCGGTTAAGTCTGTGCGTGTTAGAAACCAGCCAGATTTGCCTCTCCTGGATGGAACAAGTAGGAGAGAACCCAGTTCCCATTTCTCAAATCTTCCAAGACAGCTCAGAAAACTGGCATGTCTTCTTTCTGGCCCTGATTTTTGAGCATGGATAGAGAAGCCAATCATGGCATTTGGCCCTCTCGATTCCTACCAAATAGATGAGGAAGAAATTGGAGGTAGTGACAGATTTTGTTTTCCTGGGCTCCAAGATCACCGCAGATGGGGACTGCAGCCAAGAAATGAAAAGACGCTTGCTCCTAGGGAGGAAAGCCATGTCAAATCTAGACAGCATTCTAAAAAGCAGAGACATCACCCTGCCAACAAAAGTGTGTATAGTCCAGGCTATGGTTTTCCCAGTTGCAATGGATGGCTGTGAAAGTTGGACCACAAGAAAAGGCTGAGTGCCAAAGAATGGAGGCTTTTAAAGTCTGGTGCTGGAGAAGGCTCCTCTGAGTCCCTTGGACTGCAAGGCGATCCAACTGGTCAGTCCTAGAGGAGATCAACCCTGACCGCTCTTTAGAAGGCCAGATCCTGAAGAGGAAACTCAGATACTTTGGCCACCAAATGAGAAGGAAGAAGAGCCGAATGCTGGGAACGATGGAGGGCAAAAGAAGAAGGGGACGGCAGAGAAGTAGGTGGCTGGCTGGAATCACTGAAGCAGTCTGCATGAGCTTAAATGGACTGCAGAGGATGGTAGAGGACAGGAAGGCCTGGAGGAACCATGTCCATGGGGTCGCGATGGGTCAGACACGACTTTGCAACTAAACAACAACAAAGAGAAGCCAAAATGGCAAGGCAGAAGAGGAAGAGAATAAATACCAGATTTAAGCTTATAAAAGCTTTTTTTTTTGTTAAAGAAAATCTTGAAAGGGATTCTCTTAGTAAGAAAATAAGAGTAGAGTAGAGTAGAGTAGAGTAGAGTAGAGTAGAGTAGAGTAGAGTAGAATAGAATAGAATAGAATAGAATAGAATAGAATAGAATAGAATAGAATAGAATAGAATAGAATAGAATAGAAAATAGGAATGGAATAGGATAGAATAGAATAGAGAAGAGAAGTGAAGTGAAGTGAATAGAATAAAGAAGAGTGAATAGAATAGAATAGAATAGAATAGAATAGAACAGAACAGAACAGAACAGAACAGAACAGAACAGAACAGAACAGAATAGAATTCTTTATTGGCCAAGTGTGATTGGACACACAAGGAATTTGTCTTGGTGCATAAGCTCTCAGTGTACATAAAAGAACTATCCTTTAAGATAGAAATATTTTTGATTCAAGTTCCACTTAAGCTGTGGATCCTGCTCTGATGTGGTATAGCGAGGGAGGAGAGCCGATTTACCTCAGGATGCTCAAATTGGACTCCTTTCTGTCAGGAGACTTTTGAGTTTTTCATGGATTCTTTCCCCCCCCCCCCGCCCCTCTTCCATCTCCCCCCCAAAATTCCCCCGCCGCCCCCCATTCCGACAGGTGACATCCTTCTCAAAACTTGTCAAGAAGGTCATTTGGAGTTTGTCCTTTTTTGTTTTCATAAAAGATACCCTCAGCAGGACGACGGACCTTTCAAAGCAGCCGAGATCCGTTGAGCAAAACAAAACAACAACCAAAAAAAAAAACCCCACGCGGGTTGAACCCATCCGCACCGCCATTTGGCGTGAAAGAAAGCGGCTCATTCATTCTGATTAGCCGGCCCTTGGAAGGTGGGCGGAAAAGGTGAAATCGGACAGCTGCCCTGTGTGCTGTGAAGAGAGCCCCATATGGAGAGTCCTAATACCTATTAAAAGACATCTGTGAGCCAAATTGAAAGAATAATGGCTCATCCCTTGCCGTGGCAGCCCGGGAGGCAGACTTCAACACCAATTCATCAGAGGCAATTTCTGGTCCTTACAACCCTGTTAAATTCAGCCTTAGCGGGCGGGCAGGAAATTAAGCCCCTGTCAATGGCAGGGATAAAAGAGGATAATTTTCCACTTGCCTTTTTTTTTTTTTTATAATGGCCTCCGTCCACCCCTGGTAGTAAATACCACGGACTCAGAAGTGGGCTTCAAAACTTTTAGCAAGGGGTTCTCTTGCCGGTTGCTGCGTAGGTGTGGCCTAGTTGTCTGCCTGCACCACAGCAGGGGAGGGGTATTTTTGCCCTCCCCAGGCTCCAGAGGCTTTTCTTGAGCCTTCGGGAGGGCGAAAACGGCCTCCCTGGGCTCTGAAGGAACTCTGGAAACGGGCCTGTTTTTGGCCTTCCTGAACTTCTGGTAGGCCCATTTTTCGCCCTCCCCGAACTTCCGCCTGCGCCTTGCACTTATCTGCATCCAAAACAGGCCATGTGGGGACTCCTGAGAGGAGCGGGATGGGGTGGGCAGGGCCAGACAGGAGTAGGAATTGGGGGTTCTCTGAACTGCACAGAATCTTAGCTACAGGTTCTCCCGAACCCCTGCGAACCTCCAGCAGCCCACCCCTGCATGTACTTCGATTCTTTTCATGGGTCTTTTCAATTGCATGGGGAACTTCTGACCAGAAAAGTAAAAATAAAAATTAGGTACATGCTGTGGTATGACATAGAGAGCCACATAATACATCCTCAGTTCATCAATTTGGTGATTACTGCTGCATACTCACACATAGCAATAGTACTTACATACTGCTTTACGGTGCTTTACAGCCCTCTCTAAGCGGTTACAGAATCAGCCCGATTGCCCCCGACAATCTGGGTCCTCATTTTACCGACCTCAGAAGGATGGAAGGCTGAGTCAATCTTGAGCCAGTTGGTGAGGATCGAACTGGTGGCAGTGGGCAGAATTAGCCTGCAATACTGCATTCTAACCGGAAGGAAGGAAGGAAGGACAGATGGAAAGATGGAAGGAAGGAAGGAAGGAAGGAAGGAAGGAAGGAAGGAAGGAATAGCACTTAGACTTATATACCGCTTCACAGTGCTTTCCAGCCCTCTCTAAGCGGTTACAGAGTCAGCCTGTTGCTCCCAACAATCTGGGTCCTCGTTTTACCGACTTCGGAAGGCTGAGTCAGCCTTGAGCCAGTCAGTCAGGATTGAACTCCTGACAGTGGGCAGAGTTAGCCTGCAATGCTGCATTTTATGCACAGGGAAGGAAGGAAGGAATAGCACTTAGACTTACCCTGTTTCTCCCAAAATAAGACCTCCCCTGATAATAAGCCCAATCGGGCTTTTGAGCGCATGGCAATAAGGCCAAGTGTTTATTTCAGGGTTCAAAAAAATATAAGACAGGGTCTTATTTTGGAGAAAACACAGTCTATACTGCTTCACACTGCTTCACAGCCCTCTCCAAGTGGTTTACAGAGTCAGCCTCTTGCCCCCGACAATCTGGGTCCTCGTTTTACGGACCTCGGAAGGATGGAAAGCAAGTTTAAGTTTTCTGCTACAATTTCTTGGAATCTTCTTTCATTGAAGGGTGGGGCTATTACTTGGAACCCTGACATTCTGTTTGAAATATTCTAACAATTATTTCAGGCAGATGAGCATGTGATTAAGTCAAATTTCTTTATCGCAATGGAAAACAGGCGGAAAAAATGACCAGCTTTACATGTTTAAAATAAAAGGAAAAAAAAACTTATTTTCTGGAAGGGAAGAATTAAGATTGATCGATATCCCGATTTCCTTGTATTTCTAGGTACACATTGGCCACTATTATTCCATTAAGGAAGTGGATGGGCCCAGCCTGGAAAGTACATTTTCTTGTAAAATGTGTCCTCAGCCTGGGAGAATTTTCAGTTCTGAACCTCCCTTTTTTTTTTTTTTTTTTTTTTTGCTAAAGTAAACCTGAAGTGCCTGGAATTAAATTAGCCCTGTGAGGTTTCATGGATCATTATATCCCTTGCAAAATTCTAGTTTTATGGTCTGCTTCATGGGTTTGAGTGCGTTTGTTTAATGCCAGTTTATGAGATTATTGGTACATTTTCCCCAGCTTTCTTTTGGTGGGGTGTTATTTATTTATTTATTTATTTTTAATGCTGGCATTTACAGGAATTGTGGTTCTCACTGTTTAGTGACAGATCAAGTAGCTAACATACATGACGTATAACTGTGATGGCACACAGGTGGCGCTCGGTGCCATATCGGTGGGCACGTAAGCTCAGCTCCCGTCACCTGATTTTCGGGCCTTCTGGGCCTACAAGTAGGGAAACAATCTGTTTCCAGCCTCCGGAGGGCCTCGGGAAGCTGGGGAAGCCCTGTTTTTTGCTTTCCCCAGGCTCCAGAGCCTTTCTAGGAGCCTGGGGAGGGCAATAATGGCCTCCCACCTCAGAGGCAGGAAAGTTGGCAAACGGGTCATTTCCGGCCTGTGGAGGGCCTCCATGGTGGTGGGGAAGGCCATTTTTACCCTCCCCAGGCTCCTAGAAAGGCTCCGGAGCCTGGGGAGAGCAAAAAAATGGGCCACTATGCCATCGCATGCCAAAAGTGGGGGAAGCACGGGGAGGTCATGCGTGCATGCGCAGGGGGCAGGGGGCATAGAATTAGTGGTGTGGGCATGTGGGCGGGTGGCCCCGCATGTCCCCCCCCCCCCGCTTTTGGCACACAATGGCAAAAAGGTTAGCTATCACTGACCTATAAGGTCCCTTCTAACTCTGTTAATCTGTTAAACATGGAAGCAGGAATCTCATCTTCAGGGCTATCACTCCAGAAATTTGGGGATGGTACCCTCAACAATGATGCTGCATAAGGGGAAGGAGTCTGTTGGCTGCCAGTTCTTGTGTATACTTGTATGTTCTACTTGGTTAATTGTGCACTTTGCCCTGTTCATTTAGGACAGTAGGTACTTCCTATTGAAACGAAGGGAGGGGGGAAAAATCCCCTTGAATTACTCATAATGACTTCTTCCTGTTTAAATGCTGGCCGTTAATTTTTGCTCTGCTCCATTAAGCATCTATGATTCAGTTGAAGAAACAAAAACAGCATAAAAATGAAGGCTCTTCTTTGCGTTGCCCTCTTTGGTGTCTGTTGTGATCTAGTCTTACTGAGACATTACAATACGGAAATTAGTCCCAAACAAACCTATTTTGTTTTAACAGCTGAGAATTACGTTCATTCCCAGCTGAGTCCCAGTTAGTTGCAAAACAGGTCCTTTGGAAGAAGTCCTTTAGGATAATCACCAACCTTTATCTTCTTTGACATCCTGCCAAAGGCCTTACTTGGCAAAGCCCCATGGAGTTCAGAAACAAACAAAGAGATGCCGACTGGAAACAGAGTTAGCAACGTTGCTTTCCTGCAAAAGGCCCAAGTGTTTTTGTTTCTCTTTTAAGCTTTATGGGAGGGGCCAATTATCTCCTGGCCTTACTCCCGAGTCATCCCTTTTGCTTTAGCTGCTCTTGCCTTCTGGCAGCTCTGCGCATACATGCACTAGGAACAGGCTCCTCCTGTTCCTCTGTCTCTCTGCTGTCTGATTCTGGGGCTCCGGAGTCCGCATCACTCCCAGATGGCCCTGGCCTCATCTCTGCTTGCGACGCAGAGCCCTTGTCCAGGCCTTCCCCAGACTCCAGGACTGGCCCATGCTCCTCCCCAGCCTCCTCACTGTCCGACTCTGCTGCCAGTTCCGCAGGCTGCTGGCGGACCTCAACAGTGTCATCTCCCCCCCCCCCACCCCCCGGGGCCAGGTCTCCTGGGTCCGACTACTTTCTCTGCATGCTTTCTCATGGAAGAGTGCAGCTACAATGACAACCGAGGACATGCTGGGATTGCCCAAGACAAGGAAGGGACAGCCAGCCTCCCAATTGACCTTCCTCTCACTGACTATTAATCGTCATAAACTTCTTTTAAGCATCCCATAATCCCTTGTAGGTGGAGTCTGGCCAACTGAATGGAGTGTTTTAATAGCCAGATGCAGTGGTGGGATTCATTATTATTATTATTTATTATTATTATTTATTAATCATATTTCTATGCTGCTCACTCTCCGAGGACTCTGGGCGGCTTACAACAATCGACAGTATACTAAATAGCTTATTGCCCCCAACAATCTGGGTCCTCATTTTACCCACCTCGGAAGGATGGAAGGCTGAGTCAACCTTGAGCCGGTGAGATTTGATCTGCTGAACTAGCAGTCAGCTGAAGTAGCTGCAGTACAGCACTCTAACCGCTGCGCCACCTCGGCTCTTACAAGTAATTTAACAACCGGTTCTCTGCCCTAATGATTTCTTCCAACAACCACTTTGCCAAACCGCTCAGTAAGTTAACCATCGGTTCTCCCGAAGTGGTGTGAACTGTCTGAATCCCACCTCTGGCCGGATGCCCTTCCTGTCGCCAATGCGGAGTTTTGTTCAACAGATATATATATATATTCTTGTTGGTGCCCAGAGAGAGAAATATCAGCCTCTACCTAGGATCGAACTCGCAGCCTCCTGATTGTGAGGTGACAGCTCCACTTCTAGGCCATCGCGCCACCTTTCACTGACTGTTCTTGAGAAAATGCTCCCTGGAAGGGCTCGCCATGAACCTAGCAGGAAAGGGTATGGTCCAGTGGTGGAATACAATTTTTTTTTACTACTGGTTCTGTGGGCGTGGCAGGGGAAGGATACTGCAAAATCTCCATTCCCACTCCACTCCAGGGGAAGAATATTGCAAAATCCCCATTCCCTCCCCAACTCCTGGGGGAAGGATATTGCAAAATCTCCATTCTCTCCCTACTCTGGAGACAGCCAGAGATGGTATTTGCCGGTTCTCCGAACTACTCAAAATTTCCACTACCGGTTCTCCAGAACCTGCCAAATAGCATCCCTTGTACAGTCCCACATGACCCTGGAGCAGAGACTGCATGTTGGGGTATTGTCAAAACACAGCTTCTGTGTTTAGTTTGTACCCAGTGTGTGGTGCGAACCTTCCCACATTCGACCACTTGTGCAATTCACCTAATCTGAATGCTTAGCCGCGGGGATGCCCATCCTGTAAAGATAATCAGTGCTGTCTGTGCAAGCACGTTCACAGCTGGCTGGTTTCCTCTCTGCCAATTTCGCCGTGGTGGCGCACCTAATTTTCTACTGGGTTCCCAAGTTTCATACGTAAAGGAGTGTTTTGAATTTCACGAAGTTGACTGCTTGTTTGTAGGTTGGCACTTGCAACCCGTTTTTAGAAATGCAAAGGGGCGAAAACCAAACCACGTTCCAAAATGGATTCCTGAGTTGTGGTTTCGTTTTTACCAAAGGTGCATCTAACATGCTGCCGAAGGTTAACCAAAAGGAATAACCAGCCCGTCGCTCATTGGAAGTTAATGCTATGGAATATTAGCCAACAGGCTCACTGCTCTCAGGGGAAAAGATGGATTTGGGAGGATGCAGCTCAAGAGAGAGTAGTTGAAAAAAATTTTCTTTGTGGGTGGAATTATCACTTTGAGATTTCAAGCAAGACTCTGTCTTGCTAGCAAAGCTGCCCAAGGGAAAGGCTGGCCCCATAACTGAGGCATTGATTGGAGCATTGATGCTTCCTTTTCGCCCCAGAAATCCATCAGATTTTGAGTAACGCTAAGGAGGCGTGACCTCAGTTGCTTTGACATTGATTGATCCTCAACCTTCCATTATAACTTTGGCTTGGAGCTAGTGCCAGATACATGGTATCTGTACTAACCGGACAGTGCCTAGTAGTTTTATCAGCAGCTTGTTTCCCCATGCAACTCCCAACCTCAAGATGGCTTTAAGGGGCATTAGAACAAATTGTGAGACGCCGTAATATCTGTCTGCAGCTCCAGCCGTATCTGTTGCCTCAGGCACGCACTCTTCTTAGCATTTGACATTTTCCATGAAGTTTTTTTCCCCCGTCATTAAAATCAGGAGCTGCCCTCCCCCTAGTGTTTGAAGGAGAGAGAGAGAGAGAGAGAATGAGAAAGAATGAGAATGAGGAAGAATGAGAGAGAGAGAGAGAGAGAGAATGAGAAAGAGAAAATGAGAAACAAAGAGAATGAGAGAGAATGAGAGTGTGTGTGTGAGAGAGAGACAACGAAAAAGAATGAGAAAGAAAGAAAATGAGAAAACGAGAAAGAGAAAGAATGAGAGTGTGTGTGAGAGAGAGAGACAATGAAAAAGAATGAGAAAGAGCAAGAATGAGAGAGAGAAAATGAGAAAGAGAAAGATTGAGTGTGAAAGAGAGAGAGAAAGAGAAAATGAGAAACAGAATGAGAATGTGTGTGTATGTGTGTGAGAGAGTGAGAAAATGAGAAACAGAACAAGAAAGAATGAGAGTGTGTGTGTGAGAGAGAGAATGAGAGAAAATGAGAAAGAGAGAATGAGAAAGAATGAAAGAGAATGAGAAAGAGAGAAAATGAGAAACAGAATGTGTGTGTGTAAGAGAATGAGAGAGAATGAGAAAGAGAGACAATAAAAAAAGAATGAGAGAGAGAAAATGAGAAACAGAAAGAATGAGAATGTGTGTGTATGTGAGAGTGTGTGTGTGTGTGAGAGAGAGAGAATGAGAAAGAGAGAATGAGAAAGAGGGAGAGAAAATGAGAAACAGAGAGAGAATGAGAATGTGTGTGTGAGAGAGAGAGGGAGGGAGGGAGAGAGAGAGAGACCGGAAAATAAACATAAGACTGTGCCTCCCAGTGTCCTCAGGCCATGCTTTATTTGTCAATTAAATCATCACAAAAATCAAGACTTTGTGCTTTGATGAGGAGAAGGAGCAAAGCCAAAAGAAAAGGAGGAGCATCAACATTACAGAAGGCAAGAGAGCATGGGCCACAGTTTAGCAAGACCAGGCAGGGATGGGAAGCGATTTACAACCAACTGACCCAGCCCTTCGCCTTCAATCCTCCCCTCCGACTTGCAGCCTTTTGCAAAGTAGATGTGGGCTTGCTTAGGTTGCAAAATGTGATGAGAAAGCCCCTTCCCCACCCCACCCCACCGCCCTGTCTGCAGATCGAGACTCCTCTGGATGGGAAGGAGCCCACACAGGCTGTGATTTCTTTTTTTTTTTTCCCCTGGCCCAACAGACACACAACAAGAATAGCTCCAGAAGCCAGAAAAGGCCGTGGAGGAATTGTTAGCAGGCCGTGAAGGTTTTCCAAAAGAAGTTTTTACACGGAGTTTTGCGGTCTCGCGGGCTGAGGTGTGGCGACTGCCCCAGCATCAAGGGCTCTTCCTCCAGTTTTCTTTCTAGGGGATCTTCGAAATCGGCGAAAGGCGCTGCATCACGATCCGCCTCGACTCCGTTTAGGAGCCCCGCGAGCATCTTCAGAACGAGACTTTTCTGAGCTTTGGGTTGCTCCTTGTGGGCGTGAAGGAGGCAGGAGAGAGAAAAAAAAACAGAGGAGGCGATGTGAGATATTTTTTCATCCTTGCAAAAGTAAAAAGTACATAAGTGCTGGTCGTTCCCGACTCTAGGGGGCGGTGCGCCTCTCCGTTTCAAAGCCGAAGAGCCAGCGCTGTCCGAAGACGTCTCCATGGTCATGTGGCTGGCATGACTCTACGCCAAAGGTGCACGGAACGCTGTTCCCACCCAAGGTGGTCCCTATTTTTCTACTTGCATTTTTTTACGTGCTTTCGAACTGCTAGGTTGGCAGAAGCTGGGACAAAGAACGGGAGCTCCCCCTTTAGGCAGCACTAGGGATTCGAACCGCTGAACTGCCGACCTTTCAATCGACAAGCTCAGTGTCTTAGCCACTGAGCCACCGCATCCCTCTTTCATCCTTGTAGCAAAGAGGTTTTCTTTTAAGCGGGGTGGGGGGACGGTCAAAAAAACACCCCCCCCCCGGGGGAATTCACATAGAGATGATGATAATCACATCCAATTTTAGGTTTTCAAGACAGACCCCCTTCCTATTTATACAGGTAAGTCCTCGACTTAACGATCCCAATTGAACCCCAAAATGTTGATGGCTAAGCGAAACCTTTGCTAAGTGAGTTTTGCCTCACTTTACGCCCTTTCTCCCCACAGCGAATCACTGTGGATGCTAAATTAGTAACGCAGTTGTGAAGTGAATATGGCTTCTCCATTGCCCTTGCTCATCAGAAGACGACCCCGTGATCCCGGAACGCAGCAGACGGTCATAAATATGAGTCAATTTTTCAAGGGTTTAAATTTTGATCACAGATGCTAATAAGATCGTAACTCTGAAAAACACACCTAAGTCGCGTTTTTCAGTGCCATCGTAACTTCGAATGGCCACTAAACGAACTGTTGTAAGTCGAGGATTGCCTGTAATAAGGAGAGCACAGTAGAAATAACAGGTCCATGGCATTCGCAATGGACTTCCTCTTCCCAAGGGAATCCTATTCATTGTCTGAGCATAACTTGAAAAGGGTCTCCTTGGGCGGGGTGGAGAGGGTTGGACTGGATGACCTCCAAGGTCCCTTCCAACTCTGTTAATCTGTTAAATACAACTAAACACCGCTCGATTTGGTTTGAACCCGTTTAGGTGGAAATCCAGGAAATTCCAGGGCCATAGGCTAGAGCAGGGATCTCCAAACTTGGTAAGTTTAAGACTTGTGGACTTCAAGTCCCAGAATTCCCCAACCAACATGGGCGGCTGAGGAATTCTGGGAGTTGAAGTCCACAAGTCTTAAACTTACCAAGTTTGGAGATGCTTGGGCTAGAGAGACAGGGGAAAAAAAACACCTCCTTAAAGAAATCACCCCCATTTGCAAACTAGCCTCCTTCCGTTTCCAACGAAAAGTTTCCACCACCCGAGAAGTCGGGGCGTGACTTCACGTTTCCTGGCGCAACGGGTCTGTCTGAGATTTTATGCTCCTTTCCCCAGAGTGGGACAACTCGCCGCAGGCAATTCGTCGCGCCCAACTCTCTGCAGGGGCAATTGAAGCATTCAGTGTAACTCAAGTTCATTTCATTTTAAAAATTATTTTAAATTTTTCGTCATTCACGTTTCATTGTTTTTTTAGTCCCTCCTTCGGTATTCTTTCTTCAATGATTCTGTTCCACTATTTCTTTGATATTAGTGTAACTCTTGCCCCGCGGCGAGTTGGCCCTCCCAAGCTTTCGGAGGCCGGTGGGAATCAAAGAAGTGAATCTCCTCCCGGGGCCCCTCCTGGTTGTCTTGGAGCACCTGGGCCCAAAGGATAATCACTCCTTTCATTCGGGTTGCCCTTGTGTCAATTCCCGGTCACTGGAGTGATCTCCTAGGGCAGGAGTCAGTAACTCGCTGCTCTGGAGCCGCATGTGGCTCTTTCACTCCTCTGCTGCGGCTCCCTGTCACTCAAAATATGCATCACAACCAGGGATGGGTTCTACTTACCTTTACTACTGGTTTACTACTGGAACCTTGCATACCAGCGCATGCACAGTTCATCCATCATGACGTCTAGGTGGGTGGGCGGAGCCTCCAGCCATTTTTACTACTGGTTTGCAAGAACCGGACCGAACCAGGAGCAACCTACCACTGACACCCGCTGGCACGTAATTTATTGAGCTTTTGGACCCATCCTTTTTTTTTTTTTTTTTGCAGTTCAAAATGTTTGTGTTGCATGCAGAAATAAAAATTTATTTTCTCGGTAGCAGTTCGTTGATTTCATAAATGCAACACATTATAGCTTTTTTAAAAAAAAATACATAGCCTAAAGGTAAAAAAACGACATAGGCGGTGTTATCTTCATTTTAGATGTCAAAAGGGTTTTGTGGCTCCCGGAGTTTTCTTTTCTGTGGGAAACGGGTCCAAATGGCTCTTTTGAGTGTTTAAGGTTGCCGACCCCTGTCCTAGGGGCTCTCAAGGTATCTTTTGAAAGGACATCCCTCCAATACGTTTAAGAGCCATCTGCGGTGATCGCTGAGACACGGTAAATGAGAATATTAAAAAAGCAGCTAATTCTTTTTTTTTTCTCCTCTGAACTATGCGTAACAAGTCCCTGCAGGAGGATTTCTCCCTACTTGCTCCTGAGCCTTCCAGCTGGAAGAGCCTGGGTTTAAATTTTCTATCAGCTGATAGCGCAGTGATGGTGAACCTCTGGCACGGGTGACAGAGGTGTGGCACTCAGAGACCTCTCTATGGGCACATGAGCCATCGCCCCAGCTCAGCTTCATTGTCTTTCTCCCTCAGGGAGAGAGGGACAGAGGAAGGAGAGAGGGAGGGAGGGAAGGAAAGAGATAGAGAGGGAGGGGAAGTGAGAGAAAGAGAGAGGGAGGGAAAGAGGGAGAGAGGGAGGGAAAGTGAAAGGAGAGGGAGAGGGAGGGGAAGAGAGAAAGAAAGGGAAGGAGGAAAGAGGGAGGGAGGGGAAGAGAAAAAGGGGAGAAGGGAGAGAGGGAAGGAGGGAAAGGGAGAGAGGGAGGGAGAGGGGAGAGGGAGGGGAAGAGAGAAAGAGGGGAGGGAAATAGGGGAAGAGAAAGAAAGGGAGGGAGGGAAAGGGAGAGGAGGACAGAAAAGGGAGAGGAGGGAAAGAGGGAGGGAAAGAGGGAGGGCGAGAGAGAAAGGGGGAAGAGAGAGGGAGGGAAAGAAATGATATTGTTGCTAAACGTAATATTTCAAAACCAGAAAAAAAAATGAAGGGGCATAAAAGTTCGTTTATCACCTATTTTTCTTAGAACAATTAGCTGAACTCTTGCCTTGTTTATCATTATTTTAGGGCGTTCAAACCTCATTATTCAGATTAAATTGCCCTGTTGGCCCTTTTGGGATAGACAAGTGGGTTTTGGGTTGCAGTTTGCGGCACTCGGTCTCTGATAACTACTAGCGTGTAGATAAAAAGTCCATTCCTAACCCAAGCTCCCCAGCCATGTATGTCTCTCAAATGGATATGGAACTCCACCGGTGATCCGAGAAAGCTTATTTAGAAAATAATCTGCCCCACCTTGCATTTGTCTTGGGGACAGCCTAATGAGCAAGGATGCTGCAATTTTCCTTTCAGGCTGTGTGCGGGTTATCTCTCCCCCCTCTTTTTTTCTCCCTTCTGTGGCGAGAGGGCATATCAAGCTCCGGGAAACTGGCTTTTGAGGGAATTCATAAAATTCATTGTTATCTTTTAAAACTCTATTACCCTCTATTACCGTTCCTTCTTTTCGCAGTTCTCAATGGAAGATAAAACTAAAAGCTATAGGAAGTCTCTCTACTTTCTGATCTGTTACCTCCCTCACCCCCTTATATGTCCTTGTTTGTCTCCAATTCCTTCATTAAAGGTAAAGGTCCCCCTTGCTCATACGTGCTAGTCGTTCCCGACTCTAGGGGGCGGTGCCCATCTCCATTTCAAAGCCGAAGAGCCAGCGCTGTCCGAAGACGTCTCCGTGGTCATGCGGCCAGCATGACTCAACGCCAAAGACGCACGGAACGCTGTTCCCTTCCCACCAAAGGGGGTCCCTATTTTTTCTACTTGCATTTTTTTTTTTTACGTGTTTTCGAACGGCTAGGTTGGCAGAAGCTGGGACAAGTCACGAGAGCTCACCCCCGTTACGCGGCGCTCGGGATTCGAACCGCTGAACTGCCGGCAAACTCAGGGTCTTAGCCGCTGAGCCACCGCGTCCCTTATGATTCCTTCATAGGGACCACCTAATGCACACCCCTTATTATGAATATATATATATATATATATTTAGTGTCCCGATGTCCCTCGAGCCAGGAGCATTGAGGATTTCATTATTCTTTTTAAAGCCTCCTCTTCTTCAGATATTGAAGGAATGTCATTTCTCTCCCACCCTCCCTCCCTCCCCACTCCAACTCACCCTGCTGGTCTGTGCAGAAAAGTTATCTTCTCCCGGGATTGCAGCCGCACACACAGTCCAGGTCAGCAGAAGCACCGCAACAAACCTGCCCACGGTCGGCATGACGGATAAATTTCGGGGAGCTTTTTGCGAGAGAGAAGCTGCGAGGCAGAGATCAGCTTCAGTCTACTCTCCCAGGCTGCTGCATCTCCTTTTATAAAACCCTCCCTGAGCTGTGCCAGGTGACAGAAGCCGGGAAAAACTCTCTCCCAAGCCAATGAGGTTTGAGACGAGTGTCGGCATCAGCTGTTTGAGGGATGAGAAGTAGAACCAACCCCAGGGGATATTTGTGACATAACAGCTGAAACGGGAGGGGTTCAGATAATTCCACTGGATGATGATGATGATTGAAATTAGACAGATTTTTCTCCCTCTCCCCCTATATTCTTCCCTCTGGAAAGTGAGAAAAAATTCCAGAGCTGTATAAAGAAACATGCGAGTCTCCTTCCATTCTTCTATTTTTATTTTATTGTCGTCGTTAGTTGCGAAGTCGTGTTTGACCCATCACGACCCCATGGACAACGTTCCTCCAGGCCTTCCTGTCCTCTACCATCTTCTGGAGTCCATTTAAGCTCACGCCGACTGCTTCGGTTACTCCATCCAGCCACCTTGTTCTCTACCGTCCCCTTCTTCTTTTGCCCTCCATCGTTCCCAGCATCAGGTTCTTCTTCCTTCTCATTAGATGGCCAAAGAATTTGAGTTTCATCTTCAGGATCTTGGCCTTCTAAAGAGCAATCAGGGTTGATCTCTAAGACTGACCAGTTGGATCACCTTGCAGTCCAAGGGACTCGCAGGAGTCTTCTCCAGCACCAGAGTTCAATGTTCATAGTTCTTCAGCACCATAGTTTATTTTATTATTTTTATGTATTTTTATTTTATTTATTTAGTTTGTCAAACGTGTACAAGATAACAGGTATGTGTACATGAACATAGGAAATGAGTACGAATAAGTGGGGGCAGTAGGACAGGGACGATAGGCACGCTGGGGTGCTTATGGATGCCCTTTACAGACCTCTTAGGAATGGGGTGAGGTCAACAGTAGAGAGTCTAAGGGGAAAGTTTTGGGGGTTTGGGGAAGAAACCACAGAGTCAGGTAGTGCATTCCAGGCGTTGACCACTCTGTAGCTGAAGTCCTATTTTCTGCAATCGAGTTTGGAGTGGTTTACCTTGAGTTTGTATCTATTGTGTACTCGTGTATTATTTCGGTTGAAGCTGAAGAAGTCATTGACAGGAAGGATGTTATAGCAGACAATTTTGTGTACTACACTTAAGTCAGACTGAAGGCAGCATAGTTCCAGGTTGTCCAAGCCCAAAATTTCGAGCCTGGTGGCGTAAGGGATTCTATTGTGAGCAGAGGAGTGGAGGACTCTTCTTCGTGAAATATCTCTGGACCCACTCGATTGTATTAATGTCCGATATACAGTGTGGATTCCAGGCAGATGAAGTGTATTCGAGAATTGGTTTAGCAAAGGTTTTGAATGCCCTAGTTGTATCCTTCCCCCGGAGTGGAGAGGGAATGGGGATTTTGCAGAATCCTTCCCCTACCACGCCCACCAAGCCACACCCACAAAACCAGTAGGAAATTTTTTTTGAATTTTACCCCTCTTTTTCTTCTTTTCTTCATTTACCTCCCCCGGTAAATATGCTAAAGTTTTTAGTTGATTAGTTTAGTTTAGTTTAGTTTAGTTTAGTTTAGTTTAGTTTAGTTTAGTTTAGTTTAGTTTAGTTTAGTTTAGTTTAGTTTAGTTTAGTTTAGTTTAGTTTAGCTTAGCTTAGCTTAGCTTAGCTTAGTTTAGTTTAGTTTAATTAGATTTGTATACTGCCCTTCTCCCGAAGGACTCGGCGGTGCACAGCCATAATAAAACACAAAAGTCATACAAAAATTAAAATCAGTTAAAAGAATTAAACAAATTGGCCTGTCCATTTAAAACCCCCCAATTTAAAAATCCCATCCAAGTTCTTATTCTTATTCCAGGAATAAGAATTCTTATTCTTATTCCTGCGGAAGGTACGGAGGTCAGGAATCGTGCGTATCCCAGGGGGTAGTTCATTCCAGAGAGTGGGTGCTCACACAGAGAAGGCTCTCCCCCTGGGAGTCACCAGCCTACATTGTTTAGCTGACACCCTGAGGAGCCCTTCTCTGTGGGAGCACATTGGTTGGCAGGAGGCTATTGGTGCCAGAATGCGGTCCCGTAGGTATCTGGGTCCTAAGCCATGGAGGTGGTAACCAACATCTTGAACAGCACCCAGAAGACCACTGGGAGCCAGTGCAGCTCGCGCAGGAGAGGTGTCACATGGGTGCACCTAGTCGCATCCATAATCACCGCGCGGCCGCATTCTGGACCAATTGGAGCCTCCGAGTGCTCTTCAAGGGTGCTCTCCCCATGTAGAGAGAATTAATATACCTCTGACATATGTCAACTTTATACATCTGCCTTGTTCGGTGAACAAACTTACTATTGTGGTTTCCTGCTGGACTTCTCTTTGGGTTGGTGAGATTTTTCGAACAACATCTCCCTTTGCCTATAAAAGCTCTGTTGTTACCCTTGTCCAGAATACAACATACGTTGCAAAGCTAAGCCCAGAGCTGTAATGTTCTTTGAAAGAACATATCCATGAAAATTGAATTGGTCCATAAATGGCAGTTTTAAAGAACCTTAGTCTTTTGAATTGCAGGATAAAAATTAGAAATAGGCAATAACCGAAAGCCCAGGAAGGCAAATTATGTAAGATACCTCTGTAGTGGGTAGAAGTGAAAAACACACGCATACACCCCAGTGGTGGGATTCAAATTTTTTTTACTACTGGTTCTGTGGGCGTGGCGTGGCTTGGTGGGCATGGCTTGGTGGGCATGGCAGGGGAGGATACTGTAAAATCTCAAAAGAAAGAAAGAAACAAGTCCTTTGGGCAGGTCTCCTAATCTTATCCTGCTTGTGTTATTCCCCCGTTGTTGCATTCAGTCTCTTTATGTAGAACAGGAGAAATGCAGAGAAAAAATTACTGGGCGGAAATAGAAACCCCCTCTGTGGGGGTTTCTTCTCTCCTAATTGTGCTCAAATGTTGCAACATTTGAGCACAGTTAGGATCCAATCACACGATAAAAATTGTGCAGTTGACTGGTGAATGGATTCTCCATTTGTGAAAACTGACCGGTGCTCCTCAAAATTCAGTTGGGAAAGCTGACCTTCTTTCAGCACCCTGGACAGAGGCAGATTTCTCCTCCAAGAAGGGAGAAGGAACTTGGCTGAATAGCCAGATTTTCATGCAACCATAGAGTCATGGGGCTGATCCTCTACTCCAACTCCTCCCCACCCATAACAGGAGTCCTGGTACTATTCTGGAGAAATGGTTGTCCAGTTTTTTTTTTCCTTGAACACCTTCAACAATGCAGCACCCACAACTCCTAACAGGCAAGTTATTCCCTTGATTAATCCTACGTACTTACTGTCAGGAAATTCCTCCATTGCTTCTCCTCCTGCCCTCTGCTATTCTGGAGAATAAATTGACAATTGTTTCCCTGTGGAAGCTTTTCAAATAGAGTAGGGTAGGACAGGACAGGACAGGACAGGACAGGACAGGACAGGACAGGACAACAGAACTGAACTGAACTGAACTGAATTGAATTGAATTGAATTGAATTGAATTCTTTATTGGCCAAGTGTGATTGGACACACAAGAAATTTGTCTTGGGTGCATATGCTCTCAGTGAACATAAAAGATACATTCGTCATAGATATACTTAATGATAGTCATAGAGTACAAATAAGCAATCAAATCATATTAGGAAACAGTCAATATAAAGATGCCAGGAACAAGGTTACAGTCATACAGTCCTAAATGGGAGGAGATTAATAGTAGTGCAGACTTAGTAAATAGTTTGACAGTGTTGAAGGAATTCTTTCTTTAGCAGAGTGATGGCATTCGGGGGAAAAACCTGTCTTTGTGTCTAGTTGATCTGGTGTGCAGTGCCCTATAGCCTCGTTTTGAGGGTAGGAGTTGAAACAGTTTACGTCCAGGATGTGAGGGGTCTGTAGATATTTTCCCAGCCCTCTTTTTGACTCGTGCAGTATACAGCTCTTCCATGGAAGGCAGGTTGGTAGCCATTGTTTTTTTCTGCAGTTCTAACTATCCGTTGAAGTCTGTGTCTGTCTTGTTGGGTTGCAGAACCAAACCAGACAGTTATGGAGGTGCAGATGATAGACTCAATCTTTCCTCTGTAGAACTGGATCAGCAACTCCTTGGGCAGTTTGAGTTTTCTGAGTTGTGGAACAGTGGTGGGTTTCAAAATTTTTTTACTACCAGTTCTGTGAGTGTGGCTTGATGGGCGTGGCAGGGGAAAGATACTGTAAAATCTCCATTCTATCCCCACTCCAGGGGAAGGATATTGCAAAATCCCCATTTCCTCCCAATATAACCATTCAATAGGCTCTGCACTTCCGTACACATACATACACACACATACAGAGAATACAAACATTTAATAGGCTCTGCATTTCCCCAGGCCTCATGACAAAAGCAGGTTTTAAGGCCTTCTGGGAGGCCCAGCAGGGGTGGTAATGGATGGTGATGTCACTCTCCCCTTACAATTTAGAGGCCATTTCACTCCAAATGACTCTGGCCAGCTGACGCTAAAAAAAGCCAAAACAATCCAAGAGAATGAAATAAGGCGAGAAAAAAAGAAAACCAATGATGCTTTCAAGATTCTACGAAGCATGCTTTATTGTGGGTTGGTTTGTTTTTTTTTTTTTTTCCTGTTTAGGAAATCACACACGCACAAAAAGGGGGGGAGGGGGGAAAAAATCCCGTTTTCCTCTTTTAAGTTCCCCAGATCGTGTGAGAAAACAAAGCTGGCATCGCAATCCGTGAGAAGAGTCGTGCGAGGGAAAGGCAGCATCCTCCATCCCGTCGTCAGGCTGATCGGTCGATTTTTACGAGTCCCCCTTCCCAAATTTTTCATAAAGCCATTTGGAGCCTTTAAGCAGTGCCTCTTTTCCATAGTTCGTAGTAGCTTTCGTGAAATCTTTTATTTTGGTCCATACGCTTCTAGGCTTTTAATGGGAAAAAGCAGGCGTTAAAATTGTATCTTGCTGCCTTCTCAAATTTCAAAACCTTTCAGGTTAGCTTTCCTGCTAGATTTCTCTCTTTGAACTAGACCAATACACAAGAAATAATGTAAAACACATGGGGGAGGGGAGAAAAAAAACATACCATTGCCCGCTTTACTTGTTTTTAAATAAAGGAAAAAAAAAACCCCATGAACAAATCGTTTTATTTCTCTGGAAGGAAAGAACTAAGTTTTATTGATGTCTTAGACCAGTGATGGCTAACCTTTTAGCCATCGGGTGTCAAAAACGGGGGGGGGGGGGGGGAGTTCGCATGCGTGCCCCCACCCATAATTCAATGCCCCCACGGCCTGCTGCCCTACGCATGTGCGCACAACCCCCCCCCCCACGCATGAGCACATGACCCCCCCCTGTGCCCAGTTTTAATTGATTGATTGATTTAGATTTATATATCGCCCTTCTCCCGGGGGACTCAGGGCGGTTTTGGGCCTAGCAAGCCTCCCTGAAGCCTCCGGAGGTCGGAAACGGCTCCTTTCCCGACTTCCGGTGTGCCCAGAAGGCCCGTTTTTCACCCTCCCCAGGCTCCAGAGGCTTTCTTGGAGCCTGGGGAGGGTGGAAATGGCCTCCCCCACCCCTCTCGGTTGCCCTCCGGAGGCTGAAAACACCCTCCCAGAGCCTCTGTGCGAGCCCTATACTTACCTGGCATCCAAAATGGGCTGCATGGAGACTCCTGGGAGGGGAGGGGCAGCCAAAAATCAGCTGGCTGGCACGCACGTGTGCGCTGGAGCTGAGCTAGGGCAGCGGCTCACATGCCCGTAGATATGGCTCCACATGCCACCTGTGGCACGCGGGCCATAGGTCAGCCTTCCATCCTTCTGAGGTGGGTAAAACAAGGACCCAGATGGTTGGGGGTAAGAGGCTGACTCTGTAAACTGCTTAGAGAGGGCCATAAAGCACTGTGAAGTGGTATTCACAGTGTCACAGTATTTACTCACTATTGTCTAAGTGCTATTGCTATTATATGTTGTCCAAATTCTGGTTTTATTGCTGCACCTTTTAATGCTGCGAGTGCCAGTTTATGAGATTACAATTTCATGCAGATTCCTTCGATGGTGGGGGTGGCTGGGTTTACCAATGTGTTAGAAAGGTCTGTGCAGAGATTACTCACTATTGTGCACACCAAAAGACGCTAAAGCCAATCCTAAGCATGCAACTAACAACGAAACAAATAAATTAGAGGAATTTGATGAGTGATCTTTTAAGACGGGCTGGGAATTAAAAAGAACCGTTTCTTCCATATCTGCATTATGACCAACTTAGGTTTTAAATATTGGCTGAGAACAGAGAAAGACATAGACCCATGAACTCAACGAAGAAAGAATACAGCTATTCCTCAACTTACGACCACAATTGAGCCCCAAATGTATGTTGTTAAGTGAGAAATTTGTTAAGTGAGTTGTCCCCCCCATTTTACAACTTTTCTTGCCGCATTTGTTAAGTGACTCGTGGCAATTGTTAAATTACCGTATTTTTCAGAGTATAAGACGCACCTACCTTTTTTGGTGAGGAAAAGAAGAAAAAGAAATCACCCACTGCCTCTGAGCAATTTTGCCTTGTGGCAGCAAACAGCCTGCTTTACTTTCAGTTTCCTTTTCAGCATAGTTTGATTAGTAACAAGGGAGGGGGGAAATCTGCTCCAGCAATTTACCTCTTTGCAGCAAGCAGCAGAGCCCTGCGCAAAACAGCTGAGAGCAAATCAGTTGAAAGTCGGGAGGCCGATCCAATCAACTTGTGCTAATTAGGCTGTGCTGAAGCTGAAAGGAGCTGTTTTTTTCTTGCTGTTTACTTGAAAGGAGGTAAATTGGAAAGGCCAAAAGGTGGGGGCCAGTGAGTGGGCGAGGCTACATTCGGTGTATAAGACGCACCAAAATTTTCACCCCCTTTTAGGGGGAAAAAAAGGTGTGTCTTATACTCCGAAAAATACAGTAGTAATATGGTTGTGAAGTAAACCTGGTTTGTCAGAAAGGTTGCAAAAGATGACCGTCATATATACGAGTCAGTTGCCAAGCATCCAAAGATTGATCGTGTCACCATGGGGACGCTGTAAGGGTCATAAGTGTGAAAAATAGCTGTAAGACACTTTTTTTCCAGTGCCGTTGTAACTTTGAATGGTCACTAAATGAATTGTTATATGTTGAGGACTACTTGAAATGTCAGTCCATTTACCTACCTTGTCTTCATCATCATCATCGCCATTTTTCAACGTTTCATCAGATTTTGTTTTGGATTGGCCCTCTGTCCCCCCAATTTCCATCATCAGGACCAAGAAGGCTACTCCTAGGAGTAGAGGCAGTAACTCCATGGCAGATAGGAAGATCTGGAATCTCTCAGGAGAGTGGAAAAAGCCGGCTCAAGCAGAACATTTGCAGGAGGCAAGGGCCGCTCCTTATGTAGTCTTGGCTACACTCCATTGACCAACCCTCCGTCTCTTCCTGGACTAGAACCAAATGCAATTTCAGAATTCAAACTCAGGTACTTGCTGAGCTCGTTTTATGGATCGTTGGGTGAACTGCATCCCATGTACTGCTCCGTAATGAGTCCACCTTGCAGCCCTCTAAGAACAGATGTAAGATTAGTTGGGTAAATATAGAAACAACAAAAGACGAAAGGAATTTCTGGATGTGACTTCCCCAGTAAGGACAACGGTTGATGAGGGGTGAAATCCAGCAGGTTCTGACAAGTTCTGGAGAATCGGTAGTGGAAATTTTGAGTAGTTCGGAGAACCAGTAGCGGATATTTTGAGTAGTTCGGAGAACCGGTAGCAGAAATTTTGAGTTGTTCGGAGAACCGGTACCACCCAATCAGCTCACACCCCCACTAGCAGTTAAAAGGAAGGAACAACTGCAATCTCACATTGCTCCTGGAAGCACGAAGCCGAGAACACCAGCCTGAAGATGACGAATGAGACTTCGTCGAAACGTCGCCAAGATACTTCCAATTCTACGCGGGAGAAGACCCGAATAACCAAAGACCTACATATATATATATATATATATATATATATATATATATATATATATATATATATATAATATAATATAGTGCATATTAATACTCTGATGATGTCAGCAGATGGCTGACGAAAGCTTAGTAAAATAATATTTTAATTCTTATAAAATTTTAAAATTTTAAGTTCTGGAGTTTGCAGTATGTCTGCTTCTTTCTTTACTAATATACCCGGAACTCGTATTTTTAGAATAGTTTGTTATATATATATATATATATATATATATTATACACACAAAACCATTTAATGGGCTCTGTCCAGGCCCCATGGCAAAAGCAGGTTTTGAGGATTTTTTAATTAATTTTTTATTAATTATTTTTTTATTTATTAATTTGATTTATATGCCGCCCTTCTCTGGAGACTCAGGGCGGCTTACAATGCGTTAAGCAATAGCCTTCATACTTTTGTATATTTTATACTAAGTCAGCTTATTGCCCCTACAAACTGGGTCCTCAATTGACCTACCTTAGAAAGGATGGAAGGCTGAGTCAACCTTGAGCCTGGGGAGATTCGAATTTACTAATTGCAGACAGCTGGAGTTAAATTACAGTGCATTAGTCTGCTGAGCTATTCCAGGCTCAAATTCCAAAATTCCAAAGTTTTGCACCCCGCTAATTGGAAAAAGATGGTATTACCATTTAATCATTCTAAAATTTGAAAACCTTTCAACTTATGTTTCTGTTTCTCTTTGAAATATTCTGACCATTACCTCAAGAATCTGAGTACGTAGTTAAGTCAAATCTGTTTACTGCAATGTAAAACAGGTGGGGGGGAAAAATCACCCACTTTGCTTGTTCGAAATAAAACCAAACTAAAAATAAGGTGCCCTTCTTGTGCAGGGGGTTGGGTTAGAAGACCTCCGAGATCCCTTCCAACTCTCTTATTCTGAGATTTTAAAACTTTCTTTTCTGGAAGGGAAGAACTAAGATTGATTGATTTTCGTGGCAAACCTGATGTCCTTGTATTTCGAGGCATGAAATGGCTGTGGCTAATTATTTCATAATTGTGGGATAATTGTGAGCTAGTTGTGGGATGTAGCATGGAAAGTAAATTCTCTGGTAAAAAATGTCTTCAGCCTGGTGGAGATTTTTAGCTCTGAGCCTCCTTCCTCGGTTTACTTTAGCAAAAAGAACAAGGACACTCAGAACTCAAAAATCTGAGAAATCCCATTTTTGGGATGATAGCTCCTGCAATTTGGAAATGGCAGCAAGAAAAATTACCGTATTTTAAGGAGTATAAGTTGCACAGTTTCCCCCCCCTAAAAGAGGGTGAAAATCTGGCTGCATCTTACACACCAAATGTAGGCAAAAACATGAGGCATGGAAGCCGCGATGGTCTGTGGCAATCCCTGCAGCCTGGAACAGCTGATTGGGGGTATTCTGGGAGGCCGATCCACCCGCCAATCAGCTGCTTGTGCTGAATCAGGCTGCAATAATGTGCTGAATCTGACCTGGCTGTTCGCTATTTGCTGCAACGACTCAGAGTTTGCGGCAGCAATCACATCCAGAAAGCACACATAAGTAACTGATTCAGCAGGAGTCAATAACGTCTCTTTACATATAATAGAACACATGAAGTAAAATATACAATACCAAAAGCAGGTTTTCCAACGTGGTAGTAAATACAAGCAAAACACAAGCAGAGGAGAGGAGTTTCAGTTTCAGTTTTGAGCAGCAGACTGGTTTGCAGCTTTAGCACAGACTCAGAGCTGCAGACCTAAGCCACGCCCAGGCTCCTTACTGTCTCTTTCCTTGTTCCTCACACTGCAAATACTGTTTCAGTTTCCAAACAGCCCTCAACTCTCTCACACACTGAAAGGATGCTAGCCAGATGAATATCGATGGTTGCTGGTAGGCAGAGGCAGATTTTTTTTTTCTTATTTTCCTCTCCAAAAACTAAGGTGCGTCTTATACTCCAAAAACGTTGAATATGAGAGTGTCGTTTCCGATATGTTAAACTGTCCACGTGGTCAGTTGTACGCTTTGTATTCTTTGTTTACGGTCCGTTTGACCAGTAGGTACTACCTCTTGAAAGAAAGAAAGACAAAAATAATAATTACCATGCTTTTTAGTCATGATTGTGTTTCCAGATGACTTCTTCCTCTTTAAATACAGGCTGTTAATTCTTGCTCTGCTTCATTAAGCATCTCTGACTCAGTTGAAGAAGCAAAAACGGCATAAAAACAAAGGCATTTCGTTGAGTCGCCCTCTTGGTGACATCTCCCCCCACCCCAGGTCACCTGACAGCTCTTAGGCACAGCAATATTACCTAGACTGTTGTTTTTATTTCAAATAATACCGATAAAACTGGAAAAGAAATAACGTTGAAAACTTGAACCAAATGATATTGAAATTTATATGGCAGGGAAAAAAGGCGAGGATTAATATGGAAATATTACGAGATGCACGAATAAGGGGAGGATTTGGCTACCAAACTGGGAATTATACTACCAAACAGCAGCTTTATCTTGGATAAAAGAATGGATTATTTATTATTTATTTATTTTATTTTATTAGATTTCTATACCGCCCTACTCCCGAAGGACTCAGGCCGGTGCTAAGGGATTGTGCTAAGAAATATGAGAATATTGACTTTGGGGGGGCACGGTTTACAATTGGGTTGGCATGCTTTTTTATGGTATGGGAAAAGTAAGATGCATAGTTATTTTCAAAGCCATTATGTAAGAAATGCCATTATTATTACCCTGTTTCCCCCAAAATAAGACATCCCCTGATAATAAGCCCGATCAGGCTTTTGAGCACATGACAATAAGGCCAAGCACTTATTTCAGAGTTCAAAACCATATAAGACAGGGTCTTATTTTCAGGGAAACAAGGTAGTATGGAAGAAGATTAGAGAAAAACATTATCTGAAAATACCAACCTGGCTTTCAACAATGGAAACATTAGTACATCCAAATATTATTAATATGGGAAACATTTTAAGATAATAAAGATATTTTATCAGCCACAGGGGAATTGAAAGCAAAATAAGAGCTAGATGAACAAGGGATTGAAATGGAGTGGCATACTCAGCTACAAATACAATCGAGATACGAAAAAGATGCAAAGCTATATGGTTTTTACTTGGAAAGGACAGTATTGGATGAGATACTCACAGGAACAGATGAGAAAATGATTAGGAAATTGTATACCCTGTTTCCCTGAAAATAACACCCTGTTTTATTTTTTATTTTTTTGAACCTCGAAATAAGCACTTGGCCTTATTTTCGGGGGAGGTCTTATTATTTTGGGGTGCATGGAGCAGGATGGGGCTCCTCTTGCAGTCTTATCTGATTTCCAGCTCTGTCTTTACATATTTTCAGGGAGGCTTATTTTAGTGCATGCACCCAAAAATCCGATTGGGCTTATTATCAGGGGATGTCTTATTTTCAGGGAAACAGGGTAGTTATTTACTTGAGGTAAAGTTGGAAGAAGAACCAGTTAAAGAAACAATGATAGCATGGGCAAAAAAAAATGGTTATACAGTTGAGTTAGGTAAATGGCAGCAATTATGGGAAAGAAATTATAAATTAACAATGGCCACAGCATATAAAGGGAACTTGTACAAAATGTTCTATAGATGGCACATGTCACCAGAAAGATTGGCAAAAATGTTTAAAGATAAATCAGCTAAATGTTGGAAATGCCATCAGATATTATCACATGTGGTGGACATGTCCAGAAATGAGAAATTATTGGGCAAAAATTAGAATATGGTTAGAAAAAACGATACACCAACATTTAACATTTAAAACTAGAACTGTTTTAAACTGTTTTAAACTGTTCCTGTTGGGTATCCTATCAGAGAAGTATAGTAAAGAAAATATATATTTGATTATACCTGTAATAACGGCGGCAAGAATGGTATTTGCACAAAATTGGAAAGCAGAAAAAATTCCTACAAAGGGAGAAGTAATTAAGAAAATATTGGAATGTGCGGAAATGAATAGATTGACATTGGCAATTAAAAGGAAAGAAAAGTCGGAGTATTACAACATATGGGGGAAATTTTATCAATGGATAGAAAGTGAGTACCGATAATAAATAATGTAAAAGTAAGAATTTGGGGAGGAATATGTTGCAGTACGTTAAAATGAAAAGAAAGAGGCAAGATAAATGCATGCATTAAGAAAACGATGATAAATGTTGAAGATGATGGCGCAAAAATCTTGTAGCCAGATGATAGCACGGATTGATTAATGATGTACGGGAATGATAGAAGAGATGTAATTATAAAGCAAAAAAGGATTTGAAATGAAGATGTATGTAAATAGAAAATCGGGGCTGCTCGAATACCATTGAAAATGGAAACAAGAAGGGAGTGGAAAAGGAGAGGGGAGTAGAGAGAAGGAAGGAGGGGAATAGGGAGGAAAGGAGAGAGAAGGATAGAAGAGAGGGAAAAGGAGAGGAAGAAAGGGAGGGGAAAGAAGAGTAGGAGTGAGGGCTGGAAAGGGAGGAAGAAGAGAGGAGTGGGGAAAGGGGAGAGGAAGTAGAAAAGGGAAGGAGAGGAGGAATGAGGAAAGTAGAAAGAGATAGAAGAAGGAAGAGAAGGGAAGAAGAAGAGTGATGGTAAAATAAAGGAGAGGAAATGGTAAAAGAGCAGTCCTGAACGATTAACAAATGAAAGTAAAAGGATAAGATGAATGATGGGTGATGGATAAGAGACTGTGCATTCCAATGCGTTTATGAAAAGCAAAAAGAAAAGACACAAGCTGCCCCCTGTGCATGCTTTCTCACTGAAGAGAGCAGTCCAGGTAGGAGGTTCCAGGAAGGAATGGGCTGTTAGAGAGGAAGGTTCAGCCTCATCCCTTTTCATAGCCATTGCCTCCCAAGTTGACCAAGTCCAGAAGCCCTGAGCAACCAAAACCAAGTTTTTCCAGGAGGCAAAAATGAAGGTAATGGCCCAAGACAAGGAAGGGACACCAAGCCTCCTGATTGACCTTCCTATCCCTGACTCTTGAGTCCTTAATGTTCTCGAGAAGGTGCTCCATGGAAGGGATCACCATGTATCTACCAGCTTGTTCCTTGATTAACGAAGAATGGATTCTAAGATCAAGATCTCTTTCTCGGTGTTTTGAGCCACACTTTCGGACCAGGCTGGGGTGTCCGAAGCCTCTAGGACAGCTGTGGCTTTGCACCCCATTGAGATGCACCAAGAAGTCTCCAGCACCAGCATATTCTTTTCCTGAACTCGAACTCGTGCTGAACTGCAGCAGCCCCACAACTCAGGCCTGGCTGATCTGGGCCTCAGGAGACCTCCCCACTCCCATGTGGCCCTCCTGCCTCCCTTTCCCGAGGCTCCCTCTATTTCTCACTCAGGGACCCAGGTGCAGGGGTGAAATACAGCAGGTTCTGGAGAACCGGTAGCAGAAATTTTGAGTAGTTCGGAGAACCGGCAAATACCATCTCTGGTTGGCCCCAGAGTGGGGTGGGAATGGGGATTTTGCAATATCCTTTCCCCAGGAGTGGGGGAGGGAATGGGGATTTTGCAGTATCCTTCCCCTGGAGTGGGGAGGGAGTGGAGATTTTGCGGTATTCATCCCCTGGAGTGGGGAGGGAGTGGAGATTTTGCAGTATTCATCCCCTGGAGTGGGGAGGGAGTGGAGATTTTGCAGTATTCATCCCCTGCTACGCCCACCAAGCCACGCCACACCTACAGAACTGGTATTAAAAAAATATTTGAATTTTTTACGATGTCAGCTGGGACTTTAATAGGTCATGGTCCACAACCATATTGCTTAGTGACAAAACTCTGTTCTCAATTAGAGTCGTAAGTCAAGGACTTACAACTCTGTACAGTGCACTGGAGCTAGTGAAAATCTTGACATTTTTGGAATTCAGCCTGAGGTAATGCCTAGGCCTTTTTTCTTCTTTTTTTGGTTCCCATCTTTGTGTGTACATCTCTACAGCTCAGCTTGTATCTATGGAGATTCTCAGTCATCCAGGTCATGCTTATCCCAAAGGTGATTTTTTTTCAAACGGCAACTGGACTCTTTTAAGAAAAGAAAAAAGGAAAGGAAAAGAAAGGGAAGGGAAGGAAAGGAAAAAGGAAAGGAAGGGAAGGGAAAAGGAAAGGAAAGGAAAAAGGAAGGGAAGGAAAAAGGAAAAAAGAAAAAAGAAAAAAGAAAGGAAAGAAAAAAGGAAAGGAAGGGAAGGGAAGGAAAAAGGAAAGGAAAAGAAAGGAAAGGAAGGGAAGGAAAAAGGAAAGAAGAAAAAAAAGGAAAGGAAAGAAAAAAGGAAAGGAAAAAGGAAGGGAAGGGAAGGAAAAAGGAAAAGAAAGGAAAAAGAAAAGAAAGGGAAGGGAAGGAAAAAGGAAAGGAAAAAAGGAAAGGAAAACAGGAAAGGAAAGGAAAAGAAAGGAAAAGAAAAAAGAAGGAAAGGAAAGGAAAAGAAAGAAAAGAAGGAAAGGAAAGGAAAGGAAAAAAAGAAAAGGAAGGAAGGAAAGAAAGAAAGAGAGAGAGAAAGACAGAAAGAAAGAAAGAAAAAAAGGAGTCCAGTTCCCTCTTGAAACAAGTGCCTTGGGGACAGCTCAACTTGTAGTTTCACAGAGAATGAGGAAGGGGTATTGTCCCACAAGACCCTGGTGCACAAACTGCCTGTTAAGAGTATTGTTAAAACACAGCTTTTGTGCTTAGCTTGTGTTCAATGTGCTGTGTGATCCTCCCCCCACCCCACATCCTCTCCAAGAACATTAGTCCAGGTGAGTCATTCACCTAACCTAAATCCCATTTTGAAATGGATTCCTGAGCTTTGTTACGTTTTTACAAAGATTGTATCCAACAGGTTGCCAAAGGTGAACCAAAGGAAATATGGACTGTGGCTCATTAGTCACCAGTGGAAAATTGGAGGTAATGCCATTGAACAGGGATGGCTAACCGTTTCCGGATGGAGTGCCCAAAGCATGCGCGGCGGAGCTGAACTGGGACGACAGCTCGCATGCCCACAGAGGGCGCTGCATGCGTGCCATAGATTCGCTATCACCGCCATAGAATATTAGCCAACATGCTGCCTGCTGTTCTCAGCCCAGTCCATCTCACAGGGAATAGGAGGCAACAGCATTAGCTATAGCAATAACTTTTAAGAGTTACCGTATTTTTCGGAGTATAAGATGCACCTTTCTTCCCCCCTCCCTCAAAAAGGGGGTGAAAATTTAGGTGCGTCTTATACACCAAATATAGCCCTGCCCACCCACTGGCCCCCACCCTTTGGCCTCTGCCTCCCAGCAATTAACCTCCTTGCAGCAAACAGCAAGAAGAAACGGCTCCTTTCAGCTTCAGCACAGCCTAATTAGCACAAGTTGATTGGATCGGCCTCCCGACTCTCAGCTGTTTTGTTCTCAGCTGTTTTGCGGGGGGCCTCTGCTGCTTGCTGCAAGGAGGTAAATTGCTGGGAGCAGGGTGTTTTTTTTTTTGTTTTTTTTTTGTGCTAATCAAGCTATAATGAAAATGAAATTAAAACAGGCTTCTTTGCTGCTTGCTACGTGGAGGCAAAATTGCTGGGAGGCAGATTTCTTTTTCTTGTTTTCCTCACCAAAAAAGGTAGGTGCGTCTTATACTCCGAAAAAATATGGTATATACGGCTTCACAGGCCCCTCTGTTTACAGAGTCATCCTATGCCCCCCCCCCCACAATATGGCCCCCCATTTTACCAACCTCGGAAGGATGGAAGGCTGACTCCACCTTAGATATCTTCGCCAGCATGTATTATATAAAATAAAGGCGCCATAACAATCAGCAATAATATAACGTAGCTGACCCTTCACAGGTTCTTCGTGTACATTTCCTGAACAAATGCAACATACACATTTAACAAAACAAGAGAAAGAAGTCCCCTGGGCAGGTTTCCTAATTTTATCCTCCTCGTGCTTTTGTACTTGGTCTCTTTATGTAAAACAGGAGAAATGTGGAGAAGATTACTGGGCGGAAGGAGAAGCTTCCTCTGTGAGGAAATGTCCCAACATTAGAGCACAATTAGTCACGGAATAACAATTGTGCAATTGACTAGGCGGATGGATTCTACAGAACTCCATTATAAAAGCCGTCTGGGCAGGAGTGAAATCCAAATTTTTTTTTACTACCGGTTCTGTGGGCCTGGCGTGGTTTGATGGGCGTGGCTTGCTGGGGGTGGCAGGGGAGACTGCAAAATTTCCATTCCCACCCCACTCCAGGGGAAGGAGACTGCGAGATCTCCATTCCCACCCCACTCCAGGGGAAGAAGACTGCAAAATCTCCATTCCCACCCCACTCCAGGGGAAGAAGACTGCAAAATCTCCATTCCCACCCCACTCCAGGGGAAGGAGACTGCGAGATCTCCATTCCCACCCCACCCCAGGGGAAGGAGACTGCGAGATCTCCATTCCCACCCCACTCCAGGGGAAGGAGACTGCGAAATCTCCATTCCCGCCCCACCCCAGGGGAAGGAGACTGCGAGATCTCCATTCCCACCCCACCCCAGGAGAAGGAGACTGCGAGATCTCCATTCCCACCCCACCCCAGGGGAAGGAGACTGCGAAATCTCCATTCCCGCCCCACTCCAGGGGAAGGAGACTGCGAGATCTCCATTCCCACCCCACTCCAGGGGAAGGAGACTGCAAAATCTCCATTCCCACCCCACTCCAGGAGAAGGAGACTGCGAAATCTCCATTCCCACCCCACCCCAGGGGAAGGAGACTGCGAGATCTCCATTCCCACCCCACTCCAGGGGAAGGAGACTGCAAAATCTTTACAGTTCAATCTGCCCTAGTGCAATGCTTTTCAACCTTGTCACAGATTGTACCGCTTTTAGGACATGGCGTTATCCGACTACCACCAGTGGCTTAGCGAGGTGTCAAAAACTCGATGAGCCCCCCCCCAAAGGAAAAAAGTGATACCCACTTACCACACTTTTAATGGGAAACTTGTGCCCGTTTCTCTGACAGTAATCTTTGCACTCGTGGCAGGAGAAGGCTTACTGATAGAATTAAGTCAGATTCCAGCTGAAGACAATTCCTTTCCTTAGTTTTTATACAGGACTGCGTGGCACAGCTGCTGCTTCTTCAGCTCATCCTTCCCCCTGCTACGCTTGTCTAGATGTTGTGTTATCACCTGCCAGGTGCCGAAGTATGGTACCACCAGAGGAATGCGTACCTGCTTTAGTACAGGGGTGTCAAACTCCCTTTCATTGAGGGTTGACCTCGAGGGCCTGGAGTAGGCGTGGCTGGGATGAGCATGGCCAGGTCAATGTCACTCGTGTTGGGGGCATCTGAGATGGCCAAGTGCTTCCCTCAGACCCTCCCTCACTCTCATTATAATCTCCCTCCCTCCCTTTCCTTCTCCTTCCTTCCTTTCTGACCTTCTCCTTCCTTTTTCCTTCTTTCCTTCCTTCTTTCCTTCTTCTTCGTTCCTTCCCTCTTCGATCTTTCTTGTTCCTTCCCCTTTCCTTATTTTCCCTTCCTCGCTCTCTTCCCATATTCCCTTTTTTTCCTTGCCTTTCCTCTTTCATTTCATTTCATTAGATTTATATACCGCCCTACTCCCGAAGGACTCAGGACGGTGAACAGCCAGAGAGATAAAACACCCAAATTACAAAATGTAAAAGACAACATAAAACCCATTAAATAATTTGGCCCAGAACAATGTAAAACACCCCCAATGTTTTAAAACCAATTTTTAAAGTTACAGTTAAAGGGAAGTTAGGCCAGGCCAGCCTGTTGAAATAAATAGGTCTTGAGGGCACGACGGAAGGTGCGTAAATCCGGGATCCTCCATATCTCCGGGAGGAGCTCATTTCCCTTTCACCTTTTTTTCCTGTCCATTCTTGCAAAAGGGGAAACATTTCTCCTTTTATTTTGTTTTTAGTTTTAGTTTGGTACCCTGATCTATCTATATCATTGTCTGTCTGTCTGTCTGTCTGTCTGTCTGTCTGTCTGTCTGTCTATCTATCTATCTATCTATCTATCTATCTATCTATCTATCTATCTATCTATCATCTATCTACCCTGTTTCCCCCCAAATAACCCCCTCCCCCCCTGATAATAAGCCCAATTGGGCTTTTGAGCGCATGGCAATAAGGCCAAGCACTTATTTCAGGGTTCCAAAAAATATAAGACAGGGTCTTTTTCCTCCTTCAGCCATGGGCAGTCACCCTGATTGGATGTTCCTGCACTGACCCTCCGTATCTTTTCTCCACCAACACAGAGGCAGACTCACACTTAAGACTCTTCCCCACTTCCGTCACTATTCCTGACCAAGCCAAAGGCTGTTTTTGCCTAGTGCTCGAACGCCTGATCCTGTCTGATCTTGGAAGCTAAGCAGAGTCAGACCTGGATAGTACTTGGATGGGAATACCAGGTGCTGTAGGCTTAATTTTTTTTTTGTCCTTCAAAGGTGGCTCAGTGGTTAAGATGCCGAGCTCGTCGATCAGAAAGGTCAGCAGTTCGAATGCCTAGTATAAATCTCCTGCGTGAGCAGGGGGTTGGAGTAGATGATTTCCAGGGTCTGTTACTGATGACAGAATTATTCTATTGTCTTATTTTGCACATAAAAACTAAGCACGTTAGTGCATACAACTGTTATTATTCTTCCTACACCGCCTAATCTGGTGTTATGCGAAGAATTGATTTCTTTTTGGAGGGTGGAAAAGAAGAGCTGCCTTTCAATCATTCCTTCCAATTCTGTGGTTGGCATCCCAGGATGGTTTTTTTTAAAAAAAAAATGTGACCAGAGGACCAGCAATTTCAATTCCAATTTGATCCAAAGGGGGGCAGCACCATCTACTAACTAACTAACTAGCCTACCTAGGCTAGGTCCTCAACATTCGACTGTTGCAGAATGGCACCCTCTGGTGGTGATCTCATGGGTACTGCCTTTGAAGTAAGGGTGGGGGGGAGATCCATCTTAAAAGTCAAATAGATTTGCATTTTCAAATTGATCATTATCTGTATGTGCCGAGGCCCTCAAAGCTCCGAACCAGGTCTTAAAACTTCCTCAAATTATTTCAAGATACCTCACTTGCTGTGTCAAATTAATTTGGCAATTGGGTTGACAGGCTGAATTGCCTTGAAATTGCTCCTTCAAATCAAATATTTGCATACCCTTAAGAAATGGAGGGTGGGATCGAAAACGGTGAAAAGGGAGGGGTTTTTTTCCCCCAGCCATACCACACTAGTTACACAAACAAACATTATGCATTGTGCATAATGAATCTTTCTCCCTTCAGTTTTCAAAACGGGGAACGGTATCTTCACCCTTCCCCTGCTCTAAAATCATTTTATTAAAACACCAAAGGAAGTTGACGGACACAAAATGCCGGTGCATTTAAAGGGTTACTGGGGAAAATAAATACGGCTCTGCTGTTTTTCTGCTTAGAAAAAAATTGTAAGTTGGTTCCATGTTTACGTTTTAAAGTCTTTGGTTTCATAGCCACGGAGGCACAGTGGTTAGAAGGCAGTATTGCAGGCTTACTCTGCCCACTGCCAGCAGTTCGATCCTGACTGGCTGAAGGTTGACTCAGCCTTCCAATACACTTAAAGAGCCTGTAAAGTCTCAAGTGCTATTATGATATGTGTGTGTGTGTGTATGAATTTCTCTTTAGCCAGGTTCTTCCTACGTAAAACAAGATTTTTATGCAGCCCTTAGTTCAGTGTAATCACAATCCAGTAGTTTCTAGGTTTTTCTGGCAGCCAGCAAACGAGAGAGAGAGAGAGAGAGAGAGAGATGTAGGTAGGTAGGTACGTAGAGATGATTGATTGAGATGATATAGATAGAGAGATGATAGGGAGGAGAGAGATGACTGATTGATAGATGATAGCTAGAGAGAGAGAGAGAGATGTAGGTAGAGATGATTGAGATGATATAGAGGGAGAGATGATAGATAGGGAGGAGAGAGATGATTGATAGAGATGATAGCGAAAGAGAGATGATTGATAGATGGATGCTATGGTGGTGCATTGGCTAGAATGGGAGTGTTGCAAGTAACTGCCCACTGCCAGGAGTTCGATCCTCAACGATTGACAGTTGCCTCAGCCTTCCATCTTTCCAGCGTCGGTAAAATGAGGACCCAGTTTGTTGGGGGCAATAGACTGACTCTATATATGCTGTGTAGACTGCTGCAAAGCATTTATGAAGCGGTGTATAACTATTAAGTGCTATAGCTTTTGCATGATCAAGGGGAAAAAAATAACTTAATCCGAGAGAAGACCAAACCTATAAATTTTTAAAAAATAATTGGTCTGTGATTTCCGTAAGACCTCACCCCATCTGCCTTGGTCAAAAGACACAAACAACGACAGCAATTCTCAACCCAAGGAATTCTACAAAGCGTTTGCTAAATCCCAATATTAACACAAAAGGCCACAAGCTTTTCTTTGCTTAAAGGTAAAGGTTCCCCTCGCACATGTGCTAGTCATTCCCGACTCTAGGGGGCGGTGCTCATCTCTGTTTCAAAGCCAGAGAGCCTGTGCTATCTGAAGAAGTCTCCGTGGTCATGTGGGCGGCATGACTCAACACCAAAGGCGCACGGAACGCTGTTACCTTCCCACCAAAGGTGGTCCCTATTTTTCTACTTCCATTTTTTTTTACGTGCTTTCGAACTGCTAGGTTGGCAGAAGCTGTGACAAGTCACGGGAGCTCACCCGTTTACGCGGCACTAGGGATTCGAACCGCCGAGCTGCCGAACGTTTGATCGGCAAGTTCAGCGTCTCAGCCGCTAAGCCACCGCGTCCATTTCTTTGCTTGCTGTGCTCAATTCTCCCACACCCTCAACAAAAAAGAAAAAAGACAAAGTCCATTTCAGATTTTTTTTTTTTTAAAAAAAGGAAACAAAATCATACATACAGACAATACCCTTCCGGCCTATATTGCACCTAGGCACAAATTTTCCCACAAGGCAGAATGATTGACACGGGGGACTCCCAGATCTTTTGGGCTGCAGCCCCCAGAATCCCCAGCCCTTGGCCCTTATCTCAAACCAGGAGGACTGGAATCTTATCTCGGTCTTTCGAAAGGAAGATGGACACGGCTGGGTCAAACAGCACCAGCTTTATCAATCTGAGGCTGGGAATTTGGACACCTGTAGCTCAAGATGCTCCAACCATGAACAAGCGGCTCAAGGACAGGTATATGTCATTTATGCAAACCACGGTTATCTTCTTTAAAAGGGAAGAGAGTTCCCCACATTTGTACAAAACGTGCTTCTGGGAGGGATAGTCATTTTCATTTTCCAGGCTGTCCCGGCTTAACAAAGATGCATGATTATAACAGTTAATTTGGGAGCGGCTTTGTGTGGAAAAGGTCCAGACTTGCTGTCGGTTGGAAACTCTCCGATTATACTGATGTTTCTGGCGGCACAAACGAAGAGAGCTTAAAACGCCTCCTCCCTCTTCTCGCTTGAAAACAGGCTGGCAGTGTTGTGGTCCGCCAGCAGCGTGCGGAACTGGCAGCGGAATCGGACAGCGAGGAGGCTGGGGAAGGCCCAGAAGAGGGCTCTGCGTCGGAGGCAAAGAGGGGGCCAGGGCTATCTGAGAGCGATGCACGGACTCCGGAACCTCCAGAGGTGGATAGCAGAGAGGCAGAGGAACAGGAGGAGCCTGTTCCTAGTGCGCGCATGCGAAGAGCTGCTAGAAAGGGAAGAGCAGCTAAAGCAAAAAGGACGACTCGGGAGTAAGGCCAGGAGATGATTGGTCCCTCCCAGAAGGCTTAAAAGAGCCGCAATGGTTCTTGGGATCTTTGTAGGAAAGCAACATGGCTACAATTGTTTCTTGTTGCTGTCTCTTGCTTCTGAACTTTGTGGGGTTTTGCCAAGAAAAGCCTTTGGCAGGGTGCCAAAGGAGACAAAAGTTGGTGATAAGGCCGAAGGACTATTTACGAAGAATTTGTTTTGGACTTAATTTGGACTAAGCTGAGAACGAAGTAATTCTCAGCTGTTCTAATAAAATATGTTTGTTTAGGACTGATTGTGTCTGGTAATAACTACTTGGGCCTAGGTCACAACAGGCAAATCAAGGGTTTACAGCTGCAAATGCTTCTTGGGTTAGCTAAAAAGGGATTTCTGAGAGCAGAGCCCGTCAAGGGAAGGGGCAAAATATCCAAAAGTGAAATGGAAGGAATTGCTTCTCCTGTGGAAGACGAAGATGGGGGGGGGGGGGGATGAGAAGTGGGTGTTTGCTTTGGGGCACGTTTGCTGCCAAACCACGCCCCTCTGCTATTGTGACCCACCAGCAGAATCGGACGGTGAGGAGGTTGGGGAGGAATGTGGGCCAGTCCTGGAGCCTGGGGAAGGCTCTGATGAGAGGGAGCAGCGAGGCAGAGGAAGAGCTGGAGCCCGTTCCCAGTGTGCGCATGCGCAGAGCTGCCAGAAGACAAGAACAACTCAGAAAGCAGGGTCGACTCGGGAGTAAAGCCACACCTTGGAGGTGATTGGCCCCGCCCACAGGAAATAAGAGGGGCAAAGGGGGAGGGGGCTGTTACAGGAAACAATTTGCTCATTCCATGACGCTGTGCCAAGTTTTGCCTTGTGCTGCAGTTGGAAACTAGTTAACCTGGCAGCTTGCCAAACGAGATAAGGTCTGTGTTGATAAATATCCCTTTGAAAAACTGTTTGGACAGGCCTTGCTGACTGTGAATGAACATAATTCACAGTTGTGTAAATAAAAGACGTTTTGGCAGGATCAATTCCTGCCTCCTGCTTGTTAAGGAAGCCTAGGTCAGGACATCTGCTGAGTTATTGGGGGGGGGGGCTGGAGGGAGGGGGAGGGGCATCAGAAAAAGAACCTTTGGGGAAGGGGAAATATTCGTTAGCTATAAATACAGAGCCATGAATCGGGGCAGTTAAAAAGGAAACGCCGACTGGGTTAATGCTCAGTTCTGGAGGAAGGAACCACCTCCAAACAACACAGCCTCCAACCAAGGCCTGAGTAGACGTTTTGGAGTCTTGCCAAGGGGCCCGAACGCCAAGTCCTTTTCTTTTAAATACATCATAGGAAGGGACGTTCAGCGAGGGTGCCCGGACTTGCAGACAGGAGGGCCGAGCCAACGGCGGAGAAAATTTGCTGCTACGGTGGTGCCGCTTCGAGACTTCCAGATGAATCAAGGGAAGAGGCCAATCTTGTCCGGTGGCATTTTTACACGGTACTCAGTGCCTGGGGAAGAGTAGGGGAAGGAGGGGTGTGGAGAGAAGGAGAAAAATACAGCGGTTACAGGTGGGTAAAGCATGGGAAATGTTCTGCCCCGAAACGAATAAAATAATTGTGTTAAGTGTTTATTCAACAATTGCTTCTTCTGGGGGCAACGAAAAAGGGCATGCAGCAAAAGGCCCCTCCCACTTTTCCCAGGCTTTTGCTCCTGGAGGAAGGAAGGGACAAGGCGGGAGCCTGAGCCAATACAACTAGGGCAGTGATGGCTAGTCTTTTTGTCGTAGCGTGTCTCCCCCGTGTGGCCCATTTTTGGGGCCTCCCGTTCATGCACGGGAGGCCCCCGTGCATGAACCCCCCTCTCCCCCTCGCATGCAAATGCAACCCCTCCGCCCCCCACACGTGCACGCATCTCCCGCATGTGCCTGCTCCCCAACGTATGCACGGCAAAGACCTGAAAATCAGCTGGTTGGCGGGAGGCGCGCGAGCATGCGGGCTGAAGCCGAACTGGGCGACGAGTCACGTGCCCGCAGAGAGGGATAGATATATATAGATATATAGATATATATATATATACACATACACACACACACACACACACACACACACACACACATACATACATACACATACACCCATGCGTGGTTTACCTTTCGTGCAAACTCTGGTAAGACGAAAGCCGCTCGGTGGACGTCCGAGTTGTAATACTTAAGGCTCATGTTTTCCACTTGTTCCTGAGAAAGTAGCTGGATCGGTTCCCTGAAGTTCGTGTTCTGCAGATTTCACACACGATGAAAAAGTAAAATAAAATAAGTAAGAACAACCCAGCCGTGTTTTATTCGTTCTCAGCCTTGGGAATCGAGCTGCCAAGCCCATATCTTCCAAACTTGGCAAGGAGTCACGAACCAATTAAATGAACTAACAATCTCCTGCAGACTCCCCTCCCCTTTCACTCATTCGTCATCCACCTGTGGCCTTACTCCTGAGTCGACCCTTGTTCTTTAGCTGTTCCCTTCGTCTGACAACTCTGCACATATAAGCACTGGGAACAGGCTCCAGCTGTTCTTCTGCCTCACTGATATCTGACTCCGAAGGCAGCTGACAACTATCAGACAGCCCTGGCTCCCTCTCTGCCTCCAACGCAGAGCCCTCATCAAAGCCTTCCCCAGACTCCAGGACTGGCCCATGTTCCTCCCCAACCTCCTCACTCTCCGAATCTGCTGCCAAATCCGCTGGCAGCTGGCGGGCCACAACAAGCCATTTGAAGTCTTCCAAGGATGAAGAATGCTTGGACCTTCCCCTCCTCCTTCTGCCTCGCCCCATACACAATTACAGCGACTCAATGCCAATTCAGGGAAGGGGGCAAAAAAAAGGCTCTTGGTCCTTACTGGATTTTTGCTGCAAAGCATGAAGCCAATCTGGCCACTGGGATACGTCGGGATGGTGCAGTAGGCGTACTCGACCACCGGAAAGAGCGATTTACAGAACTGGCGCATCTCCTTAATGAGGTCGAGGTGCAACCACTGGCATTCTCCTGGTGAAGAGAAAAAAAATGGGAGAGGATGGTTTTTGCCCCCTCCTCCCACCCCCAATCTGCCTGGTCCCGGTCTTTTCGCGAGGCAAAATCAGAGTCGTCATTTTCCTGCAAGCCTCATCGTGTTTTTTTCTTGCTTTTGTAAAAGCACCGCGCCAGTTAATTCATGACTAAGTAAGACCTGTTTTTTTTGAGTTTGTACATGCCTCCGGCTCTTAAGCCAACCCAGAGATGGGTACATACAAAACCGAGACCAGCCATAAACCAACCGGCAAAGCAAGATTAAACAAATAAATGAATAACCACACTGAATGTATTTGTTAAAGGCAACTACAGTCGTCCTTGACTTAAGGCTGCAATGGAGCCCAGGATTTATGTTGCTAAGCGAGACAGTTGTTAAATGAACTCCGCCCCGTTTTACGACCGCCACGGTTCTTAAGCGAATCCCTGCAGTTGTTCAAAGTCAGCAACTCGGTTGTTTCAGTGAATCTGGCTTCCCCCCGTCGACGTTGCTTGTCCGAAGGTCGCCAAAAGGGGATGGCGTGATCCCCCGGGATACTGTGACCGTCGTAAATACGAGTCAAGCAGCCGAGTGTATGAATTTTGATCACCTGACCGTGGGGATGCGGCAACGGTCGTGAATGGAAAATGGTCATAAGTCATTTTCAGTGGGGAAATCCAAATTTTTTTTACTACCGGTTCTGTGGGCGTGGTAGGGGAAGGATACTGCAAAATCCCCATTCCCTCCCCACTCCAGGGGAAGGATACTGCAAAATCCCCATTCCCACCGCACTCCAGGGGAAGGATACTGCAAAATCCCCATTCCCACCCCACTCCAGGGGAAGGATACTGCAAAATCTCCATTCCCACCCCACTCCAGGGAAAGGATACTGCAAAATCTCCATTCCCTCCCCACTCCAGGGGAAGGATACTGCAAAATCCCCATTCCCTCCCCACTCGTGTGGGAAGGATACTGCAAAATCCCCATTCCCACCCCACTCCAGGGGAAGGATACTGCAAAATCCCCATTCCCACCCCACTCCAGGGGAAGGATACTGCAAAATCTCCATTCCCACCCCACTCCAGGGAAAGGATACTGCAAAATCTCCATTCCCTCCCCACTCCAGGGGAAGGATACTGCAAAATCCCCATTCCCTCCCCACTCGTGTGGGAAGGATATTGCAAAATCTCCATTCCCACCCCACGCCTAGGGCCAGCCAGAGGTGGCATTTGCCGGTTCTCCGAACTACTCAAAATTTCCTCTACTGGTTCTCCCGAACCTGTCAGATTTCACCCCTGGTCATTTTTTCCCCCAGTGAGGCGGTAACTTCAAACCGTCGTTAAAACGAACTGTCGTAAACCGAGAACTAACCGTGCTCACGTTTGCAACTGACTTGGGTTAACCATGCTGAGAATGAGTTCAGACTGTTTGGGGGGGAGGGGGGATCTTAAAAGCAAAACGGCAGAAAAAACAAGGCCGGAGAGGGATTTGGCTCAAGGAAGGGGGAACTGGACAAGAGCCGGGACTCGGATCAGGAATCACCTTGGCAACACAGAATTCCGTCTTCCCGCAAGGCAGTTTTCATCAGCTGGTAATAGGATTCCTTAAACAGGCTTTCAGCTGGACCTGGCGAGAAAGGGGGAGATTGAAAGAGCATTGTAAGGTCAATGCATCAGATTAAAACTCGGGGGGTGGGGGGATGTGGGTCCCAGTCTCCTTCGGCTTGCACTTTGCTGAGTGATCAAAGTAGCTCAGGGGCGGGCTTCAAAAACTTTAGCAAAATGGATAAAAATATGACGGATTATTCAAAATATCCTTAAAAAAGAGGATAAAGTTTACTCCTCAGTTGTTCTTGCTAGGTATAATTACAGACCGTACAGTTACAGAGACTACCGTATTTTCCGGCGTATAAGACGACTGGGCGTATAAGACGACCCTCCTCAGAGCCATTTAAGGCTCGTCAGAGCCTTTCGGGCTGGTCTGCCTGGTTACAGGAGAATGAGACCCGGCGTATAAGACGACCCCCGACTTTTGAGAAGATTTTTGTGTGTTAGAAAGTAGTCTTATACGCAGGAAAATACAGTAATTTGATTTTGAATTTTATAATGGCAGCAAGATTGTCGGTGGCGCAGTGCTGGAAGAAGGAAGAATTGCCTGCCATTCAAGAACGGACGTTAAAAGTAGTAAATTGAGCAGAGCTGGCCAAAATCTCAGCATCTTTGAAGGACCATTCCAATGAGAAATGTTATGTTGGAATGGAGAAGATGGATGGATTACATTCAAAACAAATATCGGACTAAGAAATTTCAATTAGCTTCTGGATGAACAAAGAAATGTTATAACCGAATAAAGGGGAGTTAAAAGTACAAGAGGGAGGTAGGGTGCTATACTTAGTTAGCATTGTTAAATGCTATACCCTGTATTTTGCTCTGGGAAGTTGGGGGGAGGGAGGGTTAAGGGGAAACATTTGTAAAATTTATCAAAACTTTTCAATTAAAAAAAATTTAGCAAAGGGTTCTCTGCCGGTTGCTGGGTGGGCGTGGCCATAGTGGGTGTGGCCTAGTTGGCCTCCTGCACCATGGTGGGGGAGAGGGGCATTTTTGCCCTCCCCAGGCTCTAGAGGCTTTCTTTGAGCCTCTGGGAGAGTGAAAATGGCCCTCTGGAAACTGGCCTGTTTCCGGCCTTCCCGATCTTCCGGTAGGCCTGTTTTTCTCCCTGAGCCTCCACGTGCGCCCTGCACTTACCTGCATCCAAAATGGGTTGCGTGGGGACTCCTGGGAGGGGAGGGGCGGAGTGGGCGGGGCCAGCCAAGAGTGGGATTTGGGGATTCGCCGAACTGCACAGAATCTTAGCTAAAGGTTCTCCCAAACCCTCAACAGCCGACCCCTGGTAGCTGTCTATGGAGATCCAGGTCATGCTTTTTTCAAGAAGCCACTGGATTTTCTGTTTTTTTTCCGCTTCTCCAAGAAGCTTCCTCAGCTCTGTCTGGATGGCGGGGAACGGAAGGATCGATGCTCCTTACAGACAGCTGGTCCTTTGCATTCTTTTATAGAGAGCCTTTTATAGGGACACGGTGACTCAGTGGCTAAGACGCTGAGCTTGTCGATCAAAAGGTCAGCAGTTCGGTAGTTCGAATCCCTAGTGCCGCGTATAACGGGGGTGAGCTCCCGTGACTTGTCCCAGCTTCTGCCAACCTAGCCGTTCGAAAGCACGTTAAAAAAAAATGCAAGTAGAAAAAATAGGGACCACCTTCGGTGGGAAGGGAACAGCGTTCCGTGTGCCTTTGGCATTGAGTCACGCCGGCCACAATGACCACGGAGACGTCTTCAGACAGCGCTGGCTCTTGGGCTTTGAAACGGAGAGGAGCACCGCCCCCTAGAGTCGGGAACGACTAGCACACATATGTGCAAGGGGAACCTTTACCTTTGATAAGCCATTGAGGCCGCTTGGAGATTTATCTGTGTTCACCCTGAGGGAAACCCTTCCATTTCCCGCCATCCGGTCAGAACTGAAGACGCTTCTTGGAGGAGAAGCAAAACATCTTCAAAGAAAAAACCCAGAGAAAGTCCAGAGGCCTTTTGGAAAGAAAAAAAAAGCACCCTTGGGACGATTGGAGTAGCTGCCTTCTCTCAACCTGGCAGGCTTCATTGGGACGATAAAACGGGGAGAGGGAGGCCTTAACCAAGAGGGAAGACTGCAGGTGGGGCCCGGCTCCCCAGATTCACCCATGGGGTCAGACGAATCGGTGATGATCACATCAAAAGCCTCTTGGTTCTGCTTCATAAACTCAAAGCCGTCCCCAACGTGGAGCGTCAGCTTCGGGCTGGTGTAGCCCACGGCCATGCCAGGAAGATATTTCTTAGAGGCCTGGATCACATCCTGGAACAGAGAAAGTCCCTATGACATCGCATACATCACACCTTTCTGAGATTTCAAGCCCAAGGTTTTTCTTAGCTCATCCTGTGGAAGAATCAGTCTCAGCCCTTCAAACTGTAGTTGCACAGTTGTTTAAAAATCCTAAATTGCATGAACAGAGGGAGACAATCAAGATCAAAGGAGGTACTAATACCACTCTATAAAGCCTTAGTAAGACCACACCTAGAGTACTGCATCCAGTTTTGGTCACCACACTATAAAAAAAAAAGTTTACACTCTAGAAAGAGTGCAGAGAAGAGCAAGAAAAATGATTAGGGGATTGGAAGCTAAAATATATGAGGAATGGTTGCAGGAACTGGGCATGGCTGAAGTGAAGAGAAGGACCAGGGGAGACAGGATAGCAGTCTTCCAATATCTGAGTGGGACAAACTATTTTCCAAAGCACCAGACTAACGGATGGAAACTGACCAAGGAGAGATTCAACCTCAAAATAAGGAGAAATTTTCCAACGGGGAGAACGATCAACCCATGGAACAGAAGTTGCCTTCGGAAGTTGTGAGAGCTTCATCCCTGGAAACTTTCAAGAAGAGACCGGGACTGCCTAGTGGCTCAGCAGACTAAAAGCATTGTGATTAACATCAGCTGTCTGCAATTACTGTAAGTTCGAATCTCACCAGGCTCAAGGTTGACTCAGCCTTCCATCCTTTCTAAGGTGGGTAAATTGAGGACCCAGTTTGTGGGAGCAATAAGCTGACTTTGTATGAAATATATACAAAAGTAGGAAGGCTATTGCTTAATGCATTGTAAGCCGCTCTGAGTCTCCGGAGAAGGGTGGCATATAAATCAAATAAAAAATAAATAAATGATGGAGGGTCTGCTTGGGCGGGTGGGGAGGCATTTGACCATAAATTTAGAAGTAAACCGCCCCAGAATGACTCCCAGTAAATATCGTATTAACCAACCGCAAGGATAACTTTTATAGGAAACGTAATCGGATGGCTTGTAATGAGTTTCTCTTTGATTTTCTGCCTCCCAACATCCGGGAACTGCGAGGTTGTTCGAGGACTCGGCAGGGAGTAAATCCACTTGCCAGAACATTCGTGCCCTGGAGTTTGATTTTCACGGGGGGCATTTTGGGGGAAGAACATTCTGTTCCAAGCTAAGCACTTCAGCCTCCAGTTGGGACAAGCAGTGTTTTCTGCCTCCCGGGCCTCACACCTTTGAATTTCCTCTTCCACCCAACTCGGGAAGATTCTGCCAGTCGGAATTCTCCTCCCCCCGATTGAAATCTAACCAGGACAATGTTCCATTAAGGGAAAAACCAGATGCACCCCGTTTGGGAGGACAGAAAAAGAACTAAAGACGACAGTTTTGATCCTAGATTTGGCTGGCTATTTTTCCCATCCAAACAGGGCAACTTGCACAAGGAGGTGGATTTCAGTGAAACGTTGGAATAAATTTCTTCAGAACATGTATACAAAATCTGAATCTTGCATAGTTACTGCAAACCTAGACAGGAGGAAAGGGATTGGATTTGGCACAACCATTGCTGAGAATGTTGGGAGTTGAAGTCCAAACATCTGGAAGGCGGATTTCCATCACACCTACGCAACCCTGCAAATTTTGCAACTCCGCTTTGTGTTATCCTGTTTCCCCCAAAATAAGACTTAACCGCTTTAGCCTTAAGCTTTAGCATGATTTTTCAGGATGCTCATATTATAAGACCTACCCCCCAGAATAAGCCCCACTTAAGATTGTCAGCTAGATGGGTGCATTTAGCACCGTATTTCCCCCAAAATAAACCCTAACTGGAAAATAAGCCGTAACATGTCTTTTGAAGCAAAAATTAAATATTTTCGGGGAAACACGATAGTCTCCCGTGAGTTTTAGTTCTACGAGTCCAAGTTTTTGCAAACCAAGGCATACCTCATCAATTTCACACTGTATTACCGACTCAACGGAAGGATGCTTCACCACTTCTCTTAAGACTCCGCCATCGCCACCACCAATAATCAGAATCTGGACAAAAAGGAGAAGATGCTGCCTTCAGCTACAAGCCAAATTTCCGTCAAAGCCTTACGTGGATTTAGAGGCCAAATCCCCCAAGAGAATTTACAGTGTTAAAAGCAGAAAAAAGGCCAACAACTTTTTAAACATCACCAAGATGGGGACCCTATGGGTCTCGAGGGCAGGAGGGATGTTAATGCTACCGAGTGGGCGTTGCACCAGAGGTTTCTCTCCATGAAAACTAGATGTCTACGGAGAGTCTCAGTCCTCCAGATCATAGTTGTCCCAAAGGAAGTTTTTTTTTTTTTTCAAGAGGCAACTGGACTTTCTGTTTCTCTTTGGGACATGAGGACTAGATGTGTGAACACATAATCAAAACAACAATGGTGATTTATCACTTCTTGCTTGCATGTACACTGAGAGCTTATGCACCAGAGATAAACTCCTCGGGCATCCAATCCCACTTGGCCAATCAGGAATTCTATCGTCTATAAAAGGGACACGGTGGCTCAGCGCCTACGACGCTCAGCTTGCCGATCAGAAGGTCGGCAGTTCAGGGGTTCGAATCCCTAGCGCCGCGTAACGGGGTAAGCTCCTGTGACTTGTCCCAGCTTCTGCCAACCTAGCCGTTCGAAAGCACGTAAAAAAAAATTGCAAGTAGAAAAATAGGGACCGCCTTTGGTGGGAAGGGAACAGCGTTCCGTGCGCCTTTGGCATTGAGTCATGCCAGCCACATGACCACGGAGACGTCTTCAGACAGCGCTGGCTCTTCAGCTTTGAAACGGATATAAACACTGCCCTCTAGAGCCGGGAACAACTAGCACATATGTGCGAGGGAAACCTTTACTTTTTGTAGCCTATATATTCCATCAACAATAATCGGCTGACATTTGAATGCTTTAAGTGTTTTTCCAGTGTGAGCAATCTATCGGCAACCTGGTCTACCCAAATATGGGATGAAGCATATCGCTTCTCCTTTACCTTTAAATTTAAGCTTTAAATGCTTTGTTGACCCCCAATCAGGGGCAACTGTGACGAGAGAAGAAGTCTCCACGTGGAAAGGCTGCTTGCTCCAGGGCACAGCAACCCCAAGAGAAGATGCTGGGCTCCGTGGACACCCATCTCCTGGTATGTCTGTCAAGCATGGCCAGATACCTCGCCACGGGGGCCGTCCCCCAACCCAGATAGCCAACAGCGAACAAAGCTCCGGCTCCTGGCGGACCTGAGAAATGCTCACCTTCCGAGGGTTCGGATGGCTGCACAGAGGGAGGTTGGCGATCATTTCCTGGTAGGAGAACTCATCTCTCTCGGTGCACTGGATGACTCCGTCAAGAACCAGGACGTTCCCGTAGGTTTTGCTGGAAAGGAGAGAGGGTCGAAGGATCCCGCTGAAGTTTTAAGCGGGAGGATTCAAAGGGAGGTGATAAGACTTCTATATAGCCTGGCTAGGCGGCTCAGCGGCTAAGAAGCGGAGCTTTGTCGATCAGAAAGGTCGGCGGTCTGAATCCCTAGTAATAGGTCTCCTGTGTGAGTGGGGGTTGGATTAGATGACCTCCAGGGTCCCTTCCAACTGTTACTGTTTAGACTTTGGGCCACCTTTGCTGTCCCCGAGGATAAAACTCACCCACCGCATCCATCCATCCATCCATCCATCCAACACGTGGCGATTTCTGCTTTGATCAGCACTCTCTCTCTTCTTCCCCTCCCAAAACCCACTTTTCCTTTCCATTTTTTTCCTGAGCCAACTGGATCGGGGTGCCACCCAACCAACTGGGCTTGACTCCCCTTGGGAGAAGGATGCCTGGCAAGTGAGCCAGTTGGTCCATTGCATGCAAACGCCAGCCGGTCCTTGCTTCTTAGGATCGAGTGCACGGCGGCTCCTTTGGGACCCACAGAAATTCTCCTTTTGAGATCCACAGGACCAAATCCACCCTGCAGATCACTACGAGGGGGAAAACCAAGGCAGGCCCTTTCCTGCCCCAATCAGCCTTGCCGGACCGGTTGCAGCTCCTCCCTTCCCTCCCTCCCTCCCTCCCTCCTTCCTCCCTCCCTCCCCATTCCCATCTCTCCTTCCTTCTTTCCTTCCTTCCTTCCTCCCTCCTTCCTTCCTTCCTCCCTCCTCATTCCCATCTCTCCCTCCCTCCTTTTCTTCCTTCCTCCCTTCCCTCCTCCCTCCCTCCTCTCATTTCCCTCCTTCCTATCTCCCTCCCTCCCTATCTTCCTCCCCTCCTCCCTTCCTCCTCTCATTTCCTTCCTTATCTTCCTCCCTCCCTCCTCTCATTTCCTTCCTTCCTTCCTATCTTCCTCTCGTCCTAGCTCCCCATTCCCATCTCTCCTTCCTCCCTTCTTTCCTTCCTTCCTTCCCTCCCTCCCTCCTCTCATTTCCTTCCTTCCTTCCTATCTTCCTCCCTCCCTAGCTCCCCATTCCCATCTCTCCTTCCTTCCTTTCCTTCCTTCCTTCTTTCCTTCCTATTTCCCTCCCTCCCTCCCTCCCCATTCCCATCTCTCCTTCCTTCTTTCTTTCCTTCCTTCCTTCCCTCCCTCCTTCCTTCCTTCTTTCCTTCCTATCTCCCTCCCTCCCTCCCCATTCCCATCTCTCCTTCCTTCCTTCCTTCCTTCGCTCCCTCCCTGGGTGTCTGACCTGCGGAAGACCAGGATCTCCTGGAAGGGCGAGCGCTGGTGATGCAGCACCTCCTCCACCTGCAGGGAGAGCGCCTGGCCGGGCCACAGGCTGCAGGTCTCGCGGAACCAGCCCTCGGGGGAGACGGCTCCTCCGGCCCCCGCCGCCTCCATGGCCGCCCAGCCCAGCCCAGCCGGCCTCCGCTCCCTCCCGGGGCCACTGCGGCGGCCCACCTGCCCACCTGTCCGCGCCGCAACCCAACCGCGGCCCCCCAGGAGGCGTGGCCGCAGCCCTTCCCCAAGGGCGGGACCAATGGGAAGCCGCGCCAGCACGGGAAGCCGGACTCTCATTGGACCGGCCCCTCCGGAGGCGGCGAGTGAAGTCAGCAAGGTAGGTTGCGCGTTCCAGGCCTGGCCACGTGGGGCGCGCCGGAGCGGCCGGGCCCTGATTGGCTGGGAGTGGTGGGGGAAGGCGGACGCGGAAGCGAGGGGCCGTCCCTCCACGTGGCTTGGCTGGGCTGGCAGCTGCGCTGATCGGGAAGCGGAGGGAGAGTCGGAAGGGGCCCGGGAGGTCATCCAGCCCAACCCCCGCTCACGCAGGAGGCCTAGGCTAATTACATGACTTCCATAGGGGTGATTCTTTATACCATTTGCGTTGTTTGCATTTTTTTGGTCATGGATTCCACCAGCGAGGCTAAAACCAATTTCCTTGTGTACTTGAGGTACAATGACAATAAAGGCTATACTAATACTAATATAATCCTATACTATACTTATACTATAGTATAATACTTAAACTATACTTATACTATACTATACTTATACTAGACTAGACTAATACTAGACTAATACTTATACCAATACTTACACACTATACTTATACTATAGCATAGTATACTATAGCAATACCAATACTAGACTACTTATACTATACTTATACTAGACAAATACTTATACTACTTACTTACACTATACTCTTACTAATAGTATACTATACTATACTACACAACTATACTAATACTATACTAAAATACTAATACTGTACTAATACTAAACTAATACTTATACTCTAATACTTACACTATACTATACTTATACTATACTACATTAATACTAATACTATACTAATATTTATACTATACTTATACTAATCCTAATCCTATCCTATCCTAGGACGCAGTGGCTAAGACGCTGAGCTTGTCAATCAAAAGGTCGGCAGTTCAGCAGTTCGAATCCCGAGCGCCGCGTCATGGGGGGAGCTCCCGTGACTCGTCCCAGCTTCTGCCAACCTAGCAGTTTGAAAGCACGTTAAAAAAAGGCAAGTAGAAAAATAGGGACCCTTTTTGGTGGGAAGGGAACAGCGTTCTGTGCGCTTTTGGCGTTGACTCATGCCGGCCACATGACCACGGAGGCATCTTCAGACAGCGCTGGCTCTTCGGCTTTGAAACGGAGATGAGCACCGCCCTCTAGAGTCAGGAACGACTAGCACATATATGCGAGGGGAACCTTTACCTTTACCTTAAAAGTAAAAAGCTGAGATTTGTTGTTATCTTATTCTACTGTACCAAACAGAGTCAGAATTCAACAATGGGGTTCCTAACTTATCAACTGCGGTGATTCCCTTAACGACTTGTGGCAAGGAACAAGGTCATAAAAGGGAGCAAAAATCAGCGCATTTCTCAACAGCAACTTTGGGCTTAGTGGTGGTTGTAAGTCGAGGACTACCTGTATATGACGCCATTAGCTGCTGTGAGTGCCTTTCTTGCCTTCTGAGGTTTGCTTGCTTTCCAGTCTTACAGCCATGGGATCACCTGGTGGTATCCCATTCATAACTAGCCAGGCCTTCGCTCATTACCTTTTGGAGGTCAGTGGGGAGTGCCAGTGGCGACCTCTTTTAGGGTCAGGTGTCAGTTGGGGAACACTTCTTATCAATATTTAAGAGGCAGTTGCGCTCTGCACCTGCTCAGAAACTCTGGAACCATCTTAACGCGTTTATATGTTGAATTTTCCTTTCCCCTCCCCGTTAAGTAAACGGACTTGAAAGTTAATTTGAATAAAGCTAATTTAAACTATAATAACCGCGCAGTGCATAAAGAAGCAAGAGAAGAAAAGCCAGAGCCAATGAACCAATCGCTTAATTTAAACTTGCCTTCCTTTCCTTTTCAGGGGTGAAAGAAAAGCATTTTAATTGTTTTTTTTAAAAAACAAAAACAAAACATCGAAAAACAGGTTATCCATACAAAAAGTGGCAGGAGTTTTTTTTTCTTCGATTCTCGCGTCTTCCCAAGAACTTCCTTGATCTGTGTTATCTTTTTGGCCAGTTGTGCCGAAAACCCCTGCGTTGAGGAGGATAAAAAGGTTTTAAGAAGAGAGCGGAACGGATTAGGGTTTTAAATGAGGGACGATTTGAGCAGCAAGAATTGCCCAACGTTCCCAATTTCACTACAAGGCGGCCAATGGTCGCAAATAGTGGCATGACATATTACCTATTACACATGAGGTAGGCCTCTTTTTCGCCCTCCCCAGGCTCCAGAGCCTTTCTAGGAGCCCAAGGCGGGCAAAAACGGCCTTCCCCACACACACACACACACCCTCCTCCGGAGGCCAGAAACAGCCTGTTTGCCAACTTCAGGTGGGACCGGAAGGCCTGTTTTTTGCTCTCCCCAGGCTCCAGGGCCTTTCTAGAAGCCTGAGGAGGGCGAAAATGGTCTTCCCCACACACACTCCGGAGACTGGAAATGGGTCGTTTGCCAACTTCCGGTGGGAACAGAAGGTCCGGGGTTTTTTTTCTCCCCAGGCTCTAGAAGGCCTCCGGGGTGAGGTGGGGAAGGCCATTTTCACCCTCCCCAAGCTCCTAGAAAGGCTCTGGGGCCTGGGGAGACCAAAAAAAAGGGGGCCTTCCTCACCAGCCCTCCCGGACTCTCCGGAGGCAGGAAACAGTCTGCTTCCCTACTTCCGGTGGGGCCAGAAGGCCCGAAAATCAGCTGGCGGAGCTGAGCTCAGGTGCCCACCGATACAGCTCCGTGTGCCACCACAGGTTCGCCATCACAGGACTGGAACCCTTGTAAGTCTTATCTGCCAGGTACAGGTAGTCAAAATTATAATGGCACTGAAAAAAAACCCGTAATGACCATTTTTCACATTTAGACTTGTGGCAGCATCCCCCCAGTCACATGATCAAAATTTGGATGCTTGGCCAACTGGCATGTATTTAGTGCAGTGTCCCCGGGGTCATATGATCAAACAAAGTCGATGGGAAAGCTACATTTAATTAACAGCCACGTTTCTAACTCAACTCCAGTGATTCACCTTCATAACTCTGGCAAGAAAGGTTGCAGAATGGGGCAAACCTCACTGAACAAATTGTCTCGCTTAGCAACAGAACTTTTGGGCTTTTGGGGACCGTACGTTGAGGACTATCTGTAATTCCAATATTCCAGCTGTTTTATTTTATATATACGATATTTTTTGGAGTATAAGACACACTTTTTCCCACCCTTAAAAGATGGTGAAAATTTGGGGGCATCTTATACACCGCATGTAGCCCTGCCCACCCACCGGCCCCCACACGCTGTTTTAGACCTGTTCCAGGCTGCAGGGATCGCCACAGCACATCGCTGCCTCCGTGCCTCGCGTTTTTGGCCTCTGCATGTTGCGTTTTCGGCCTCCGAACGCTCCGTTTTAGTCCCGTTCCAGGCCGCTGGGATCACCACAGCACATCGCCACCTTCGCGCATCGCGTTTTCGTCCTCCACGCGTCTGGAGACCGAAAATGTGAGCCACGGAGGCGGTGATGGTCTGTGGCAATCCCTGCAGCCTGGAACAGCTGATTGGGGGTATTCCGGGAGGCCGATCCACCCGCCAATCAGCTGCTCGTGCTGAATCAGGCTGCGATAATGTGCTGAAGCTGACCTGGCTGTTTGCTATTTACTGCAAGGACACTAGCCAGATGTGTTTCTGTGTGTGTTTCTGTGTGTGTGTGTGTGTGTGTGTGTGTGTGTGTGTGTGTGTTTTGCCTTTCAGCTCCAATCCAGGAGCCTTCAAGCAGTCGCATTAACAACAAACCATTTTACACCAAATTTATATTGGTATATTTTAATCTCTCCCCTGGCTCAAGCTGATAAAGAGAGGAGAACTTGTGGCTCAGAGGTTAATATAACTGCCTAACATGCAGGCAGCCCAAGTTCGAATCCGAGTAGGGGCATGGCTAGCCGATGAGAGCTAAATAGCTTGAAATAGATCTATACTAGTCTCCCTTTATTTCTTTATCAGCAAAATATAAATTTGAGATATATATATACGTATATGTATATATGTGTGTGTGTATGTGTTTAGTTTTTATAATTGTACCTACCTGTTGGATTTTCCAGCTGTGAAAGACATGCTTTTCGTTCCTGCTGCCTGCTGTGATTTGTTGGCTCCTGAAAATTTCTGGAGGTTGATTTTTTTGGGGGGGCGGGGAATGCGGAGGGAGAAAAGAGAACAGGGGGGGAAAAAAAGGATGAATGGTCTGATTGAAACTCTTGATAATTCTATTTTTCCTTCCATAACAATAATTATTAGAAACCCATCTCCTGCTTACAATACATTGTATGGCCAAGCATCGCCCCCCCCACCCCCTCCGAACCACCCATCCCAACACCCCTCTAGGTTTCCTCACATCTGAAAGAGGCTCCAAGAGAACACGATGCACAACACACAGCAGCCTGATTTTTTGCAGTGTATAGGCTGGGTTGAGGAGAAGGACACGGAAAAGCCGCCCAGAGACGTTGGATACCACATGGCTGGCAAATTTATTTATTTATTTATTTGTTTGTTTAGATTTGTATACCGCCCTTCTCCTTGCGGACTCAGGGCGGTGAACAGCCAAATAAAAATAGTACACAAAAGTTAAACAATTTCTTTAAAAAAGCATATAACTTTCATTCATTCATTCTCTTCATTCATTCATTCATTCATTCATTCATTCATTCATTCATTCACTGTTTGTGCTAACTTTCTCCTCTGAAGCAGCAAATGAATCGAGGAAATGAGCCATTTGGGTCTAGCAGTTAAGGCATTAGTCAGCAATCTTAAATACTCAAAGAGCCACAAACGTCCTAACCGGAGCCCCTGTTCAATTCTACAGCTGACCGGAAGTCCGTTCCCCCCACCATAGAGTCTCCTCCTAGCATGGCATCCTTTTTCCTCTGCTGACCGGAAGTCCGGTTCCCCCACCATAGAGTCTCCTCCTAGCATGGCGTCCTTTTTCCTCTACCAGTCCTAACCGAAAGCCCTATCAAGAGTGGAGCTGACTAGCAACAGAGAGCTGCAGCAGAGGGATGAAAGAGCCACATGCGGCTCCAGAGCCGTAGGTTGCTGACCCCTGCACGAAGCCAAACACCAGGAGGTGAAGAGTTCTCGTCCTGCCTTAAGCATGAAAGCCAGTGAGTGGTCTCGGGCCGCTCCCTTTCTTTCACCCCAATCCACCTCACAGGGATGTTGTTGTGGGGAAAACAGGAGGAGGCAGGAAGGCGGATGTACGTTCGCTGCCTTGAGTTATTTATAAAAAGCAATAAAAAAGTGGAAGGATAAAACACATACCTTGTGGCCAGAGGCCTGGATGGTGGGATTAAATTGACGTGGCGGCTTGGATTTGCTACTCCCTGAAAAGAAAGGAAAAACCGAAAGGGATGTTCTTAGGAAGAAATGTCGGTGCCAAGCTACCAAGTCCAAAAAGTAACAAGACAAGAAAAAAAAAATATCAAAGTTGCTTGGTGTTCAGCAAGCAAGGGCACAATTGGGCAGGAGCTGAAGAAGCATGGGAAAAGGAAAAGGAAAAGGCTCCCCTCGCACAGATGTGCTAGTCGTTCATGACTCTAGGGGGTGGTGCTCATCTCCGTTTCAAAGCCGAAGAGCCAGCGCTATCCGAAGACGTCTCCGTGGTCATGTGGCCGGCATGACTCAACGCCAAAGGCACACAGAACGCTTTTACCTTCCCACCAAAGGTGGTCCCTATTTTTTCTACTTGCATTTTTTACGTGCTTTCGAACTGCTAGGTTGGCAGAAGCTGGGACAAGTCACGGGAGCTCCCCCCATGACGCGACGCTCGGGATTCAAACCGCTGAACTGCCGACCTTTCAATCGACAAGCTCAACGTCTTAGCCGCTGAGCCACCGCATCCCTTTGAAGAAGCGAAGGAAGGGCGTTTTATTTATTTTTTTACCGGCGAAGACTCGGAAATCGGATTTGCTGTAGTCGAAGGGCGTGAAGTGGCTGGCGGCAGCGTCTGCTTCAGGCTGGGGAGCTTCAGGTTTGGCCTTTTTCCTCTTGGGGGTCTCCGTCGCGGGATTCTGGTCTTCTGCCTCCCGCTTTGGGGTGGCGTGTTCTTGCTGGAAACGCAACCAAGGAAGGCATTAAAAATCTCCGCATGGTTTTCCGAGGAGGCAGGACAAAATCTCGTCCCTAACTTCCAAAGCAGAAGCTGGGACGCGACCTCAGCTGCTTCCAACTGTAACATAGGAGATCCGTGCTGGGGAAGAGTCTTCCCAGAAAGGATCAACGGGTTTCAGATCCTTTCCATGCTCCAGATCTCCCTCACCGTTGACACTCACCGCGGCTAACTGGCGAACAGAGACGGCCTCCGTGTCTTTGATCCCGGGCTTCTCCTCTGCACCCTTTGGGGCTGCCTGGGGAGCGGAGGCTGAGAAGGAAAGGAAGGAAGGAAAGAAAGAAAGGACGGAGAGATTCAAGCCTCGGGCAAACAAATCTGGACACAAGGAGCTTTGCTGGATCACTGCTCAAGATCATTTCACTCAGCTTTGGTGGAAACAGATCACTAACCCCTCATCCTCCCCACCCCACAGGAAGCAACTGCCAAAACCTGAGCTGTTCCTACTGGGTATCCTCCCAGAAAAAAATCAGTAAAGAAAACTTTTTTTTTTTGATTATACATGTAATAACAGCTGCAAGGATTGTTTATGCACAAAATTGGAAAGCAGAGAAAATACCTTTGGAAGGAGAAGTAATTAAAAAATTTTTAGACCGTGCAGAAATGAATAGATTGACTTTGATGATTAAAGAAAGAAAAGATTCAGAATACTTTTAAGATATGGAATCAATTTTACCATTGGTTAGAAAAGAGATATAAATAAGTATATGAATAGTTATGTATAAAAAAATGCTACTATTAGAATATTGGGTTAGCGATGAATGGTCGTAATGGACTTGGCGAGAATGAAGATAGAAGAAACAACAAAAAGAAGAAATTTTGGAGACAACACTGAGATGTCACATGGAAGGAATGACTGATTTATTAAATGTTTGTTTGTTTAAAAAATAAAAACTTAAAAAAAAAAGGAAGCAACTGCCTACCGCTTGGTTTGACTGCAGCATTTACTCTTCAAGTAAGATGAGCATTGATGCTCACTTATCTATTCTAGATCAGGGATTCCCAAACCTCGGGCTGTGGCCCATTTGGAATTGGGTCACACAAGTGGCTGGCAGGAGAGCAGCTCAACTTGTACGAGCGACAGGCCAGTGGGCACTCACATGCATATGTGCTGGCCTGCCACTCGTGCAAGTTGTTCTGACCTAGGCTTTCCCAGCAGCACGGAGCCAAGTCCTCGCCACGATAAACCTCTTTTATTTAATTTACAGTGACTTCCTCTCCAGCTTGGAGAGTGGCCAGGCCGATATCTTTCATTGGCAAGAATGCAGGAATGAACTAATCATCTCCTGCAAACTCCACTCCCCTTTCGCTCCTCTTTTTTTCTCCTCTGGGAGGGGCCATTCATCATCCACCTGTGCTTTACTCCCGAGTCGCCCCTTGTTCTTTAGCTGTTCCTTTCGTCTGGCAACTCTGTGCATGCACACACTGGGAGCAGGCTCCAGCTATTCCTCTGCCTCACTGATGTCTGACTCCGAAGGCAGCTGATAACTGCCAGAAGGCCCTGGCCCCCTCTCTGCCTCCGACGCAGAGCCCTCATCAGAGCCTTCCCCAGACTCCAGGACTGGCCCATGTTCCTCCCCAACCTCCTCACTGTCCGAATCTGCTGCCAGATCCGCTGGCGGGCCACAACACAAGTTGAGCTGCTCGCCCAGCCCAGTTCCCGTATCTGCCCATCCCAGCTGGGCCACTAAACCACAAAGTTGGGGACCGCTGTTCTAGATTGCTACCCCTATGAGGTAGGACTTCTGTCCTGCCCCTCAGGGGGACCCTCCATCAGAAGATGCTTTTTGGACTCACGTTTCTATGAATTGCCCACCAACCAAGCCACTCAGCCTCACCTGCCTGAAGTTTTTGCTTTGCAGATTCTTTCTTGGCTCCCGCCTGGAGCTGGGCTTGGCTGAGGAGCTTCCACCGCTTACTGATCTGAAAGACACGGCACTGCCTTTGAGAAGCCATCTCCCGGTGGCCAAGATCAGCCCTGGCTTTCTCTTAGGGCAGAGAAGGTACAGAAGGCCACTGGAAAGTGCAGGGGGCCTCTCGTCGTGACGAACTGGTCATTGGTTTTATGAAAGTGTTCTCACCTCGTAGATTTTTGAGGATGGGTCCGACTTGGCAGCCTGAGAGATGTGAACTGGATTGAGCTCTGCTGGCAAATACTAAGGGAAGTAAAAACAAAACAAACAAACCAGGGACACCTTAGTTAAGGCAGGAGTGTGTGGACACACCTACGGGCTGGGTTATCAGTTAAGGCAGCAACTCCCAATCTTTTGGGCACTGGGGAACAGTTCCATGGAGAGAGGTTTTTCCAGGGACCGAAGGGAGATGCTGTTTTCTGTCCTGCCTGCATCCCGCGGATAGGGCTTCGCTTGTTTGCGCCGCCCGATTTCTGACATGCCACAGCCAGTCGACGGACCAGAGGTGCCAGTCGACAGACCAGAGGTTGAGGACCCCCTGGATTAAGGAATCTTATTTGCATCTTCTTTAAATGCCAAATAATAATAGCCAGTGGTGGGATTCAGCCGGTTCGTACCACTTTGGGAGAACTGGTTGTTAACTTTCTGAGCAGTTTGGTGAACTGGTTGTTGGAAGAAATCATTAGGACAGAGAACTGGTTGTTAAATTATTTGAATCCCACCACTGGTAACAGCTATTTACTATTAAAGTGGGGAGAGTGATTTTTACCATTCGAAACGGGTTCTCGAAGGATTCCATGATATGCTGAGCTTTCTGTTGGGCCACGGTTAAGGTCTTGCCTTTTTCGTCCTCTTCGGGCTCCTGTGGGAACAGCAGGGGAAGCTGTCATCAGGCCTAGCCTGTTTTATGAGCTGCGGTGGCGCAGTGGTTAGAGTGCAGTACTGCAGGCTGCCTGCTGGCTGCCTGCAATTCGGCAGTTCGAAACTCAGCAGGCTCAAGGTTGACTCAGCCTTCCGTTCTTCTGAGGTGGGTAAAATGAGGACCCAGATTGTTGGGGGCAAACAAGCTGACTCTGTAAACTGCTTAGAGAGGGCTGTAAAGCACTGTAAAGTGGTATATAAGTCTAAATGCTATTGCTGCTACCCCTTCCTTCCTTCCTTCCTCCCTCTTATTTCCTTCCTCATTCTCCTTCCTGGTGGCCCAGTGGGTATTGCAGGCCAACTCTGCCCACAGCCAGGAGTTTGATCCTCACCGGCTCAAGGTTGACTCAGCCTTCCATCCTTCCGAGGTTGGTAAAATGAGGACCCAAATTGTTGGGGGCAAAAGGCTGACTCTGTAAACCGCTTAAGAGAGGGCTGTAAAACACTGTGAAGTGGTATATAAGTCTAAGTGCTATTGCTGCTGCTACTCCTTCCTTCCTTCCTTCCTTCCTTCCTTCCTTCCTTCCTTCCTTCCTTCCCTTCCCTTCCCTTCCCTTCCCTTCCCTTCCCGTTAGAATGCAGTATTGCAGGCTAATTCTGCCCACAGCCAGCAGTTCAATCCTGTCTGACTGGCTCAAGGTTGACTCAGCCTTCCAGCCTTCCGAAGTGGGTAAAATAAGGAGCCAGATTGTTGGGGGCAAAAGGCTGATTCTGTAAACTGCTAAGAGAGGGCTGCAAAGCACTGTGAAGCGGTATATAAGTCTAAGTGCTATTGCTAATCCTGATGAATCGATCCAGCCCCTTCCCTCTCCTCTCCCCCCGCAGACAAATCCTTCTCCGCTTGCCCAAAACTCACGTTAAAAACACTGATGCTAGCTCTTAACCGGAGACACAGCTGGGACTGGTCCGTTTGCTCTGACTGAGGCTCCACTTCAGAAAAAAGACTTGCGTGCTTCAAAGTCAGGCCAGGAGCTTCAGGAAGGAAAAGAAGAAAAAATTAGGCAATAATAATAATAATATATATATATATTAAATTTTTTTTTTTAAAAATCCATCTCTTGTTCTCCCAGGAATCTTTGTCCACGATTTCCCACTCCAGCTTTTTTTTAAATCGCCACACTTTTGATCAGAGTTTTGGGGAAGATGATATGAAGGTAAGTAAAGGTAAAGGTTCCCTTCGCACATAGGTGCTAGTCGTTTCCGACTCTAGGGGACGGTGCTCCTCTCCGTTTCAAAGCCGAAGAGCCAGCGCTGTCCAAAGATGTCTCCGTGGTCATGTGGCCGGCATGACTCAAGACCAAAGGTGCATGGAACGCTGTTCCCTTCCCACCCAAGGGGGTCCCTATTTTTCTACTTGCATTTTTTTTTATGTGCTTTCGAACTGCTAGGTTGGCAGAAGCTGGGATGAGTCACGGGAGCTCCCCCCGTGACGCGGTGCTCGGGATTCGAACCGCTGAACTGCCGACCTTTTGATCGACAAGCTCAGCATCTTAGCCACCGAGCCACCGCGTCCCTTTAAAATGATATACAATTGGCTAATTTTGGGAGGCGGTGGGAGACAGAGAAAGGTGAGACCGCTGGAAAAAAAATAGGAGGCTCACACCATCGTTTGGGTTTCTGCCTTGCCCACCAGAGGCTTTGCATCCATGTGCGGTCATGATTTGAGCCCCTTCATGGCAGTGGTGGGTTTCAAAATTTTTCACTTCTGGTTCTGTGGGTGTGGCTTGGTGGGCATGGCAGGGAAGGATACTGTAAAATCTCCATTCCCTCCCCAATCCAGGGGAAGGATACTGCAAAATCCCCATTTCCTCCCCAATCCAGGGGAAGGATACTGTAAAATCTCCATCCCCGTCCCACTCCAGGGGAAGGTTACTGCAAAATCCCATTTCCTCCCCAATCAAGGGGAAGGATACTGTAAAATCTCTATTCCCTCCCCAATCCAGGGGAAGGATACTGTAAAATCTCCATTCCCATCCCACTCCAGAGGAAGGATACTGTAAAATCTCCATTCCCACCCCACTCCAGAGGAAGGATACTGTAAAATCTCCATCCCCGTCCCACTCTAGGGGAAGGTTACTGCAAAATCCCCATTTCCTCCCAATCAGCTGGAACTCGGGAGGCAGAGAATAGATGGAGGCGGGGGCCAGTCAGAATTTTGACTACCGGTTCTCCGAACTAACTCAAAATTTCCGCTACCAGTTCGCCAGAATTGGTCAGAACCTGCTGAAACCCCACCTCGGCTTCATGGGCTAAAAACGCTTCCTCCCCTCCACTTTCCAGAATTTACCGTGATCCAAATAGTTGAGTTTCTCATCCTGGGCACTGTGGGAGCTGTCATGAGGCCCAAACAGAAGGTTTTCTGGCTTCTGTCAAAACCAAAACACAGAATAACAGAGAGTTAGAAGGGACCTTGGAGGTCTTCTAGACCAACCCTCTCCCCTACAAAAGCAAGAGACCCTAAATGGCTGCCCGGTCTCTTCTTAAAAGCCTCCAATGATGGAGCACCCACAGCCGAAAGCAAGCAATTCCACTGGTTTATTATTCTATCAGGAAATGTTTCCTTCTTTCTAGATCTTAGTTTCCATCCGTTGCTTCTTGTCCTGCCTTCAGGTGCTTTGGAGAATAAATTGACCCCCCCCTCCCTATTCTTTGGGGCAGCCCCTCAAATATTGGAGCATGCGGTTATATCCTCCCTAGTCCCTATTTTCACTAGGCTGGACATATGTACTAGACATTGAACAAGCTCTCAAAAGAAACAAAGGAATAATACATTTTTAAAAAAAATGGTAAAGAAATTCTGGGAGCTGAAATTATCCAAATTTTGGAGGGCCTCCGATTAAAGAAGAGGCAAATCTTAGAAATACCAAAGGCATTTAAAACAAACAAACAAACAAAAAATCAGGCTTCTGTGGGGCATTTTAATTTTGTTCTCTTCCTGGGCCTCAAGGCAAGAGGCAAGGCCCCAATTAAATTGACTTAAAACTTCTCTGCAACCAACGCAGTCTTAAATTCAAAGGAGCTTAAATGGAGTCAACACAATTAGTTTTCTGATCGTCTGGATGTTTGAGAGGAACCCCAAATCAATTTATTTATTTATTTATTTATTTATTATTACATGTATTTATTTATTACATGTATTTATATGCTGCCCTTCTCCCGAAGGACTCAGGGCGGCGAACACAAGTTAAGAAACATGTACAATAAAATCATATTTTAAATCAAATAACTAATTAATGATAAATAATAAACCCAGAATCAGAGTCAGCCTATTTGCTTGAACAGCCAAGTCTTCAGCTCCCGACGAAAGGAGCGGAGATCAAGAGCCGTCCGGAGCTCGGTAGGTAATTCATTCCAGAGGGTGGGAGCAAGTTATGGAATAATGGGAAAGATAACATCTGGAAGCTTGCTGAAGGAGAGCCAGGAGGAGGCTGGGCCACCCCGGAATTTATCTGAAATGTCCTTCAGATGTACGAAGTTCACATCAACATTGAATGGAAATGGGAAACGGAGATCAAAGATTAGTTAAAGGTAAAGGTTCCTCTCGCACATAGGTGCTAGTCGTTCCCAACTCTAGGCGTCAGTGCTCATCTCCGTTTCAAAGCCGAAGAGCCAGCGCTGTCCGAAGATGTCTCCATGGTCATTGTGGCCGGCGTGACTCAACGCCAAAGGCACAAGGAACGCTGTTCCCTTCCCACCAAAGATGGTCCCTGTTTTTCTACTTGCGTTTTTTTAAGTGCTTTCGAACTGCTAGGTTGGCAGAAGCTGGGACAAGTCATGGGAGCTCACCCCCGTTATACGCGACGCTGGGGATTCGAACCGCTGAACTGCCAGACCTTTCGATCGGCAAGCTCAGCTATACGTACCTCTAAATTCTGAAGAGGCTCTTTCCTTCTCACGCCAACCGCATATTCTGACTAAGAGGGGACCAAAAAATAAATTAATTAATTAATAATAAGGAAACTGACCTGGAAAAGAATTCAAAGGGAAAAAAGATTGTCTGTATGAAACACCCACTTCCTCCCTCCTTCCCGTTAAAATGTCCATCAATATTGCTCCGAGGAACTGCGCACAAAAACAGTCATCTAGATGACTGTGATGGCGAACCCATGGCACATGTGCCGGAAGTGGCACGCAGAGCCATCTCTCCAGGCACGAGAGCCGTCGCCCGTAGCTCTTCCGGGTTCTGGCGTGTGGCCAGATGTACTCCGGTGTGCATGCACATGCCGGGAAGATAATCTTCCAGTTTCCGGCACACCAGCCACCTGGTTTTCCAGTTTCCGGTGCGCATCCATGCGCAAAGACCAGCTGCATACCGGAACCCGGAAGTTATCTTCCAGGCACGCGCATGCACGCTGGATGGCTGCTCTTCCGGCTTCCAGCACGCGCATGCACGCATGGTCCCATTTCAGCACTTAGTGCTGAAAGGGTTCACCAACACTGATCTAGATCAACGCTCCCCAATGTTTTGGGACACCAGGGAGCGGTTGGGTAGAGAGAGGTTTTCCCCACGGACCAGAAGGGGTGTGTTTTCGCGTGCTGCCTGCAGCACCCCACGGATGGGGCTTCACTTGTTTGCGCGGCATAGTTTCTGACATGCCGCAGCCCAGTGTCAGTCCATGAACTTAGATAGAATTTAAACGCAGGGTTTCCAAACATTTTTCTTCTTTTCGGCCAGCTCCTCCGCTCCGTTATTTCAACAAAAGAGGCTCACCTGGGAGGCTCGCCCCTTACCTTTAACAGTGGCATTTCTCGAGCTTGGCATATGAGGAGATGCATTTCGTTCAGCTGCTGGCGGACCAGAGGTGGAACTGGGTTACAGCAGGCAACGATTCCCTGGGGTTCTCTAAAGGGGCGGACAAGCAGGAAGAGGAGGTTTGGGTGAAGGAACCATTTTATTTATTTTATTTGACTTACAAAGGGAAGAACATCAGTCTCGGACCACCTTATCTCCCTCAAGATTCCTGCTTGTAGAATCAAGAGACTTACTTGGGCAGCTCCTCGGCTATCTTTAGCAACATGTGATTGGGAAGGACGTATCTGCAAAAGAAGTCAAGACAATTCGGATTCAGATTCACACAGTTGGAAGGGTGATGGCTAACCTTTTTGCCGTCGCATGCCAAAAACGGGGGGAGGGGGGAGCATGGGGGGGGGTTGAGTGCGCATGTGCCCACACCCATAATTCAATGCCCCCCCCCGGTGCATGCATGTGCGACCCAGCTTTTGGCACGCAAGAGCACAGTGGGCCTGGTAGGCCCATCTTTTTTTTTTTGCCCTCCCCAGGCTCCAGGGGCTTTCTAGGAGCCTGGGGAGGGCGAAAACAGCCTTCCACACTATCCCGGAGGCCAGAAACGGCCCGTTTCCAGACTTTCAGTGGGCCTGAAAGGCCCAAAAATCAGCTGGCCAGCGCACGCATGTGGGCTGGATCTGAACTAGGGCAATGCTCGCGTGCCCACAGATATGGCTCCACCATAGGTTTGCCATCACGGCTGTAGGTTATCTCGTCCAATCCCATCTAGTCCAACAATAAATAAAGAGTTAGTTGCTTGTCTTAGGTGCCTGTTGAGGTCTTGGTCAGAGTCCACATTTGATCAACTGTGGCTAGAGCAGACCTCTTTCAAGCTGGTCCCGATAAAATACAGGCAGTCCTCGACTTACAACCACAGTTGAGTCCCCAAAGTGTCTGTTGTTCAGTGAACGATTTACTAAAGCAAGTTTCGCCCCGTTTTATGAGCTTTCCCGCGACGGTTGTGAAACAAATCCCTGCAGTGGATAACTTAGTAACCCAGGTTGTTAAGTGAATCTGGCTTTGCTTGTGAGGAGATCGCAAAAGGGGGACCGCGTGACCTCGGGACATAGCAACAGTCATAAATATGAACTGGCCGCCAAGCGCCGGAAGGTTGATCCCACGACCGTGGGGATGCCGCAACGATCGTAACGTGAGAAACGGTCGTAAGTCACATTTTTAGTGCGTTCGCGTGGGAAAAATCAGAGCTGGTTTAATGTCAACTGTCCGACGAGCGCGCCCAAAACAAGTAAAGGCTCTCGGGAGCTTTGAATTCCCAAAAGTAAAAAGTAACCGTTTTGGTACTGAAGAATCAAAACCGGCTCTGGTTTTCCCATGCAAAGGCTTGCCTAGTTAAACAATAGCTTCCTGTTGTGGTCCGTCAGCGGCCTGTGCAGATTGCAGCAGATTCTGACAGCGAGGAGGCTGGTGTGGTGTTGTGCCAGCAGCCTGTGCAGCTGGCGCTCGAGTCAAGACAATGAGGAGGCTGGAGAAGATGTGGTGCCAGAGACGGGGTTTCAGCCAGGGCCTTCAGAACCTCCAGAAGTTCCCTTAAGTGAAGAGGACTAAGAGGAGGAGCCTCTTTTCGATGCACGGGTGCGCAGAGCTGCCAAAAGGCAGGAGTGGCTCCTCAGGAAGAGGTCTCCTCGAGAGTAAGGCTTGGGGCTAATTGCTCACTCCCTTAGCCTATTTAAGGAGGAACGTCGACTGAAGCAAATTGTAGGCAACAACTTTAGTTCATTCTCCTTCGCATCTGGATTCTCTGCAAATTGCTTCTGGGCTTTCTGCCAACCTTAGTAAGATTGTGATTACTTTTATCTTTGGTTTCTTATAGGCTGCTAAGAAAGTTTATTAAAAGCCTTTGTTTTGAAAAAGACTGAGTTATTTTAGTAAATTTAAGTTTTGTACAGACTTTGTGTGTGCTGCGTTCTTTGGGGTCCGTAGCTGGGGCAGAACAGCTTCCCTTTCTCCCCACCTCTAGGTGATCACATTGTCCGATTATGCGATGTCCTTTTGTTATGGGAACAGTCCGCCTCCTTCTCGAGCACCTGCAGTTGTGACCTTGATGGTTTCCAGGCTCTCACAATCCGTGCACACATTCCCCCTTAGTTCATTTGCAAGTTGCATAGCGAGAAGGTTTGAAAGAAGCAAAGCGGTTCAAGGTGCCGACAGTGCCATTCTTTGGTCGCTAAACGAACTGTTGTAAATTGAGGACTACCTGTATTTGCTTTGCTGGGAGAGCGAGAACTAAAAAGTCAAAGCAAAACTGCTGGTTTGATAGAACCCAAGAGAGATGCCCAGCGGCCATTCTCCTCACCCTGTGCTCTCGTCCTCTTGCCGCGCCATCTTGTCCCTCCAAGCGAAGAGCAGCCGAAAAGCTGTGAGTTGCTGGGTGTTCAGATGCTTTTTTTGCTTGCGATAAAGTTCCAGGTACGAATCGTCCGTGAAGATGGGCTTGGTATATTTCTAATTGTGAAGAGATCAAACACATTTAGTTCTGGGAAGCATCCATGGTTTTCCGCTCCAGGGAGCCATTGAGAGACGCCTTTCTTCCCCCTACTCCCATGCCCATCATTCCTGCCCTCTCCCTTCCCCCTCCCATGCGCTCCTCTTTCCAGCCCTGTCTACGATCCTGGCACTTTGCCCCAAATCCATCAGGCGCTTCCCCATTAGTCCACTGGAGGGTGAACGTCATGGCTGGCTTTCCAGAGAAAGCTGCGAAGGAACTGACATCACAAACAATTGCTGCTCTAGGACGCCGCACTCATTCTCCTTAACAGCCCAGGCGTTCCAGAGTTATGCTGGAACACACACACAAACACACACTCCAGGTATTGTGGTCCACTAGCAGCCTGCGGAGCTGACAGCGGAGTCGAACAGTGAGGAGACTAGAGAGGAACATGGGTCTTACACCTCAGTGTTTGTTTTCAGATAGTAAGTCATCTATGTATCAAGTTTGGTTAAGATTGCTCGAGGTGTTCCAGAGTTATGCTGGAACATACATACATACAGACACACACATCCATTTTTATATATATATATATATATTCCTCTAATGCAGGGGTGTCAAACTTGATTTCATTGAGGGCCACATCAGGGTTGTGTTTGACCTCGGAGGGGCTGGGGTGGTGTGGCCAGGATGGGCGTGGCCAGCTGAACATCACTCGTGTCAGGGGCATCTGTGGCAGCCCGATCGCTCTGCCAACAAAAATGGGCTCCCAAGCTCCAGTTTCGGCTGCAACAGCCTCCTGCAACACCCTGCCAGCAAAAATGGAGCTTGGGAGGTCCACCCGTGGCCTTCGCGAGCTCCATTTTCAGCTGCGACAGCCTCCTGCGACCCTCTGTTAGCGAAAATGGAGCTCGGGAGGACCGCACACGGCCATCCTGAGCTCCATTTGCGCTGGCAGAGGCACCGCAGACCAGTCCTTCGCTGTTTCCAGGGTGGCACCGCGGGCCAGATCTAAGCACCCCATGGGACAGATCCAGCCTGTGGGCCTTGAGTTTGACATCCCTGCTTAAATGCAACAGCTTCTCTCCCCTGCTTGAGCCCAAGAATAATTCTGCTTTCTCCACCCTCACCTTTAAGCAGATGCCCTGGCTTCGTTGCCAAACCACTTGGAGTTGAGCGGGCTGCTCGTTGGCCATTTCCCAGAGTGCCTCCCTCACTCTGTCGTAGATATACAGCAAGTAGTGGGTGTCCTCGCGGGCATAAAAGACCATTTCCTCTGGCAGCGGACTAGAAAACAAGGCCAGAAAAAAACAGGATTGCCCCAAGGATCATACATGGATTCTCAAATATTTCTACCCACCAGCCTGTTCCTGAAATACTCATGTCACAATTGAGCCCATCCGTATTGGCCCAGCTATGGTCCAAGCAAGACAGTGAAGTGCTCTTCCCACAACCGCAGAGACAAATATTACCGGATCCTCCAGTCCGCCAGCTGATACTGCTTCTTGGCATCCACGTCGCAATAGAGCTTCAGCAGATGATGCAGAGAGTGGCGTCCGAGGTTGAGCAGCCGAGCCGCCTGGTGAGTGTCGAAGACATTCACCAGATAGAGGCCAAAGTCCCTCTGAAGCCATTCCACATCCGAATCAGCACCGTGAAGGACCTGTAGAACCCCGTCAAGAGAACATAATCTTAAAAGGCCACATCTTGGCTTCATGTTGAGCCACTGACCCCTCCAGATTCTGGCAAAGGGCTCCTCCTCAGCCCAGCTGCACCAGAAATGGGGGAATGATGGGATCTAATTGGTTCCGCAGCCTTCAGCCACTACCTTGTTCGGACAGCAACTGGCAACTGTCCCACTCAGTCATCTAACTGGCAGCAGAGTCAGACAGTGAGAATGTTGGGGAGGAACTTGGGCCAGTCTTGGGGGCTGGGCAAAGCTCGGACAAGGGCTCTGCATCGGAGGCAAAGAGGGGGGCAAGGCCATCTGATAGTTATGTGCAGTCTCCAGTCTGACAGCAGCAAGGCAGAAGAACAGCGGGAGCCTGTTCCCAGTGTGCGCATGCGCAGAGTTGCCAGACGACAAGAACAATTAAGAAAGCAGGGTCGACTAGGGAGTAAAGCTTGGAGATGATTGGCCCCTCTCGTAAGATATAAAAGAAGAGCAAATGGGACGTGAGCTTTTGCAGGAAGCAATTAGTTCATCTGGCTGATTCAAGATTTGAAAATTCTGTTTGTGACTCTGTGCCAAGTTTGGCCTTGCCCTGAGTCTGGAAATTAGCTCTCTTGGCAGCGTTCCACTTGAGATAGGTGGGTGTTGGTCACCTTCCTCTGAAAGACTGTTTATCAAGCCTTGCGGACTATAAATGAAAGTAATTTACAGTCATATCAATAAAAATGGTTTTGCGGGACTAAGATTGTGCTTCATATTTTCTAAGAAAGCTTAGGTCAGAACACAAAGAAAGACCATCTAGCCATTTGATTTTGCCAAGAGTATATTTGTAATGGCCGACTTGAGACGGGGCCCCTGCTCACCACCAGACAACATAAACAGGGCAGGAAAGTATTGGAATGTAAGGGAGGCTTGGGAGAGAATTGAGGAATGCAAGTGAGCTCAGGGAGCCTGGGACAGTCCCAACACTCCAAGATCAAATGCTGGGGAAACTCCGAGGTGCTCAGAATGTTTCCAAACCAAAATGAAAACAATTGACGGGTGGGCAGTGAAATGAGGCCCAGGAGAAAAAGAGGATTTTACCTAGGCTGGTTTTCGCGTGAAAACTTCAGAACTGACTTTGCTACTATGTAAAATTATGTGCCTATGTGGAATTATCAGTATACTCTTGGTAAAATAATATCCCGGGACTTAACATTACTTTACTGAAGCTTAATTGCAATAGTACTTAAAAGACTTATATGCCGCTTCATAATACTTTTACAGCCTTCTCTAAACGGTTTTACAGAGTCAGCTTATTGCCCCTCAACAATCTGAGTCCTCATTTTACCCACCTCGGAAGGATGGAAGGCTGAGTCAACCTTGAGCCTGGCGAGACTCGAACTGCCAAACTGCAGGCAGCCGGCAGTTACCAGAAGTAGCCTGAATCAACATCCAGATGTTTGCACAATCAGAAGAAAGGGATGTTTGATGTTCCAGGGGAGTTCCCCCATCTTTGCAACCCTGATCTTTGGCCATCTTTGGGAAAACTCAGTGACAGCCTCCCATGAAACCCAGAAAGGCTAAATTAATTCCAGAAGGACAACTGGATAGAGAGGGAACTTGTCTGCATCAAATCTGCCTCGTTCTCTCATCCCGAACTGCCTTCTCCTTTCACCTTGACAATTGCAGGGTCAGTGAAAGTTTCATTCAAGATGTACAAATCGCTGCGTAGCTCTAACGGGTCAATGATGAAGTCTTCCGTTCGGGTAGAAATTTGCATCAGGCAAGTCAGCCCCAAGAAACTCCGATAGGAATGGTGCTACGGGAGAAAAAGAAAGTTGGTAACAAGATAACGTGTGTCAAGCGTGAAACTTTGGCAGCTACGTGCCTCATCGTTTCAACTTGTCATTAGGGGAAAGCAGGGAGGAGTTGGTTACAAATGGGTTAACTGGAGAAACGGAACTTCTACAGTTCCACTGAAGCTTGAGAGAGTCTGGAAACCTTTCAAGGACGTCTTAACAGGTGTAAAGAAGAAGGCAGATAGTTCCCATAACAAAGAGAACTTGTTTATATGGTCTACGACAGTGATGGCTTCCCCACCCCCCCGGAGGCCAGAAATGGCCCGTTTGCCAACTTCCAGTGGGACCGGAGCTCAGCTCGCGTGCCCACCGATATGGCTCCGCATGCCACCTGTGGCCACATGCCATAGGTCCGCCATCACAGGTCAATGAGGCAGCCTGGGGGTTTTGGCTGGGAAAATCATTGTTTTAATACAACAAATTGAGACCCTGAGGATCTGAGTTAGTTTTACCTCAACATTACTATGCCATGTGTTCGTGCCAGGAGGGGGAGGGTCACGCATGCCTGTGCCCACACCCATAATTCTATGTGCCCCACCCCATACATGCACGTGCGACACCCCCCCCCCCGCTCCCCCGGCTTCTGGCACATGATGGCCCAGTAGGCCCATTTTTCTTTCTCACTTGGCTCCAGGGCCTCTCTAGGAGTCTGGGGAGGGCGAAAACAGCCTTCCCCACCCCGCAGAGGCCAAAAACGGTTCGTTTAACAACTTCCAGTGGGACCGGAATTTGTTAAACGGGCCATTTTCAGCCTCCGGAGGACCTCTCATTTTTATTTTTTTCCTATTTTGCAAGCATCAAGGAAAAAGAAGCCACACCAAGAAAGAAAGAAAGAAAGAAAGAAAGAAAGAAAGAAAGAAAGAAAGAAAGAAGGAAGGAAGGAAGGAAGGAAGGAAGGAAGGAAGGAAGGAAGGAAGGAAGGAAGGAAGGAAGGAAGGAAAGAGGGAGGGAGGGAGGAAGGGAGGGAAGAAAAAAAAAGCTCACCTCCAAATCCAAAGCGAACTCTTTGCAGCCGACCAGCTTCTCGTTCAGGTCCACCAACTCCTCCAAGGTGGAAATAAAGTGGCAGGGAGTCTCCGCCAATGGTCTGAACATCTGGCCAGAGAAAGAAAAAAATATATATATGAAAGGAGCGTTGTACAGTTTCAGTTGGCAGAGCCCAGAAGGAGCTGGAAGAAGGTGGGAGGACTTGGCCCAACGCTCACCTGGACCTGAGGCTTTTCGAGGAATTCTGCTGGCACTGAAAAATGTTCCAGTTCATACCGATACGGATGAGCAAACCTACAAGAATCCAGAAGGACAGTACAGTCAGAAACTAAGGTTGTGATTCTTAACTAATGAAGAAACTAGCAACCGATAGCACCAGCAATAAACAAGACAACCGAGGTGGTAGGTTGATCCTCAAACTTTCTATCAGGATGTCTTGAGACTAAAATATACCGTGTTTCCCTGAAAATAAGACCGGGTCTTATATTACTGTATTTTTCAGAGTATAAGACGCACTGGAGTATAAGACGCAGCTTAATTTTTGGGCAGGAAAATAAGAAAACAGCTGATTGGCAGGAGGATCGGCCTCCCGGAATTCCCCCAATCAGCTGTTCCCAGAGGTGAATTTTTAGCAACAGGTTCCTTGGTTGTGAGCTCTGTGCCTTGCTTTTTTTTTTTTTTTTTGGCTTTTTTTTCTGCCTCTGAAACTTCTGAAACTGCTTCAGAAAAAAAGCCTCTGAAGTCAGCGAAATTAGCCTGCAATGCTGCCTTCTCAACCACGTCTCTAGCCGATTAAATAAAACTAAAACTTCCTGTCCTTACATGTCCTGCTCCGACTGCTGGGTTCTCTGCTGGTGGAGGAAGTCAGCCAGGGCAGCAGGGACATCCAAATCTTCCGGACGCTCTTTTCGCTCTTGCCGGCTTTTCAGGAGCGCTGGAAAGAGGGAAACCAAGCGGTAAGACCTGTTCTGACCTGGACTTCCCCAGCAGCACGAAGCCGAGTCCTCATCCCGATAAACCCCTTTTATTCAATTGACAGTGAATTCCTCTCCAGCAAACTCTTTCCTCTCCCACAGTCTTCCAAGATAGTTCACAATGACCGACCTTTATCAGGCTTGGAGAGCGGCCAGGCCGATATCTTTCATTGGCAAGAATGCAGGAATGAACTAATTGTCTCCTGCAAACTCCACTCCCCTGTCGCTCCTCTTTTATTCCCTCTGGGAGAGGCCATTCATCGTCTACCTGTGGCCTTACTCCCAAGTCGACCCTTGTTCTTTAGCTGTTTCCTTCGTCTGGCAACTCTCCGCATGCATACACTGGGAACAGGCTCCAGCTGTTCCTCTGCCTCACTGATGTCCGACTCCGAAGGCAGCTGATAACTGTCAGAAGGCCCTGGCCCCCTCTCTGCCTCCGGTGCCGAGCCCTCATCAGAGCCTTCCCCAGACTCCAGGACTGGCCCATGTTCCTCCCCAACCTCCTCACTGTCCAAATCTGCTCCCAGCTCCATTGGGGGGGCCACAACACCCACCCACCTTGGTGCTCTCAGGGTAGCCAATTATCCCCAGCCTATTGCTGTTGGAAGGAACAACCAGCCACAATGTAGATCTGTCTGTCCAACCCTGCGGTTTCCCCTCTTCCTTCGCACCTTTGGGCAAGGGCCTCAGAGCATTGGGCTTGACGAACAGTTTGGGCACGAACGGGGTGTTTGAATTGTCCACCTTCTCACGGAACTTGAGCTGAGGACGGACAATGTTCTTCGCGTGGAGAAGGCGGAACGTCTCCAGATTCGACCTCATGTTGGTGTCCCGGTTTTGCTGGGAAAAAGGGAAATTGGAGGCCAAGATGAGACTTTCATCCAGTTAGAATCTAACTGTTAGATGCTCTTGGGAAACTCCCAGCTGGTAAAAGCTTGAATTTCATTCCCCCCTAGCTCAGATTTGAAAATACATGGCTTTTGAATCACAGAGCCAATTAATATACCATACTTCATCAAACCCTGTTTTTAAAAAATCCTGCCTGGTCAAATTGTCACCTTGGATCCCCCGCAGAACTTAAACTTTCCATCTTCCCCAAACTAAAAAGGTAAAGGTTCCCCTCGCACATATGTGCTAGTCGTTCCTGACTCTAGGGGGCGGTGCTCATCTCCGTTTCAAAGCTGAAGAGCCAGCGCTGTCGAAAGACGTTTCCGTGGTCATGTGGCTGGCATGACTCAACGCCAAAGGCGCACGGAACACTGTTCCCTTCCCACCAAAGCTGGTCCCTATTTTTCTACTTGCATTTTTTTACGTGCTTTCGAACTGCTAGGTTGGCAGAAGCTGGGACAAGTCACGGGAGCTCACCCCGTTACGCGGCACTCGAACATTGAAAGCGTCTTAGTCACTGAGCCACTGCGTCCCACCAAACTAGCTGGAGGTGAACGGTAACCTACAGAGGTTCCCTAGAGAGAAGCAGTTTAAGGGAAAGCTGGCCTAGAAGTAAACCCTGCACTTTAATACGCTGAGCAAAAAATGAGTCTCACCTTGCGATTCCAGCTAGAGACGATGGTCTTGGGAGGCTGCAGGCCTGTGGGAAGGACCGGCTGCTGGTTCTTGTTTACTCCGGCAGCTTCGTCCAATAACATGCCCTGAAATTTCAGAGAAGTCGGGCGGATCACGAGAATGAAAAGGGAGAGAGAGCCACCGAGTGATCCCTTGGGAGCCTTCACGGAAGGGTGCGGCTATGCTCACCACTCGTTCTAAGATGACATCATTGGCGTCAACCAGCAGATCAAATTTGTCCTCCAGCTCTGTGACCTTGCTGTGGTCTTGGAGGTGGCTCCGGCACCCATGGTACTGCATCACTTTACTCATACTAAGGAGAGAGAAAAAGAGAGAGAGAGAGAGAGAGAGACAGAGACAGAGAGCATGAAAGAGAGAGAGAGGCAGAGAGTATGAAAGAGAAACAGAGAAAGAGAGAGAAAGAGACAGAGAGCATGAAAGAGAGAGAGAGGCAGAGAATGTGAAAAAGAAACAAAGGGACAGAGAGCATGAAAGAGAGAGAGAGAGAGGCAGAGAGTATGAAAGAGAAACAGAAAGAGAGAGAAAGAGACAGAGAGCATGAAAGAGAGAGAGAGGCAGAGAATGTGAAAAAGAAACAGAAAGGGACAGAGAGCATGAAAGAGAGAGAGAGAGAGGCAGAGAGTATGAAAGAGAAACAGAGAGAGAGAAAAGAGACAGAGGGCATGAAAGAGAGACAGAAAGAGACAGACAGAGACAGACAGAGAGAGAAAGGGAGGGAGAGGAGAGAGGGGGGAGGGAGAGAGCGTGAAAGAGAGACAGAAAGAGAGAGAGAGGGTGACACAGACAGACAGACAGAGAGCATGAAAGAAAGAGAGAAAGAGAAAAAGATAGAGAGAGAGAGAGAGAGAGCGAGCATGAAAGAGAGAGAAAGACAGACAGACAGAGAGCATAAAAGAGAGAGACAGAGAGAGAAGGAGAATTTAGATGGCCATTAATCATCAGTTAGAACAGGGGTCAGCAACCTGCGGCTCTGGAGCCGCATGTGGCTCTTTCACCCCTCTGCTGCGGCTCCGTCACTCAAAATATGCATCAAAACCACCAATGTGCGACACCCGCCGGCACGCCATTTATTGAGCTTTTCAACCCCGGGAGGCCAACCATGGATAAATCCAAGAAACGAAAAGTTTCAGAAGAAAACAGAACTTTTGATTCAACTACATATGCTAGTTTTGTGGCTGCTCAAGAAATAGTCAGGCACAGGAAGGGTTTTGTGGCTCCCGGTGTTTTCTTTTGTTTGGGAAACGAGTCCAAATGGCTCTTTGAGTGTTTAAGGTCGCTGACCCCTGTGTTAGGAGGAAAGGATGCTCTGTGCAGGAAGACAAACGCTTCCTGAGCCATGCAGGGCAATTTGTCTTGCCTGGATTTCATGATGTCCCTTAATCTGGGCATCAGACCCACTCGGCTGCAGACAGAGCTCCCGTTCTGTCCATCCTTCGCGTCTAGCTCTGGAAGCTACTTGTAGAGACTCACCATTGCAGCAGCCTTTCCCCTTGCATTTCGCAGTAGGCCTGGAACCCCGAGAAGCTGCGGTAGAAATCATACTCATCTCCAGGCTGAGGGAGGCCAGACGAAGCCTTGGTAGCCGAGACCACTGTGCCAAGGGCATGCTGAAGAAGAATGGGACAGTTGCAAGAGTTGGGCATGGAACATTTAGAATATAGAATAACCGAGTTGCAAGGGACCTTGGAGGTCTTCTAGTCCAACCCCCTGCTTAGGCAGGAAACCCTACACCACTTCAGACAAATGGGTGACTAACATCTTCTTAAAAACTTCCAGTGTTGGAGCATTCACAACTTCTGGAGGCAAGTTGTTTCATGGATGAATTGTTCTCACTGTCAAGAAATTTCTCCTTAGTTCTAAATTGCTTCTCTCCTTGATTAGTTTCTATCCATTGCTTCTTGTCTTGCCCTCAGGTGCTTTGGAGAATAGCTTGACTCCCTCTTCTTTGTGGCAGCCCCTGAGAGATTGGAAGACTGCTATCATGTCTCCCCGAGTCCTTCTTTTCATTAAACTAGATATACCCTGTTCCTGCAACCGTTCTTATGTTTTAGCCTCCATCCCCTAATCCTCTTTGTTGCTCTTCTCTGCACTCTTTCCAGTAGCGGAAATTTTGAGTCGTTCGGAGAACAGGCAAATGCCACCTCTGGCTGGCCCCAAGAGTGTGGTGGGAATGGAGATTTTGCAACATCCTTCCCCTAGGAATTGGGACAGAATGTGGATTTTGAAGTATTCTTCCCCTGGAGTGGGGAGGGAATGGAGATTTTGCAGCATCCTTCCCCCAGGAGTGTGGAGGGAATGGGGATTTTGCAGTATCCTTCCCCTGGAGTGGGGAGGGAATGGATATTTTGCAGTATCCTTCCCCTGCCATGCCCACCCCAGCCACGCCCACAGAACCCGTAGGGAAAAAAAATTTGAACGCTATTATTTATTTTTACTTTTAACATACTCTAATTTGACACTTGGAAAGTTAGATTTGCAGCTGATGGCAGCGTTGAGACTACAACTCCCGGCATGCTCGGAAAGCCAAAGGCGCATGCGCGCATCCCTCCGCCCCGCATACCTTCACGAAGGAATCTGCGTCTCTAAATCCCGGGAGCACCATCGCCGCACCGCTGTTTTCCATCGCCGGCGCCTCGGAGGAACTTCCTAAGCCCTTGCCGTTCTCCGCAGCCGCCATGGCCCACCGAGGTCGAGGCCCACCGCGCTGACCGTCACAGGCCCCCTGCGCAAGCAGCCACCATACTGGGCAGCGCAGCCACGGCGATTCCCCCGCACGGGCGAAATCTCGCGTTCTTTCGCTCTCTTCCTCTCGCGAGACCTCATCCCAGCTGCCTTCTGAGCGCAGCGTCTATGGAGATTCTCAAGTCATCCAGGTCCCAATGGTGCTTTTTTTTTTTTCCCCAAGAGGCAACTGGACTTTCTGGGGGTTTTTCCCCCCTTTGGAAGTCGTTTGGCTTCTCCTCCAAGAAGCTTCTTCAGATCTCTGGATGGTGGGGAATGAACTGGAGAAGCTTCTTGGAGGAGAAGCGAAACGTCTTCAAAGAGTAGAATAGAATAGAATAGAATAGAAAATACGGAATAGAATAGAATAAAAAATATGGAATAGAATAGAACAGAACAGAATAGAATAGAATAGAATAGAAAATCCGAAATAGAATAGAATAGAATAAAAAATATGGAATAGAATAGAACAGAACAGAATAGAATAGAAAATACGAAATAGAATAGAATAGAATAGAAAATATGGAATAGAATAGAATAGAATAGAAAATATGGAATAGAATAGAATAGAATAGAATAATGGAATGGAATGGAATGGAATGGAATGGAATGGAATGGAATGGAATAGAATAGAATTCTTTATTGGCCAAAGCAAAAGTTAGAATATTAGAAAATTAGGATAGATTCCTCACATCCTGGACATCAACTGTTTCAACTCCTACCCTCAAAACGACACTGTAGAGCACTGCACACCAGAAAAACTAGACACAAGGACAGTTTTTTTCCCGAACACCATCACTCTGCTCAACAACTAGTTTCCTCAACACTGTCAAACTATCAGTCTGCACTACTATTTATCTTCTCATCGTTCCCACCACCCATCTCCTTCCACTTAGGACTGTATGACTGTCATTTTGTTGCTTGCATCCTTACGATTTATAGCGATATTGTTTCTTGATTGCTTATTTGTTCCTTATGACTATCATTAAGTGTTGTCCCTTATGATCATCGACGAATGTATCTTTTATGTACACCGAGACCGTACGCACCAAGACAAATTCCTTGTGTGGCTAACCGCACCTGGCCAATAAAGAATTCTATCTGATCGTTTGTTGCCGTGCTCCAAATTTCATTATGCCACTCATTTCTTTGAATACTCCAATTTTGTCCCCAATAATCTTTTCGGCCAGCCTGACCAAATAGATTAATTTTAAATGGGTTTTAAATTGGTTTTAAAGGGGTTTTAGTAAGGGTTTTTAAATTTACGGCCAAATAGCTTTAACTTATTTTAGTAGTTTTAATTTTTGTGTCTGATTATTTTAATATGGCTGTGAACCGCCCTGAGTCCCCTGGGAGAAGTAAACTAAACTAAACTAATATTTAGCCATCGCTAAGCTAGCTGCCATTATCAAATTTACAATCAATTCCTTATCTGTTTGATTTAATTGATGTGGTGTTAGGTACCACCTCCATATCACTTTATATCCCTTTTCCTTAACTCTTAACTGACATAAGAAGCATCCTTTTAACGATAAAGAGAAGGGCAACTGGGGCTCTGCTTTCCTCGTTCTATGATTCTATGAGTAACATTCAATAACTTTATTGTCACTTTAAATGTACAGTAATCGGCATACATTAACTCTCAAAGTATAGGTGCCATTGCGTGATGCCAGAATCAGAATTGAGCTGGAAGAGATCTCAGAGGTCTTCTAGTCAAATCTCCTGCTCAAGCAGAAGACCCTGTAGCATTTTCAGAGAGGTGGTTGGTCGTCCAATATTTTCTTAAAAGCCTCCAGTGTTGGCGCATCCACAACTTCTAGTGGCCAGCTGTTCCACTGGTTAATTGTCCTCACCGCTAGGAAGTTTCTCGTTAATTCCAGGATTGCTTCTCTCCTGGATTAGTTCCCATCCAGTAACAGAGTTGGAAGGGACCTTTGGAGGTCATCTAGTCCAAACCCCCCCCCCCCGTTCACCCAGACGGATTCGAACCGCCGACCTTTCTGATCGACAAGCTCAGCGTCTTAGCCACTGAGCCACTTTAGGGAGCCAACCACAATCCCAGGAGAAGGGAGGATTTACTAGTGATGCACGTTCCTTACATTTAGCTGAAGAAATGAATGTGGATGGGGACAAAAAATTTTTGTGTGCGCGTGAATCTGGTAATTATGGTAAAAACAGAGGTTGTCTGAAAAGCAAAAGGGAGCCGCTCTGTGCCCCCCGATCAACCATTGAGGTGCTTGAGGGGGAGGGGGGGCTCCTCGCGCAGGCGCAATCCCTAGCCCCGACTACCGTTTGGGCGGAAGCATTGGCGGCGTGATCTCACTCGCCGTCCAACGCTTTTTTTTTTATCCCGCTCTTGATGGTCCGCTCCAGGTATCAATCTTCCCCGTCCTCTTTCCTGATTGGGCCAGTCTTTACGCCCGCCCCTCACCCCGCAGGGAAATCATTAGAGGGAAAGACGACGGGAAACAACTTCCTGTCATTTCTCCCTTCCCGCCCTTTCTATTTGGCTGCGCCCTTGTCCGTCTTTGGCTGCCGGCAAGAGGATTGGTCGGATTCGCCGGCGATCCAGAAAGGGCGGGATTAAAAAAAAAAAAAGTGGAGGCAAGAAAAAGGATGGCGGAGTCGAGCGGGCGGCGAAGAGGGAAGATGGAAGAGTGAGGCGGAGGAGCCGGTGGAGGATAGACCCTCGTCGTGAGTGTCAGGAATCCCCCACCCTCAGCGCCCCTTTGAAAAAAAAAGGGGCGGGTTTTGGCTCCACAGGCGGCGGCGGTTGACCTCGCTTCTCCCCTTAGGCGGTTGCCCCGCCCACTCCCCAGGCCCCGCCCACTTGCTTTCAACCCCCCTCTCCTCTCTTGATAGGCCCCTCCCACTTTTAGGCCCCTCCCCCTCCCATTTTGAACGGCTCCCCTCAGTCATGGGGCTCCTCCCAATTTCTCAGCTCTGTGTGTAGCCCCCCCACCTTACAGAGGACTAGAAACTTGAGTAGGTGGAGCTGGCTAGGAATGACACCCGGGGGGGGGTGTTATTCCTAGCCAGCTCCCACCTACTCAAGTTTCTAGTCCTTCCTGAGGTAGATTTCCCAGGGACCCCAAATCAAGTCCGCTTTTATGGCGCTGGGGTGTGTATGTGCCAGATGTTGGAGGCAGGGAGGAAGAGAGGAGGGGAAGAAGAGAAGAGAAGAAGAAGGTGGAGAAAGAAATTTGGAAGGAGAAGAGGGAGAGGTTAGGTTTGAGCAGAAAGATAAAAAAAAAAAAGATGAAGTGGAAGAAAGGCAGCTCCGAACAAACAAATATAAATATATTATGAAAAAGAATGAATTGTTTAAGAATAAAAGAGGACACATATGTATAAATAGTAAAGTTAGAATTTAGGGATAAATGAAGAAGGTGTTTATGTATGCAAGTATAGAAATATTGAGGTATATTAAAAAGAAAAAAAGGAAAGGGGGGAAGGACGATATGGACAAAAATTGTAATTGAGCAAAATGTATTTGAATTTGACTAATTGTATAAGATAAGAAACAACCAACCCCCTGAAAAAGATGTGGGTGAAGGTGGGAGAGGAGAAAAGAAAAAAACCCAATAAAACTTGTTTAAAAAAAAAAGATGAATTCCTCTGTGGAATAATCAAGCTCAAGGGCTGATAATAATTAGTTTCCTCCAATACAGGTAGTCCTCGACTTACGACGGATCGTTTAGTGACCGTTCAAAGCTCCCGACAGCTTTGGAAGACGTGATTTACACCCGGTTTTTTTCACAGTTTACGTCCTTGGCGGCCTCCCCCGTGATCAAAATTTAGATGCTTGGCAACCGATTCGTATTTATGACCGTTGCTGTGTCCCGAGGTCACGGGAACACCCCCTCCCACCCACACCCCCACCTTTGCGACCTTCTGACAAGCAAAATCAACGAGGAAGCCAAATTCACTTAACAAGTGTGGCTTCTAACGTAACCCATTGCAGCGATTCACTTAACAACTGTGGCAAGGGCGCAAAAGGAGGGCAAAACTCTTGCTTAGCAACATAAATTTTTGGGCTCAACTGTGGTCGTACGTCGAGGGCTACCTGTGCTGTAGAGGAGATGGGTTGATTTGAATGTTTCTCTTCTCTTCTCCTTCCTAGGTTGCTTCCGGATAAGATTCGGCTGTGTCTGCTTCTCCCCCCCAACGGCAAAACCAGGAAGACTCAATGCCATCATGTCTGGGACGGTCATTATCCTCCAGCAATTTGCTGGTGGCCTCAAGAGCCGTAACGAAGAGACCCGGGCGAAGGCGGCAAAGGATTTGCAGCATTATGTCACCATGGAGCTTCGAGAGGTGAGTTGGGAAGATCCTTCATAGCATTGATGATGTTACCTGGATCGGGTCAGGAAATTTCTGTAAGAAAATCACCAGGCTCAGAGAGCACCAAGGACATCTTATGTCAACCCTGAGTTACAAATACCCTCCCTCCCTCCCTTCGTTCCTTCCTTCCTTCCGTACTAGCACTGATGATGTTACCTAGAGTGGGTAATGAAACGTAAGAAAATCACCAGGCTCAGAGAGCACCAAGGACTCCTCATGTCAACCTTGAGCTACAAATAGCCTTCCTTCCTTCCTTCCTTCCTTCCTTCCTTCCTTCCTTCCTTCCTTCCTTCCTTCCTTCCATGAAACATCTGCAAGAGTCCAGCCTAGCTCAGAGAGCACTGAGGACTCCACCAGGCTACAAATATTCTCCTTTATTAGACCCTTTATAGTGTGACCATGGGACAGGGAAGTGATCCACGGCTTGACCTTGGAGCTCATTTTCTGCTCTGAACGTTGCTGTCTTCGACGGAAGCAAACCAGAACATTTCCCCCCCCCCCCCCCCCCCGCTCTCTCTTTGAGTTAAAGATCAGGCATATTTCTAAATTACAGAAAGAACACCACGTAAATTAAATAGGTGGTAAATGTACAAATATTTGTTTTATCAAGGTTTGATAAAAGGTTTTGGGTAATTCGCACCCATTTGCCTCTCCTGCGCGAGCTGCACTGGCTTCCGGTGGTCTTCCGGGTGCGCTTCAAGGTGTTGGTTCTCACCTTTAAAGCATAGGCATAGGCATGGCATAGGGCCAGGGTATTTGCGAGACCGCCTGCTGCTACCGATAACCGGCCACCGGCCAATACACTCACACAGAGAGGGCCTCATCAGGGTGCCTTCGGCCAAACAATGTTGGCTGACGGCCCCCAGGAGGAGAGCCTTCTCTGTGGGGGCACCCACCCTGTGGAATGAGCTGCCTCCTAGTATATGTTTGATCCCGGACCTTTGCACCTTCCGTAAGGCCCTAAAGACCTACCTATTCCAACAAGCCGGCCTAGCCCAAAGGGTTTTTTAATAGGGTTTTTTAAAAAATGATATGGATTCGGGGTTTTAAATTGGAATTTTACGGATTTGGGGGTTTTAAATTGAGAAGCCAAGGATTTAATTTATTTATTTTAGTTCTTTATAACTTTTGTATCCTATGTATTTTAATTTTTTGGCTGTTCACCGCCCTGAGAGCCTTTTGGGAGAAAGGGCGGTATATAATTCCGAAATAAACTAAACTAAACTAAACTTTTTTCCCCCCTCCTGCACAGATGAGCCAAGAAGAATCCACACGTTTTTACGATCAGCTGAATCATCACATCTTCGAGTTGGTCTCGAGTTCAGATGCAAATGAAAGGAAAGGAGGCATTTTGGCTATAGGTGAGTAGCCAGATAGATTTATCTTCTTTTAAAGACCTCGTAATCCCTTGCATCAGGGTGGAGCCTGGGCAACTGAACGGAGCTGAGTGTTTTACTGGCCAGATGCCCTTCCTGTCGCCAATGCGGAATTTTGTTCAGCAGATACATTCTCATGTGCCCAGAGAGAGAAATATCGGCTTCTACCTAGGATCGAACTCACAGCCACGTGATTGTGAGGAGAGAGCTCCACCTCTGCACTACTCGACTTATAACCACAATCCTCTTTGTTGTTTAATGACCCCGTAATCCCTTGCATCAGGGTGGGGTCTGGGCAACTGAATGGAGCTGAGTGTTTTACTGGCCAGATGCCCTTCCTGTCACCAATATGGAGTTTTGTTCAGTAGATATATTCTCATTGTGCCCCGAGAGAGAAATATCGGCCTCTACCTAGGATCGAACTCACAGCCTCCTGATTGTGAGGCGAGAGCTCACAAGAATATTAGTGGAGAGATCTGTGCCCCTTGTTTGTGGAGTGTCCCCCAAAAGTTCCAGGAATACAGGTAGTCCTCAAACTTACAACAGTTCATTTAGTGACCGTTCAAAGTTAAAATGGCATTGAAAAAAGGGACTTAGGACCATTTTTGCACACTTATGACCGTTGTATCATCCCCATGGTCACATGATTTACTTTCGAATGCTTGACAGTTTGGTTCATATTTATGACAGTTGCAGTGTCCCCGGGGTCCTGTGACCATCTTCTGTGACCTTCTGAAAAACACAGTCAACAGCGAAGCCAGATTCACTTAACGACCGTGTTACTAATTTAACAACTGCAGTGATTCGCTTACCAAATGTGGCAAGAAAACTCGTAAAATGGGACAAAACTCACTTAACAAACTTAACATAAATTCTGGGCTCAATTGTGGTTGTACGTTGAGGACTCCTTGTACTCAGTGATTTACCCATGTTAGTCCTTTAGCAGCTCTGACACTTTTTAAGTATCTGCTGGTGTTTTTTTTCTCTTCCTCAGCAAGTCTCATTGGTGTGGAGGGAGGCAATGCCACACGCATTGGCAGGTTCGCCAACTACCTAAGGAACCTCCTTCCATCAAATGACCCTGTTGTCATGGAGATGGCCTCCAAGGCCATTGGGCGTCTTGCGATGGCCGGCGATACCTTCACGGCAGAATATGTGGAATTTGAAGTCAAGCGGGCTCTGGAGTGGCTGGGCGCAGACAGGAACGAAGGACGGAGGCATGCAGCGGTAAGAATAGCTATGATACAAGCTGGCACTCGGTGGCTTATTTCTGAGACATACACTGACTTTATTCCTTTTATTTCCTCCCACATCCACCATGAAGTCACAAATGGATGTTTTTCAAAACGTTGATTCATCGTTAATGCTTTTATATATAACTAATGTGTAATACTGATGTATGTCGGATGTGGTGGCTCAGTGGCTAAGACGCTGAGTTTCTCGGTCGAAAGGTTGGCAGTTCAATGGTTCGAATCCCTGGCACCGCGTAACGGGGTGAGCTCCCGTTCCTTATCCCAGCTTCTGCCAACCTAGCAGTTTGAAAACACTCAAAAAACTCAAGTAGAAAAATAGCAACCACCTTTGGTGGGAAGGTAACAGTGTCACTGTGTTCCAAGATGGTAAAAGACAGGGGGAATTTAGGGTATTTAGGGGGATGCGGTGGTTCAGTGGCTAAGATACTGAGCTTGTTAATTGAAAAGTCAGCAGTTTAGCAGTTCGAATCCCGAGCGCCACATAACGGGGTGAGCTCCCGTGACTTGTCCCAGCTTCTGCCAACCTAGCAGTTTGAAAACACGTAAAAAAATGCAAGTAGAAAAATAGGGACCCCCTTTGATGGAAAGGTAACAGCGTTCCGTGCGCCTTTGGCATTGAGTCATGCCAGCCACATGACCACAGAGGTGTCTTCAAACAGCAGTGGCTCTTTGGTTTTGAAACGGAGATGAACACCGCCCCCTAGAGTCAGGAACGACTAGCACCTATGTGTGAGGGGAACCTTTACCTTTAATACTGATGTATAAAGCTGCTGTTATTGGTAATCTCTTTTTTTTTTTTTTTTAAACCCAGGTCTTGGTTTTGCGGGAGTTGGCCATCAGTGTTCCCACGTTCTTCTTCCAGCAAGTTCAGCCATTTTTTGACAACATCTTTGTCGCTGTGTGGGATCCGAAGCAGGCCATCCGGGAAGGAGCCGTTTCGGCTTTACGAGCTTGTCTTATCTTGACCACTCAACGCGAGTCCAAAGAGATGCAGAAGCCGCAGTGGTACCGAGTAAGGAAGGGGCATTTGGGGTTTGCTTTCCGAAGCCATAAACCCATTAGGTCGGTTGAAGTAGTGGGAAGGATTAGAATCTGATTTTGAGGCTTTTGAAGATATGTAGGGGTTATTATAGATCCCACCAAGCACAACTATTTTGAGAGGTTAATATTCAATTCTAAGCAATTAGTCCGTGTTGTTTCAGCAAACCTATGAGGAAGCTGAGAAGGGCTTTGATGAATCTGTGGCGAAAGAAAAGGGTGTGAACCGAGACGACCGAATTCACGGTGCCTTACTGATCCTCAACGAACTGGTGCGGATTAGCAGCATGGAAGGAGAGGTGAGCCCCTCAATTGAGGAGGGGGGCATATCACTGTAAAACATTCCTGTCCTTCAGTGTGGATTAAAAACCTTCAAATAAATAATGACTTGGACAGCCCAGTGAATGGGACCAGCTGGACTGAGTTTTTCAGAGTAGAATCCCATGAACTGCAGAAAGATACGTGATTAGATATGTGCTTCTACACCATCATTGTTCCTATATGCTAAAATAAATTTTTGCCCAGCAGAATTGGAACAATTGAACAGCTGCAACCATTAAAGGCTACAAGTGGATGTGATAAGCGGTTGCTTCTATTCCACAAGGCTGTTGTGAGGCCCAAGTAGTTATTATCAGAGACAATCAGTCCTAAACAAACATATTTTATTAGAACAGCTGAGAATTACTTCATTCTCAACTTAGTCCAAATTAATTCCAAAACAAGTCCTTCAGAAAAAGTCCTTTGGCCTTATCACAAACCTTTGTCTTCTTTGGCACCCTGCCAAAGGCTTTTCTTGGCAAAGCCCCATGAAGTTCAGAAATGAGAAACCGACAAGAAACAAATGTAGCAATGTTGGTTTCCTACAAAGAGCCCAAGAGACCTTGCTGCTCTTTTAAGCCTTCTGGGAGGGGCCAATCATCTCCTGGCCTTACTCCTGAGTCGTCCTTTTTGCTTTAGCTGCTCTTGCCTTCTGGCAGCTCTTCGCATTCTGCACTAGGAACAGGCTCCTCCTGTTCCTCTGCCTCTCTGCTGTCTGACTCTAGAGGCTCCGGAGTCTGCACATCACCCCCAGATGGCCCTGGCCCCATCTCTGCCTCCGACACAGAGCCTTCCCCAGACTCCAGAACTGGCCCATTCTCCTCCCCAGCCTCCTGACTGTCCGACTCCACTGCCAGTTCGACAGGCTGATGGTGGACTACCACAAAGGCTGCCCTTCTCTACTTCCAATCCTGAGGCGCCAACCTGACCTACTGCTCATTCCCCCCCTCCCCACATCTTAACTCTCCGCTTCCTCTTTCCATTTAGCGTCTCAGGGAAGAGATGGAAGAAATCACCCAGCAGCAGCTGGTGCATGACAAATACTGCAAGGATCTTTTGGGCTTCGGCACTAAGCCCCGTCATGTCACCCCCTTCTCCAGCTTCCAGTCGGTACAGCCTCAACAGTGCAACCCCTTGATCGGACTTCTGGGCTACAGCCCCCACTCGGGATTCCTGGGATTTGGGACGTTGCCGGTCCCAGCCAAATCAACCTTGGTAGAGAGCCGATGCTGCCGAGAGTTAATGGAGGAGAAGTTTGACCAGGTAAATTTTTCCCCTTCCCAATTGCAAGTTAGTTAGTTAGTTAGCTTTATTGATTAGCCTATAGGCCATATCAAAGCACAAGGAGCCTGGATAGCTCTGCAGACTAAGCACCGTAATTAACATTCAGCTGTCTGCAATTACTCTATGTTCGAATCTCACCAGGCTCAAGATTGACTCAGCCTTCCATCCTTTCTAAAGTAGGTAAATTGAGGTCCCAGTTTGTGGGGGCAATAAACTGACTTTGTATAAATATACAAAAGTATGAAGGCTATTGCTTGACACATTGTAAGCCGCCCTGAGTCTTCGGAGAAGGGCGGCATATGAATCAATTTTTTTTAAAAAGGTGCAAACACATATCACCATTAAAATCTTATACAAAAAGTTTAAAATAAAAGTAAGCTTTTATTTAAAATAAAAGCAAAATACAATAGTTATAAGATTAGATACAATATACCCTGTTTCTCTGAAAATAAGACTGTGTTTGAGTGCACGAGCTAAAATAAGCTTTTCCCTGAAAATAAGCCCTCCCCGAAAATATTTAAACGCAGAGCTGGAAATCAAGAGGAACCCCATCTTGCTCCATGCGCCCCAAAATAGGGCCTGGTGGCTCAGCAGACTAAAGCATTGTGATTAACACCAGCTGTCTGCAATTACTGTAAGTTTGAATCTCACCAGGCTCAAGGTTGACTCAGCCTTCCATCCTTTCTAAGGTAGGTAAAATGAGGACCCAGTTTGTGGGGGCAATAAGCTGACTTTGTATAAATATAGAAAAGTATGAAGGCTATTGCTTAACGCATTGTAAGCCGCCCTGAGTCTCCGGAGAAGGGCGGCATATAAATCAAATTAAAAATAATAATAATAATAAGACCTCCCCGAAAATAAGGCCAAGCGCTTACTTTGGGGTTAAAAAAATATAAAACAGGGTCATATTTTCGGGAAAACAAGGGTAATTTGATACATAGATATATAAAATTGAGTAAAATTTGATAAAATTTTAGTTTGGTGTCGCCCTTACAATCTACCCCAATCAGTCCCACGTATGCCGATCTCAACCCAACCATTTTGTTTTAAGTACTGTGCTGTGTTAATGTTATTTTCCGGTTCTGGCTGCACATAAAGTAAGTTGTTTTGATATGGGGATCCCAATAGGTCAGTCGTTTGGTATATGGACCAAGGTACCTGCCTCTCACCTCCTTATACAAGCCATAGTCAAATAGGATGGGAGCCAGGTCTTCTACCTCTGTCGCTCAGCAAATGCAGAGACGCTCATTGTAGGGTATAGAATGGAATCTTCCATATCTGACCATTATGTCAAGCTGTTCGAATCTCGCTCGCGTAAATATCTCCCTAAGATGTTTTGGCAGTTGTAACTTCAAATAGCTGTCCTCTTGTAAAGTATGTTTGCATTTGTTCCGCCATTTCAAGTTACCTACCTTACTAAGGATAGCTACCGTATTTTTCAGAGTATAAGACACACTGGAGTATAAGATGCACCTACCTTTTTTGGTGAGGAAAAGAAGAAGAAGAAATCTCCCTCTGCCTCTGAGCAATTTTGCCTCGTTGCAGCAAACAGCCTGCTTTACTTTCATTTTTGTTTTCAGCATAGCTTGATTAGCACAAGGAAAAAAAAATCTGCTCCAGCAATTTACCTCTTTGCAGCAAGCAGCAGAGCCCTGCGCAAAACAGCTGAGAGCAAATCAGCTGAGAGTCGGGAGGCTGATCCAATCAACTTGTGCTAATTAGCCTGTGCTGAAGCTGAAAGGAGCTGTTTTTTCTTGCTGTTTGCTTGCAAGGAGGTGACTGCTGCCAGGCAGAGGCCAAAGGGTGGGGGCCAGTGAGTGGGCGGGGCTACATTCGGTGTATAAGACGCACCTAAATTTTCACCCTCTTTTAGGGGGGAAAAGGTGCATCTTATACTCCAAAAAATACGGTATGTCATTTTGTGCTTCTATAACCTTAACTCTTTTGCAAGTGCTTTGGAAGAGCATCCAGATAAGTCCTGATAAGGCAGTCAGTCCAAATTTGTGATTTGAACTGTTTTTTTCATTTGTATCAAAGATACAAATGAAAATGGAATCAGGGTTTTTCCTTTCTTGAGTTGTGAAAGGAGGCGTACCTGACAGACGGTATAATATGTTCCATGAGTTTTCTTGCACTTCCAACAGGTTGAGGTATTACTTGGGAACATCTTTGCCAGTCTTTGTTATTTTAAAAAAGAAAATACTTGAGAAAGCTTCTCCTTTTGTCTCCCTCCCTGCCTTCCAAGCTTTCCTATCTGTCCCCCAGCTGAGATTTGAAGTGGTTTCCTTGTTTTTTGAGGGGCGCTCCCCAGAGGTCGGTTTCAAGCAGGTTGTGACCAGTTCTGGAAAACCGATAGCGGAAATTTTGAGTAGTTCGGAGAACCGTAGTAAAAATTCTGACTGGCCCCGCCCCCATCTATTCTCTGCCTCCCGAGTCCCAGCTGATTGGGGATTTTGCTGGATCCTTCCCCTGGAGTGGGATGGGAATGGAGCTTTTACAGAATCCTTCCCCTGCCACACCCACAGAACCGGTAGTAAAAAAAATTATAACCCACCATTGGCGCTGCCTCACTTTTAACGGAACGTCTTTCAATTTTAAAGGTGTGCTATTGGGTCCTGAAATGCCGAAGCAGCAAGAATACTTTGATTCAAATGACTGTCCTCAGCTTATTGCCACGGCTAGCTGCTTTCCGCCCTTCCGCTTTCACAGGTAAAGAGCAGGGATTGGGGTTGGTACTTGGGAATGAGACGTCAGAAATATTTCTTTTATTTTTGCGTATTGTTTCTTTTAAGTGGAGGATATACAGAAGTATAGAACAAAATGTGCCTCTACTATAGATTGGGGTTTTTTTTTCTCTGTGTAGAGCAGGGGTCTCTGACTTTGGCAGCTTTAAGCCTCGTGGACTTCAATTCCTCAGGCAGCAAATCAGAGCTGGCTGAGGAATTCTGGGGGTTGAAGTCCACAAGCCTTAAAGCTGCCAAGGTTGGACACCCCTTGATGTAGAGCATAGGGGGAAATGAGGTACGTTCAACTGGATGGCGAGTCACTAAGCAGTTGAAAGAATTTGAGGGTCCACTGTGCCAACACACGAGAGCCGTGATGGCCCAGTGGTTAGAATACAGCATTGCAGGCTAATTCTGCCCACAACCAGGAGTTCAATCCTCACTGGCTCAAGGTTGACTTAGCCTTCCATCCTTCCCAGATCGTTAAAATTATGAAGACCCAGATTGTTGGGGGGCAAGAGCCTGACTCTGTAAACCGCTTAAAGAGGTCTGTAAAGCCCCATGAAGCGGTATATAAGTTTAAGAGCTATTGCTATTTCTGCTTAGTTTAATTCAGGAAGCCATTAGAACACATCTTTCTCCAGATTCTTACAGTCTTAAAGGAATGGCCTCTTGTCTTGGGCACATGTGAATTGTGTCCCGCTCATCACTAATTATCATGTTGCTACTCTGCATTTTCTTTTGAGCCTGTTTGAATCCTCTGAATTAGCAATCCGTGTTTTCTTAATGAAAGCGTGTGATTTTTATTCTCCCTCTTCCTGTTGCTGTTGGGTGACCAGCTGACCACTATCTTCCTGATACCATGAGCCATGTCTTGAGCTGCGTGAAGAAGGAAAAGGAGCGAACGGCTGCTTTCCAAGCCCTGGGTTTGCTCTCTGTGGCTGTGCGGTCAGAGTTCCAGGTTTACCTGCCCAAGGTTCTTGAAATTATCAAAGGTGCCCTTCCATTGAAGGACTTCACCCACAAGTAAGTGAGGGTTTCCAGACGTGGCGAGATTTTCAGGATTATGCATCGCCGTTTTAGTGGGAATGACAGCCCTCTGACCGTTGAAACGATTCCAAACGCTTCTTGAGCGTTGATGGTTAATTAACACAAATGGATGTTCACTCTCATTTTGGACAGAGTTGAAAGCCATCAAAAAGATTCCGTAAGAGCTTTAAGGCTCTCTCCAACCCAGAGCCCATTGCCCCAAAAAGCTTCTTCCTACATCAGGTCTTTGGGTGTTGAAGCTCATGAGGTCACAGTGGCAGCTATTTTCCCACCCCTGTCACCTGTAAACTTCCTGTTAGGTGGGGCGAGAATTGCTATATGGCTAAGTTGCCATGGTGTGTGAAAGGTTTGGCTTGCTTAAAGTAATGTAATCCATGCCTCCTTAGGAGACAGAAATCCGTGCAGGTGGATGCCACTGTTTTTACTTGCATCAGCATGCTGGCACGAGCAATGGGTCCCTCTATTCAACAAGACATCAAGGAACTTCTGGAACCCATGTTGGCTGTGGGGCTGAGGTAGGTCTTGCATTCACTCCAGCAGCCTCTTTGTCTTCGGCTTTGGGCCTGCATTTATCTCTCTGAATCACCAGACGTTGTTATGCTTTCATGATGGCTGAAAGCAGCCTCATGTTCAGTTGTGTAACAAACAGTGTAAGGTGTGAGCAGCTGCTAAGTTTACTTTTTCTTGAGGGTTTGCTTCAGTGCCTAGAAAGCACTTGAGATTCGAAGCCTGGGAATTGGGTTTTCTTCACAGGCCTTGGGCCAAAATCCACTGCCTATACCCCCCTGCTGAAATAATAAGATGATTTTTATTGTCACTTTTTCCGTGAACACGCTAGCACACATTAAAAATGAAATTCTGAGGGGATGTGTAGTGTCTGTGACAATACTCTGGTCAAGCATCACTTATATGCCATGATCCGAACAGAAAGAAATGAACATCCAATAATCTTTTCTGCTGTCCTCACCACTCTATGCACAGCCTTCCTATCTGAAACGTTAATACATCCAATCCACAAAGTACTGTATTTCTCGGAGTATAAAACGCACTTCCCTCCCGCCCCCTAAAAGAGGGTGAAAATTTAGGTATGTCTTATACACCGAATGTAGCCAAAAATGTGAGGCACAGAGGCTGAGATGGTCTGTGGCAATCCCTGCAGCCTGGAACAGCTGATGGGGGGTATTCCAGGAGGCCGATCCACCCGCCACTCAGCTGCTCGTGCTGAATCAGGCTGCAATAATGTGCTGAAGCTGACCTGGTTGTTTTCTATTTGCTGCAAGGACTCAGAGTTTGAGGCAGCAAACACATCCAGAAAGCACACACGAGTAACTGATTCAGCAGGATTCAATAACTTCTCTTTACGTATAATATAACACATAAAGTAAAATATACAATACCAAAAGCAGGTTTTCCAAGCAAAACCCAAGCAGAGGAGAGGAGTTTCAGTTTCAGTTTTGAGCAGCAGACTAGTTTCCAGCTTTAGCACAGACTCAGCTGCAGACCTAAGCCATGCCCAGGCTCCTTGCTGTCTCCTTCCTTGTTGCTCACACAGAAAATACTGTTTCAGTTTCCCAACAGCTGTCAACACTCTCACACACTAACAGGATACTAGCCAGATGGATGCTGGTAGGCAGAGGCAGATTTTTTTTTCTTATTTTCCTCCCTAAAAACTAAGGTGCGTCTTATACTCTGGAGCGTCTTATACTCTGAAAAATACAGTAATACAATATCTAGGTAAGGGACTGGCAAGAATTGCAAGCTCCAACTTAAACAGTTTATCAATGGGCCTCCGTATCTTGTCCTCAGCCCTGCCCTGACAGCTGTCCTGTACGACCTGAGTCGCCAGATCCCACAGCTGAAGAAAGAGATCCAGGACGGGTTACTGAAGATGCTTTCCCTTGTGCTGATGCATCGCCCGCTGCGTCACCCGGGCATGCCGAAAGGGCTTGCCCACCAGCTGGCTTCTCCCAGCCTCACCAACATTCCCGAGGCCAACGACGTGGCCAGCATCACTCTCGCCCTCCGCACCCTGGGCAGCTTCGAGTTTGAAGGTAAGCGTGCAGGAGAAAGAGGCAAGCAGACCTCCAACATCAGGCTAAGAGTGCTGGACAAACCTCTCCGTTTCCCCTTTGCCCCTTTTCCTTAGGGCATTCGTTGACTCAGTTCGTCCGGCACTGCGCAGATCACTTCCTTAACAGCGAGCACAAGGAAGTGCGCATGGAAGCAGCTCGAACATGTTCCCGCTTACTCACGCCTTCCATTCACCTGATCAGCGGCCACGCCCATGTGGTCAGCCAGACCGCGGTCCAGGTGGTGGCTGATGTCCTCAGCAAACTCTTGGTGGTTGGAATCACAGACCCCGGTAAGCATTAGGAACCAGGGAAGAGGGTGCTTCTGGGCACAGGATGTAACCGCTCAGTGGTATCTTCCTGAAAAGGGGATGCTTTTCTAGGAGAATTTGCATAATAGGGGTTCAAACCAGGGTGTGAAATCCAGCAGGTTCTGGAGAACCGGTAGAGAAAATTTTAAGCAGTTCGGAGAACCGATAGCGGAAATTTTGAATAGTTCGGCGAACCGGCAAATGCCACCTCTGGCTGGCCCCAAAATGGGGTGGGAATGGAGATTTTGCAATATCCTTCCCCTGCCACGCCCACCAAGCCACACCACACCACACCCACCAAGCCACGCCCACAGAACCGGTAGTAAAAAAAATTGAATTCCACCACTGGTCCAAGCTTTTATTTCTTGCTATCTGCAATGAAGATAACTTAGCGGCAGATGATGAGAAATACTTCCAGCTTCCTGAAGAGCACCTGATATAGGTAGTCCTCAACTAACAACCGTTTGTTGAGCGGCCATTCGAAATTACCACAGCACCGGAAAAAGTGACTTAACGGTCACAATGACAGCACCCCATTGGTCACGCGATCAAAATTCAAACCGCTTGGCAACTGATTCATATTTATGACAGTTGCAGAGTCCCGGAGTCACGGGATTCCCTTTTGCGACCTTCTGACAATCCCAACTCAATGGGGAAGCCAGAATTCACTTAACCACTGTGGCAAGGAAGGTCATAAAACGGGGCAAAACTCTTGTCTTGTTTAGCAGCAGAAATGTTGGCTTCCACTGTGGCCGTAAGTTGAGACTTATCCGCAGTCCATGCTGGATCAAGCGAAGGTTCAGTGGACTTGATCATATTGCTCCCTGCTTGGGCTGTCCCTTTTATTCCAAGCATCTGCTGTATGAATCTGCCCTCTCCAGACCCCGACATTCGGTACTGCGTGCTGGCTTCCTTGGACGAGCGCTTCGATGCCCACCTGGCCCAGGCGGAGAACTTGCAAGCGCTTTTCGTTGCTCTGAACGACCAGGTGTTTGAAATCCGTGAGCTGGCCATCTGCACCGTGGGCCGGCTGAGCAGCATGAATCCGGCATTTGTCATGCCATTCCTCCGGAAAATGCTAATTCAGGTAATGGTATTGGTTGAGGTATCGAGCCAAACCCTCTCTGGCCTGTGTATTTCTTTTTCTTTCTTTCTTTCTTTCTTTCTTTCTTTCTTTCTTTCTTTCTTTCTTTCTTTCTTTCTTTCTTTCTTTCTTTCTTTCTTTCTTTCTATACAGCCCTTCTCCCAAAGGACTCAGAGCGGTGAACAGATTAAGATTTCATATACATACATACATACATACATACATATATATATATATTATAAACAGTAAATAATAAATTGAGTCAACTTGGTGTATCTACTAAGACCTTGGCATAGAATTTAGATGTTTATGCTAGCCCTGCTTGTTGAAACAGAAAGGTCTTCAAGGCACATCGGAAATTGCGAAGATCTGGGATTATTCGTATTCCAGGTGGTATTTTGTTCCAAAGTGTAGGTGCCCCCACAGAGAAGGCTCTCTCCCTTGGAACTACTAGACGACATTGTTTTAATGATGGTACTATGAGTAGGCCTACTCTGTGAGAGCGTATTGGTTGGTGGGAGGTTATCGGTTGCAGCAGGTGGTCTCGTAAGTACTCAGGTCCTAAGCCACTTTAAAGGTAAGAACCAACACCTTGAAGCGCATTCGGAAGGCCACCGGAAGCCAGTGCAGCTCACGTAGAAGAGGTGTTACATGCGAGCACCATGTTGCTCCCATAATTACTCGCTCGGCCACATTCTGGACCAGTTGGAGCTTCCAGGTGCACTTCAAGGGGAGCCCCATGTAGAGAGCATTGCAGTAGTCAAGTCGGGAAATGCCCCAAAATGTCACTTAATTGTAGCCCGGAGGTGGATGGAACCGTTTTGGTTTTTATTTTTTGTCTTTGTAAACGGGCTAACAGCCCCGACGTTTATAGGTTTTCAGAAGTTCTCCCTTTTTTATTTCATATTTCATATTTTATTTCACATTTCCATCTCCCTTGGAGATTCTTCCTACCCCGAAGCAGAAATTATAGAAAATGGGAGGCAATTCTGAGTGGATACATTAGTATCCACTAATGATGGATTCTTGGTGGCACAGTGGTTAGAAATGCAAAGGTGGTCCGTATTTTTTCTACTTGCATTTTTTTTAACGTGCTTTCGAACTGCTAGGTTGGCAGAACCTGGGACAAGTCACAGGAGCTCACCCTGTTACGCAGCGTTAGGGATTCGAACCGCTGAACTGCCGACCTTTCGATCGACAAGCTCAGTGTCTTAGCCGCTGAGCCACCACATCCCCATATATAAGTCTAAGGGCTACCGCTAATGCGAGTACATCAGTAGTGATAAGTAACAGGTGTAGAGAATTCAGAGGAATGTTTTTTTGGCCCTTTGAGGAATAAGGACATCAAATTCACACAAATCGGCCTTCTGAGCTGAATTTTTGTTTTTCTCCCTTCTCTTGCTATTAACCTGGAACCCATCTCCTTCTCCCTTCCAGATCCTGACCGAGCTGGAGCACAGTGGCGTGGGCAGAATCAAAGAGCAGAGTGCCAGGATGTTGGGACACTTGGTATCCAATGCCCCCCGGCTCATTCGCCCCTATATGGAACCCATCCTCAAGGTAAGGCAGCCGTGGAGTATCCTGAATCCCCAAATAGATCCCTTCATTACTGCAAGGTCCTTCCCTTTGCCCTCCAGAGTCATCAGCCACCAGTGGCTCTCTTCCGCCATTAAAGATGGATTTAATGATTGCATCCCTTCTCTCTCCTACCGAGGAGAGAGTTTAAAATGTCCTTCCCTCAATAGGATGAGAAAGAAATGTGTACAAGTAGCTCTCGACTTACAACAGTTCATTTTAGTGACCGTTCAAAGTTTACCAACGGCACTGAAAAATGTGACTTAGGACCAGTGGTGGGATTCACCGGTTGTAACAACCGGTTCGCTTCGCGTGTCCTCCGGAGGCTGGAAATGGGCCCGTTTCCGGACTTCTGGTACTTCCAGTAGGCCCGTTTTTCGCCCTCCCCAGGCTCCAGAGGCTTTTCTGGAGCCTCCAGGAGGGGGAAAATGGCCTCCCCCGGGCACCGTTTCTAGACTTCCAGTAGGCCCATTTCCGGACTACTGATAGGCCTGTTTTTCACCCTCCCAGGGAACTCCGTATACACCCTGCACTTACCTGGCATCCAAAACAGACTGTGTGGAGACTCCTGGGAGGAGCAGGGTGGGGTGGGCGGGGTCAGCCGGTCCTTGGAACAACCGGTTCGGCGAACGAGACTAAAATTAACATCCGGTTCTCCCGGCTCAGCAAACCGGCTGAATCCCCCTCCTTTGTGTATGACCGTTTTTCACACTTAAAACCGTTTGCTGCCTCCTCATGGTCACGTGAGCAAAATTCAGATGCTTGGCAACTGACTCACATTTATGACAGTTGCAGTGTCCCGGGGTCACATGATCTCCTTTTGCGACCTCCCGTCAAGCGAGTCAATGGGGAAGCCAGATTTGCTTAACAACTGGCTTTGTTTGTTTGTTTGTTTGTTTGTTTGTTAGTTAGATTTATATGCTGCCCTTCTCTGGAGACTCAGGGTGGCTTACAATGCATTAAGCAATGTTACTAACTTATCAGCTGCAATGATTCATTTAACAACTGAGGCAAGAAAGGATGTAAGCTGGGGCAAAACTCACTTAACAAATATCAACTCACTTAACAACAGAACTTTTGGGCTCTATGGCGGTCTTGAGGAGTACCTGTAATTTACGTGATCCTTTTTTCTTGTCATTGTTGCCTTGTTTTCTGTGCCATTCGACAGGCATTGATCGTGAAGCTAAAAGACCCAGATCCTGATCCAAACCCCGGTGTGATCAATAATGTCTTGGCTACCATCGGTGAACTAGCCCAGGTAAGTTATGCCGGTCCTCTGTCAGCAGCCACTCAAAAAGGATTGAGAGTCTTTCTTTCCCACTGTGGCATCATTCACCACCGTTCTGCCCTTTGCATTCCGGACTTTGCTGTTTTTCATAGATGGATTTTTTTCCTCCCCAAATAGGTGAGCGGGCTGGAGATGCGAAAGTGGGTGGATGAGCTTTTCATCATCATCATGGACATGCTCCAGGACTCCTCCTTGCTCGCCAAAAGACAGGTGAGTGGCCCGCGGAGGTAATGACCTGGCCCACCTCCTTCAACCTGAGAAATTGTCCCCCACACACACTTTTTGTGTCAGGGATGATCTGCTCTGCTTATGAGCCCCCTTGAGATTGAAGGGGAGTTCAAGGCCGATTCTCTCCCCCTGGGCTGAATAACAGAGTTGAAAGGTGTTGTGACCTAAGCTTCCTGAGTCACTAAAACACAGGAGTAGTCCCAAAAACCTCTTTTATTGCAACAGCTGTGAATTACGTTCATTCACAGCTGAGTCCCAATTAGTTGCAAAAAGCCCTTCGGGAGAAGTCCTTCGGGATAATCGCCAGCCTATATCTCCCTTGACATGCTGCCAAAGACCTACTTGGCAAAACCACACGGAGTCCAAAATCAAACAGAGATGCCAACTGGGAACAGAATTAACAACGTTGCTTTCCTGCAAAGAGCCCACGTGCCTTTGTTCCTCTTTTAAGCCTTATGGGAGGGGCCAATTATCTCCAGGCCTTACTCCTGAGTCGTCCCTTTAGTTTTAACTGTTCTTGCTTTCTGGCAGCTCTGCGTTTGCACATACTGGGAACAGGCTCTTCCTGTTCCTCTGCCTCCCTGATGACTGACTCTGGAGACTCCGGAGTCCATGCATCACGCCCAGATGGCCCTAGCCCCCTCTCTGCCTCTGACGCAGAGCCTTCGTCCGGGCCTTCCCTAGATTCCAGGATTGGCCCATGTTCCTCCCCAGCCTCCTCATGTTCCGACTCTGCTGCCAGCTCAAATAGAAGACTTATACCATTTCAGACTGATGGTTATCCAATCTCTTCTCAAAAACCACAACTTCTGGAGGCAAGCCATTCCACAGGTTAATTCTTCTCACTGTCAGGAAATTTCTCCTTAGTTCTAGTTTGCTTCTCTCCTTGATTAGTTTCCACCTGTTGCTTCTTGTCCTGCCCTCAGGTGCTTTGGAGAATAGCTTGACTCCCTCTTCTTTGGGGCAGCCCCTGAGATATTGGAAGACTGCTATCATTTCTCCCCTAGTCCTTCTTTTCATTAAACTAGACATACCTGCAACTGTTCTTCATATGTTTTAGACATACTGTTGCCCTCTTGAAATGGGCAATATCGCTGTTCACCTGTTGTGAAAGTTCTTAAATCGGTTCTGTTTGTGCGTTGTTCACTTTTTGTTTTTTTTAATTAAACCACTTTTGCGTAGAAATAAATTTGGTGTCTGCTAGAGCAGAGGTCACCAACCTTTCGGACCTCAGGGACCACTAAATTCATAATTTTAAATCCCACGGGCCACTAATATGATCTGCCTAACGACCGGCTGGGTGGGCGTGACTAGGTGGTCATGTGACTGAGTGGGCATTGTCAACTCGAAGTCACTCACATCAAGGGGCGGCTCGCCGGCCTCTACTTGCCTCTCCCTTCCCAGCCACTTCTCGCCTCCCCGCCCGGCCTCCTTAGGGTCCCACAGGAAGCATTTGTTGGAACTAAGCAGCCACCATGAGAAAAAGTTGGCAAAACAGCTCAGTTTAAATTGGATCTGACCAAGAAGGAGGCTCAGCAGAAGCACCTCACTGAGGACTAGGAGCATAGGCTTTCCAAGCAGTAGGAAGGCCTGCGGGAGTGCAAAGCCAGGTACCGGTGCCCGGAGGCTCTGCAGGCTGAGATGGTCAGCCAGTTCCATGCCATGATGCAGTCCCACTGGAACAAAGTCCTCCAGCTCTTTGCTACCAGTGGTGCTTTCCCCCAGCCTTTGCCCAAAGCCCCATGCCAGGAGGCTGAAGCAGACCCCAAACCAGAATTTCTGCCCCTCTCCGACCCACACAAAAAGATCCCAAAGGGGGAGACTCTCTGCAGCAACACAAACTTAGCATTATGAGTATCTGTCCCAGGGGCCGTAGTTTGAGGACCCCTGATTTAGTGCAATATAAAAAATGCAAATAATTTTTTTGCGGACCAACCAAATTTTCTCGCGGACCATCAGTTGGTGACCTCTGCGCTAGAGAAGCTGACATGCTGTTTTTACTCCTCTCCTCGCCCCTTTAGTCACTGCAGCCAAACAGTTGGCAAATTATTTAGATGGGGGCTGTAATTCTGTTTTCTTCTGTGGCGGATCTTTCCCAGGTGGCTTTATGGACCCTGGGACAGCTGGTAGCCAGCACGGGCTACGTGGTGGAACCCTACAGGAAGTATCCAACTCTCCTTGAGGTGCTGCTGAATTTCTTGAAAACCGAGCAGAACCAGGGTACTCGAAGAGAGGTAGGCCTCTTTGCTCTCTCTGCTTGGCAGGCTGAGGGAGGGGGGGAGGACGAGCTTTGGAAAGCTCCGTCGAGTGTGTCAAATGAAGATGAATTCGCTTTATCCATCTTTTCACGCCTGCAAGAAAAGGAGGGCCATGTGATCCTTTCTCAGGAGAAAGCATGCCCAGGGAAATCGATTAGGGGAAATCAAACCTTCCCCTTAACGTTGTTTTTTTTTTTTTTAATCCGTTTTCACTGTTAGGCTATTCGCGTCCTTGGCCTCCTCGGAGCTCTGGATCCATACAAACATAAGGTGAACATTGGTATGATAGACCAATCCAGGGATGCTTCGGCTGTGAGCCTCTCGGAATCCAAATCGAGCCAAGATTCTTGTAAGTGAACTGAGGAACGAATGCTCTGAGTCAGCCTCTGTCAAAAAAAAGCAGTCTTGTTATTTAGTAGTTCACTTTTTTAAAAAATCAGAAAGTAGCTCTGAGCTTGAGTAGCAATAGCAGTAGCACTTAGAATTATATACCATTTTATAGTGCTTTACAGCTCTCTCTAAGAGGTTTACAGATTCAGCCTCTTGCACCCAACAATCTGAGTCCTCATTTTACCGACCTCGGAAGGACGGAAGGCTGAGCCAAACTTGAGCCAGTCAGGATTGAACTCCTTGCAGTGGGCAGAGTTAGCCTGTAATGTTGCATTCTAACCAGTGGGAAGGAAGGAAGGAAGGAAGGAAGGGAAGGGAAGGGAAGGGAAGGGAAGGGAAGGGAAGGGAAGGGAAGGGAAGGGAAGGGAAGGAAAGGAAAGGAAAGGAAAGGAAAGGAAAGGAAAGGAAAGGAAAGGAAAGGAAGGGAGGTAGGGAAAAAGAAGGGAAGGGAGGAAGGAAGGAAGGGAAAGGAAAGGAAGGAAGGAAAGGAAAAGAAAGGAAAGGAAAGGAAGAAGGGAAGGAAGGAAGAAAGGGAGATAGCAACAGCACTTAGACTTATATACTGTTTTACAGTGCTTTTCAGCCCTCTCTAAGTTGTTAAGGAATCAGCCTTTTGCCCCCAACAATCTGAGTCCTCATTTTACCGACCTCAGAAGGCTGAGTCAATCTTAAACCGGGCAGGATCGAACTCCTCGCAGTGGGCAGAGTAAGCCGGCAATACTGCAATTCTAACCGCCGTGCCACCCTGGCTCTTCGTGTGGCATGGGATGCCTGGAAACTAAACCATTGCATGACTAAATTGGATTATCGGAATCAAAATTCAAAAGCAAAAGACCATTCAGGGTTTCCCGTGGATTTGACAATTAGCTCCATCCTTCCTTAAGGTTCTTGCATCTCAGATCCATAAAGTACATTACACACAGTCCAGTTTCGGCTTTCTTTGGATGTTGGTCACCCACTCTGCAGACGTTAAATGGAGGGGGGTCTCTCTTTTCCAGCTGACTACAGCACCAGTGAGATGCTGGTTAACATGGGAAACCTCCCGCTGGACGAGTTCTATCCCGCCGTCTCCATGGTGGCGCTCATGAGGATCTTCCGGGACCAGTCCTTGTCCCATCACCACACCATGGTGGTCCAAGCCATCACTTTCATTTTCAAATCCCTCGGGCTCAAGTGCGTGCAGTTCCTGCCTCAAGTGATGCCCACTTTCCTCAACGTCATTCGGGTTTGCGACGGGGCCATCCGGGAGGTGAGTGCGCCCCTGCGAGGAGTGGTTCCTCTTTCTCCTGTCCCCCAGGAAGCAGAAATCGCTTCAAACATATATATGAAAAAGTGGCTTTTTTGAGAAGGGAAGGGGCAGAGGCTGGCTGAGTTATCTGTGCTGCCAGTGGGCTGAAGAAGTGAGTAAACATTTCCATTCCCTGGGGGTGGGGTTTTTTTTTTTTGGTTTGTTTGTTTGTTCCCGTTGGAACATGGCACAATGCCAACATTCTTCTCTTCTCCATCCTAAAGATGGCTGCTCTGTGACTTCCTTTTTAAGGGCAGATATTCCCCAGTGGAATCATTCACCTGCCCAGAGAAATGATACCTGTTCAGCTCAGTCCAACATTTCCTGGTGTCCTTCTGCCCAGTTGTTGTTCTCTATAACCACTCACGTGTTTTGCGTTGTCCTCTTCACAAGGGGAGAATGTGGTCCAACCCTACTGGCTAAAGTTCTCCCAGCTCCTGGCCCACCATTAATCTGCTACCCTTTAAGTATCTTATTTTGCCTAAGGTTCACACATACTGAGTTGCCCCAGGCCATAGTCAAAGGAGACCTTGATGTAACTTGATGTAACCTTACTTGATGTAACCTTGATGAAGCCATTATCATCTGCAAAGGTCTATTGTGCTTCTCATTTATTTATTTTTTTAATTTGATTTATATGCCGCCCTTCTCCGGAGACTCAGGGCGGCTTACAGTGCGTTAAGCAATAGCCTTCATACTTTTGTATATTTATACGAAGTCAGCTTATTGCCCCCACAAACTGGGTCCTCAATTGACCTACCTTAGAAAGGATGGAAGGCTGAGTCAACCTTCATTTGAAGGTCATTTGAAGATGTGTGGACTTCAACTCCCAGAATCCCTTGGGAGCTGACGTCCACACATCTTCAAACAGCCAGGTGTTGAGAAACACTGTTCAACAGTGAGTTTGTTGTAACTGCAGGTGGAGATCTGTGGGGCAAAGAGAGAGAACACCCCGTTCCTGGCCAGCCACTAGGTTGATACTGGAAAAACCCAGGTCTTGGTTTATCTCTTTGATCAAACCTTGACTATAACTGCAAGAGGCAGAATGCAGCCCAAGGAAAGAAAGGGAAAAGAAAAAAGAAAAAAAAAGCGACAGAGGAAAGGAAAAGGAGACAGAAGGAAGAGGGAGGGAGGGAAGAGGAGAAGAAGGAAGAGGGAAGGAAAAAGAGACAGAAGGAAGAGGGAAGAATAGACAGAAGGAAAAGGAAGGGAGGCAATGAAGGAAGAAGAGAAGGAAGAGGGAGAAAGGAAGGCAGTAGAGAGGAAAGGAGGAAGGGAAGAAGAGAAGGAAGGAAAGAAGGAAGTCCAAGCAGAATCCATCCGGACTCAGCTTGAGCATCTACTGGAGGCCTGGAGCCCTGAATAACGTCATAGCTGAGAATCATGGGTTCCCTACAGAGCACAAGCTGTGCTCTGGGTGGCAGCTGTTCTAAAGAAGTTTTTGTAGACCCACCTGTCTCCCAGGATGAAACCGCCAAGTGGCTGCCAAAGCCCACATTTTGGTAATCCGACCTTTGTTGCGTGACCAGACCTGGGCCTGCCTTTCATGCACTTTGCCAACTGTCTTTAAAAATTTGCAGGTAAAAGAAGATGGTGATAGTGTACTGGGGAGAAGAGCCGAGGTGGGTACACTTGGCATTTAAGTGCCCCCAAAAGGCACTTCCTGAGTTGGCTACAAAGCTTCTCAAATTCCTAACCAAAGAAATTAAGTGCTCTGGGCACCTTTTTTGCTACTTCTTTTTCACAGCACTCTCTCACTAATTTCCCCCAAACTGGTCCTTTTCTCTCTCTCTCTCTCTCTCTCTCTCTCCTCTCTTTTGCATTGTCAAGGTGGATGATCAAGTGGATCCTGATTTGCACCAGTCCCATAAAACCTCTCTCTTGATCATTGGATTCTCAGCCTGAAACTTTAACCGCCTCTCTCTTTTTTTTTTTTTTTTGCAAGCCGCCTCGGGTTTCCTGCTGTCTCTTTTCCCAAGGGAGGGTGCTGGGCACGCCGAGAGGGAAAGTTTATGGATGGCAGGCAAAAGTTGTGCGTGTGTGTGTGTTTGAAGGAATTGCGAAAGGGCAGAGTTGGGAAATTCTGGAGGCTCTTTTGCTTTCTGGTGTTTCTCTTTTGCATGCCTGAAACTTCTGCGCTTGCCTAAACGCTCCAGAGTGCTTCTCCCTGAGATTCCACACAAGCACACAGCAGTGTCGGCAAAGCCGTGGTTGTGAGCCACTGAAATTAAACATGTGCTCGGGGACACCAAAAAACATAAGGAAGACGTGAAGGGGAGGCGGGCTGAGGATTGAAAGCCCCCTCAAAAGCGCACCTGCCGTTTTGCTCTTTCTCTCCCTTTCTAGTTCCTCTTCCAACAGCTGGGAATGCTGGTGTCCTTTGTGAGAAGCCATATCCGGCCTTACATGGATGAAATTGTTACCCTCATGAGAGTGAGTGCCAGCCTTGAATATTTACAAGAAAAATCCAACTCGGAGGAAATGTTTTAAAAGAGGGAGATCTATGAGTTCCGGGGGCCCAGGGATGGGCTTCAAAAACTTTTAGCAAAGGGTTCTCTAAATGGGCAGGGCCACGGTGGGCGTAGCCTAGTTGGGCTCCTGCACCACGATGGGGGGCGGGAGGCATTTTTCCCTCCACGGGCTCAGGAGTCTTTTGTCGAGCCTCCGGGAGGGTGAAAATGGCCTCCCCAGGCTCTGGAGGCCAGAAACGGGCCCATTTACGGCCTTCCCAAACTTCCAATAGGCCCATTTTTCACCCTCCTTCAGCCTCTGCACGCACCCTGCACTTACCTGCATCCAAAACGGGCCACGTGGGGACCCCTAGGAGGGGTGGGGCGGGGCAGAGCCAGCCAGGAATGGGATTTGGGGGTTCGCCAAACTGCACAGAATCTTAGCTAGAGGTTCTCGCGAACCCCCAGTGGAATGAATTGCCTTAATGAAAGGCCAAATGAAAAAGGCAATGGCACAACACATATGTTCATAAATATCGAATCAAGAACAAAATTTGCTCAGCTGTTCGGCGATATTTCCTTGGCTCTTCTGTAGAGAAAACAAAATTCCAGCTTTTTGACACATTCGTACCCGCCTTGCTGGAAAATGTATTCAAGAAGGATGTCCAGGAAAGGCAGGAGAGAGGAGGCATTTTAAGGCGGTGTAGAAAAGTTAAAAAAAGAAAAGAAAAGTAGGAGTTGCTATCAAAGATACATTTTTGTTCTCAACTGTGAAGGTGGGGGGAATCCAGTCTCAGATGTCTGCAGAGATTTGGGTTAGTCCATCGTAAGATTTTGAACATTAAAAAAAAAAATGTCCATCTTTCTGAAACGGAACTGAAGCTTCTGATGGTGGCGTTAACCTTCGAACCGCTTTAACCTGTAATGACTGTAATTCTGAGTCAGTTCTTTTTCATGCTTTCTGCCCTAACGTTGCTCCCTTCCCACCTTTTTCCCCCCCGTCCAGGATTTCTGGGTAGTAAATAACTCCATCCAGAGCACGATTATCCTCCTCATCGAGCAGATCGTGGTGGCCCTCGGTGGGGAATTCAAGCTCTACCTTCCCCAGCTCATCCCGCACATGCTTCGCGTCTTCATGCACGACAGCAGCAGCACCCGCAACGTTTCCACCAAGGTGAGCAGGGAGGAATCCCACATCCTGGTCTGATTTAAACGACGGATCAGCCCTTAGAATCCTGGCCTGCTGCAGGCCTGGATAAATTAATCGTCTTGGATATGTGCAGGGGGGGGGGGCTTCAAATATTTTAGCAAGGGGTTCTCTGCCCGGTTGCTGGGTGGATGTGGCCATGGTGGGCGTGGCCTAGTCAGCCTCCATCACCATGGTGGTGGGGTATTTGTCAGCATTTCACGCTGCACTTACTCCAATGCTGACATAAGAAAGGCATCTGGGAAGGGACATTTGACTCTTCACCTACTTATTTTCCCTGGAGAGAATATCACCTAGGAGATGGGATGGGAGGGGGGAAATTCCTTTGAGTGGGAGCAGTAGATTAGGGGAAGAATGACGGGGAAGATGGCCAATGAGTGCAGAGGAGTGGCGAGAGGAAAAGGAGGGTTTTGCCTGAGGAAGCCAGAGTTGGCTGCAATGAGTTGGAGCTAGAATGTTTGTGCTTAATAAATTAGAGGTTTCTTTCAAAGACTTTGTTTGAAATGCAATTTATTTAAGACGACTTCGAAACCTGACAGTATTTTTGCTCTCCCTGGGTTCCAAAAGTTTTGTTCGAGCCTCCGGGAGGGCGAAAACAGCCTTCCCAGGCTCCAGAGGCCCTCTGGAGGCCAAAAACTGGCCTGTTTCCGGCCTTCCAGAGCTTCCGGTAGGCCCATTTTTTGCCCTGCACTTACCTGCATCCAAAACGGACTGTATGGGGACTCAGGTGGGGCGGGGTTGGTGGGGCGGGGCCAGCCAGGAGTGGGATTTGGGGGGGGTTTCTCCGAACTGCACAGAATCTTAGCTAGATATTCTCCCGAATCCCCAGCAGCCCACCTCTGGATACATGTCTTTCGTTCTCAGAAAGACCTAATGCAGGAGTGTCAAACTCAACACCTGTGGGCCGGATTCAGCCCGCGATGTGGTCGGATCCAGCCCAGGGGCTGTCGTGGTCTACCCAATGCCAAGAGGAAACATGTCAGCAGTTTAGGGAGTGGTGTTAAGATGGCCACGCCCACCCAGTTGGCCACACCCACCCAGCTGGTCATGCTCGCCGGGCCACCCGAGGTCAACCACAGCCCTGATGCGTCCCTCAATAAAATTGAGTTTTGACACCCCTGACCCTAACGTCATTTGTTTCCGTTCTGCTAGAAACATGGAAGTGCGTGTGTCCCAATGGCTTTATACTCACTCAAATAAATAAATTAGGATTAGAACATATGCCGGTGCTTAAACCCAGAGGTGTTGTTTTGAACCTTGCCCTCGGTTCCTATCGAGTTTGCTTTCCCGTCTCTTTCCAGCTGCTGAATGCCATCCAGTTGTTTGGAGCCAATCTGGACGATTACCTGCACTTATTGCTGCCTCCCATTGTGAAGCTTTTTGATGCTCCCGATGCTCCCCTGTCTGCTCGCAAGTAAGGATAGATATTGTCCACCTATGCATCTTCGCCCTTTTACAGGCTTTTAATAAAAGATGCTTGCCGGTACTCTCCAAATACTTAAAAAAATTTTCTCCCGGGGACATCCAAACTTGTCCCTTGTTTATCTGGATCCAGTGTGTGTTTGCAATTGCTGTGCTTCGTTTTCTTCCAGAGCTGCCTTGGAAACTGTGGACCGATTAACGGAGTCCCTTGATTTCACGGATTACGCCTCGCGGATTATCCATCCCATCGTGCGAACGCTCGACCAGAGCCCAGAGCTTCGCACAACTGCCATGGACACGCTCTCCTCCCTGGTCTTCCAGCTGGGGAAAAAGGTAAAAAGAAAAAAAAAAAAGCATTATTTTCCCTGACTTCGCTGGATTTAAATCCTTTCCTTTGAAACCTATAAAGAACGGTTGCTGGAACTGGATAGGTCTAGTTTAATGAAGAGAAGGACTAGGGGAGACATGATAGCAGCCTTCCAATATCTCAGGGGCTGCCCCAAAGAAGAGGGAGTCAAGCTATTCTCTAAAGCCCCTGAGGGCAGGACAAGAAGCAACGGGTGGAAACTAATCAAGGAGAGAAGCAACCTAGAACTAAGGAGAAAATTCCTGACAGTCAGAACAATTAATCCGTGGAACAATTTGCCTCCAGAAGTTGTGAATGCTCCAACACTGGAAGTTTTAAAGAAGAGATTGGATAACCATTTCTCTGGAATGGTATAGGGCATGATGACGAACCTACGGCACGCGTGCCAGAGATGACATGCAGCGTCTTCTGGGTGCTAACTCTTCTTCCTCTCACCCCTGCAGTATCAGATCTTTATCCCGATGGTAAACAAAGTATTGGTGCGTCACAGGATAAACCACCAACGATACGACGTCCTCATCTGCAGGATTGTGAAGGTCAGTGACTTCTCAAGAAGCCGAATGAGATGACAGGATAAAAGCTGTTCATTTGAAGGACACCTGTCTCTCATCTGTGCTCCTGCCCTGAGCTTTCACTTTAATTCCATAACGTTCCTTCATTTTTTAATATATGAGAAAGGGGATGGGACACGGTGGGTCAGTGGCTAAGACGTTAAGCTTGTCGATCGAAAGGTCGGCAGCTCAGTGGTTCGAATCCCTAGTGCCGCGAAACGGAGGTGAGCTCCCGTTCCTTGCCCCAGCTTCTGCCAACCTAGCAGTTAGAAAGCACTTAAAAAATGCAAGTAGAAAAATAGGGACCCCCTTTGGTGGGAAGGTAACAGTGTTCCATGCGCCTTTGGCATTAAGTCATGCCGGCCATGACCACGAAGATGTCTTTGGACAGCACTGGCTCTTCGGCTTTGAAACAGAGATGAGCACCGCTCCCTAGAGACGGGAACGACTAGCACATATGTGCGAAGGGAACCTTTACCTTTACCTTAACCAACACCTCCCCCCTCTTCCTCTAATGACAAGTTGAAACGATGAGACACATAGATGCCAATGTTTCACCCTGGACTATTCCATTTGGCCACAAATACAAACCATAGCAATGCTGTACCCTAATATAAAGCTAGGTTTGGTTCCAATGAACAGCTGCTCTGCTCTGCCTTAGGGCTACACTCTCGCTGATGAAGAAGATGACCCCCTGATATACCAGCACCGCATGCAGAGAAGCAGCCAAGGAGAGCCCCTCGTCAGCGGCCCGGTTGAAACGGGGCCCATGAAGAAGCTACATGTCAGCACCATCAATTTACAGAAGGTAAACCTTGGGTCTGCGCTGGGCAGAGACACACTTCTCCACATTAGCAATGGTTTTCAGCAACAAGAGTTTATAATGCTTTGTGGCATCAATATTTTCCTGGAGCAGTTTGTGATGATCTAGCACAGAAGTGTCAAACTCGATCTCATTGAAGGCTGCATCAGGGTTGTGTTTGACCTTGGGGGGCCGGGGTGAGTGTGGCCAGCTCGACATCACTCCTGTTGGTGGCACCTGTGATGGCCAAGTGCTAAGGCAGAACTTTCCTTACTCTCATTATAATCTTCCTTCCTTCCTTCCTTCCTTCCTTCCTTCCTTCCTTCCTTCCTTCCTTCCTTCCTTCCTTCCTTCCCTTCCTTTTCCTTTCTTCTCCTTCCTTCTTCCTTCCCCACTTTATTTTGTATTTATTTCGCTAGCCCTCTGCGAGCGAAAATGAAGCCCAGGGAGCCCCATGCATTCCCCCCCCCCCCAGGCCCTGTTTTCAGCTGCCATGGCCTCCTGCAGCCCTCCGCCTGCCAAAACAGAGCTGGTTTTTGCTGGCAGAAGAAGGTCATGGCAGCCATAAAGAGGGCCCGGGGAAGACGTGCACGGCCCTCTCGGACTCCGTTTTCATTGGCAGAGGCATTGCGGGACGGTCCTTTGCTGTTTCCAAGATGGCCACATGGGCCAGATCTACGCACCCTGTTGGCTGGATTCAGCCCATGGGCCTTGAACACACCCCTGATTTAGCAGACTTCATGTCACTTTCAAAACGGAGGCAGCATTTGTCAGACTGGTTTTCCCACGTTCGAAGAACTTTAAAAAACGAAGCTTCCAGACAACTGGAGAAATGGGGATTGCTGTCCCTGTGTAGACAGATTCATGGAGGATCAGGCTATCAATAAAGTATAGAAAGTTATGACCTGTAGGTGTCTGCATATGTGTAGGAATTTTCCTATCTTGGATGGCAAACCTCAGATAAGGAAGATTACTTGCACGTAGGCGCCAGGAAATGGCATTAGAAAATAAGTCCCTAACTCTATAAACAAGAGGAGAGGAAGTGGGATGTGTGTTAAACTTTAACTATAGCTAAATATTATAAGTGCTTAAGCAAGCAATGGTTAACCAAAGATTCTAGTTACCTGGAAGATTCTGTGAGCCAATGATATGCTGCCAAATACGCTATAACTTGAAAGTAACAAACTATATAAGATCACTATGTAAGACAATAAAGACACATATATATCCTCATCCTTTCTGTGTGTGGTCGTTCAACAATGACCATCTTTTAAACGTAGCATTAAAACTTTAAATGATCAGGAAGCAGCATCAAATGAGCTCTCAGTGCAAGCTTGTGAAATTCAAATGCATCCAGTTATTCAATATGAGAGCCAGAATGCTTGGCTGAGAGCTGGATGGGGAATTCTGGGAATTGAAGTCCATACACCTTCAAGTGGGTGAGCTTGAGAAACCCATATGTACAGTTGTGTGACCATCTTCCAACTCTTTGTGCCATCACAAAGCAGCCCATTAAACGCCAGAGTTGGAAAATTTTTTCACTGAATTTCAGCAACATGATTGGGGGGGGGGGCTTTCAGGAGTTGGGACCCCATGGCCCCCCATGCTGTCAGTTTTTCTGGCCCTGACGAGCAGCTGATTGCAACAACCCATAGAAGAGCCCTTTGTATTCTAGGCCTGGGGTGCAGCCCGAAGAGTTTCCAAGGATGATTGGTTGGAATGGTTGAGGCGGCTGAGCCTGGAGCTGTTGAAAGACTCCTCATCGCCCTCACTCCGCTCGTGCTGGGCCTTGGCTCAGGCCTACAACCCCATGGCCAGGTAGGAATTCAACACCAATCCAGGGAGAAGACCAAGAAGTGTCCACTTGGTTGTTTAAAAAAAATGTTTAAGGGAAGTGTGTGTGTGATAGTAGAAGTGTTTTGGTTTGGGGCGCGAATCCCAAAGGTGTTTTTTTTTTTCCAAGAGTCAACTGAACTTCCTTGTGGACTCCCCAAAATCCACAAAGAAGGAACTCCACTCAGATCAATTGTCAGCGGCATCAACTCTTGTCACTTACAACTCTCAGGTGTCCAGTCCCCAGGCCTTAGGAACGCCAGAAACGAGCAAGCTCTGGAAATGGTTGATACTTGTTTATTCGAACCTGAGGCCTGGCACAAATGAGTTTTGACAGTTGCAAAGTCTATATATATAGGCAAGACCATGCCCCGTCCCATCGAGCAGCATCCGGTGTCAGCATTCAGTTTCTCACCAGCAATCCACCATCTGGTGCCTGCGCTTCCAGCCTCCGTCTGGTCTCCAACCGCCAATCAGTTGGGCTTCGGAGATCCACCAGTCAGCTGTGTGGGTGGTGGGGGAATGACGCTATTGGCCTTGTGTTCGTGACTGTTGCGATCGAAGCCGACGATGCCCCAGCCGAGCATATTGTTACTGGCCAGGTCATCGCTGTGACTTCCCTCTTCACCTGCATTCCACAAGAAAGTCCAGTTGCCTCTTGGAGTAAAAGCACCTTTGGGACAACCATGACCTGGATGATTGAGAATCTCTCTAGACCAGGGGTCAGCAACCTGCGGCTCTGGAGCTACATGTGGCCCTTTCATCCCTCTGCTGCGGCTCCCTATAGCTCAAAATATGTGTCATAACGGCCAATGTGCGACACCCACCGGCGTGCAATTTGTTAAGCTTTTCGATCTCCGGTAGGCTGATCATGGATAAATCCAAGAGAAGAAAAGTTTCAGAAGAAAACAGAATCTTTAATTAACTATATATGCTAGTTTCGTGGCTCCTCAGGAAATAGTCAGGCACAGGAAGAGTTTTGTGGATCCCGGTGTTTTCTGTGGGAAATGGGTCCAAATGGCTCTCTGAGTGTTTAAAGTTGCCGACCCCTGCTCTAGACAATTGGGATGTGAACTTTTGGAGTCGGATGGTCCTGGGTGTTTGGTTGAGAGCCTAAATGTTTTGCAGCAAAGGTTAAATCGATTGCATGCTGTGCATTTGAAGGTTAACATATCCAAGAGTAAGTACTTGTGCTTGATGGGAAAAATGGAATGAAGAATAGCGAGTTACGAATCAGCGCTTGAAAGCAAGAGGGAGTAGGTGATGTACATCAGTAAAAGGTTCACTGAGGATAGCAAATTGGACAGAAAAAAAATCGTTCGAATGCTGAAAGAATATTACGGGGTAGTTTGTTGGTTACTGGTCAGTTCCCAGGTCTGACGGTTGTTTCTATTAGAAATTTTCCCCCATGCAGTTATGGACTCTAACAAGTTGCGGGTCTGGGTTCAGTTTGGATCAGTGAAGTGGTATGTTCAATGTTGGCAGACTTATTGTTCCATTCTCTGTATCCCACTTTTGCTTCCCCCCCTCCCTTCAGAGATCTGTTTAACGCGGCCTTTGTTTCATGCTGGTCTGAGCTGAACGAAGACCAGCAGGATGAGCTGATCCGGAGCATCGAGCTGGCGCTGACGTCTCAGGATATTGCTGAGGTCACCCAGACCCTGCTCAATTTGGCTGAGTTCATGGAGCACAGCGACAAGGTAAAGCACGTTGGGGGTGGAGGTTTTCTGACTTCCTTTTTAACAACTTTGCTGTGATCTCACGAAGAGGCAGGTGGCTTTGCTGATAGTGCAGAAATAGAAATAGCGCTTAGACTTATATACCGCTTTGCGGTGTTTTACAGCCCTCCCTAAGCGGTTTACAGAATCAGCATCTTGGCCCCAACAATCTGGGTCCTCGTTTTACCGACCTCGATAGGATGGAAGGCTGAGTCAACCTTGAGTCGCTCAGGATTGAACTGTGGGCATTGGGCAGAGTAAGGCTGCAACATTGCCATTCTAACCACAACACTAAGTGGCGCGGTGGCTCAAACGGCTTAATGATGCTGCAGATGGTCTCGACTCCAGCGGTTCGAGCTCTAGCACTGCGTGGCAGGGTGAGCTCCTGTCACTCGCCTCAGCATCTGTCCACCTAACCATTCGAAAGCATGTTCGATGCAAGTAGATAGATAGGTACCACTTCGGTGGGGAGACGAGCTGGCGCTCTATGCAGGCAGTCAGACCCCAGGGTGGCTTTGAACCTTCCCAGTTGCGGTACCTGTTTGCAGGGCAGCCCCGGGAAAGGAGGCGGGCCTTGGTGATACTGCCGGAAGAGCTGCTTGTCTTTCTCTCTGGTGAAAGCCAGCTCGCCCTCCTGTGCTGCAACTTAAGAAGCCCGCAAGCATTTCCTATAATAGGGTTGGTACCTTGGCAAGCCAAACTATGTAGCATTGTGGTCTCCTGGCTACTGAGAATGCCATATGCTAATGCTAATGATAATGATAATAATGATGATGATGATGATGATGTCCTGATTGTACTTGGAGCCCTTGGAGCAATACCCAAAGGGCTACCCCGCTATTTAGAAATTCTAAATTTACCGGACTTGAACATTTTGACTCTACAAAAAACCGCCTTACTCGGAACAGCTTACATCCTCCGACGATACCTTAACAGTTCCTAGGTCCTTGGTTAGGACTCGAGCTGCGGAGCTATTAACCAGCCTCAAGGGCTGTGAATCTCACTACAGATTAAATAATAATAACAATAATAATAATAAGGAGCCTGAGTAGCATAGGGGAGTAATGCCTCCTACAAAGGCAGCATTTAAGATCCAGCTGCTGCAATTACTTGTGAGTTCAATCCCAGGCAGGCTCAAGGTCGACTCAGCCTTCCATCATTTATAAGGTGGGTAAATTGAGGACCCAGTTTGTTGGGGGCAATAAGCTGACTTTGTATAAATATAAATATACAAAAGTATGAAGGCCATTGCTTAACGCACTGTAAGCCGCCCTGAGTCTCCGGAGAAGGGTGGCATATAAATCAAATTAATAATAATAATAATAATAATAATTATTATAATTATAATAATTATAATTATAATAATCACCACCACCACCACTGCACCTCCAGGGCTTGCATTTAATTGCTTACATAAGGTTCTCTAGATCCAAATTTGCCAACCTTTCCGAGTTGGTGGCCCAGTTGGGGGGTGGGGGAAGAGAAGGGATGGTTTTGTGGGAGGGGCAGGCGCATGCTCGTGCAAGCGGGGCGGTGAGCGTTCACGATGCTTGTGGCGACATTGAAGCGGGGCTATGCACGCACGTACATGGCCAGCTACTCCGGGCCAGTCACAGGTTGGGGACCCCTGCTCTAGATTGCCCTGGAGGCTTGCTCTCCATCCCAGTCCTGATGCTTTTGCCCGGCTTCCTCCACGCAGGGTCCGCTGCCATTGGGGGATGATAACGGCATCGTCTTATTGGGAGAACGGGCTGCCAAATGCCGAGCCTATGCCAAGGCGCTACACTACAAAGAGCTGGAATTTCAGAAGGGGCCCACGCCAGCCATCCTTGAGGCTCTCATCAGGTAGGCCCTTTCCCCTTTGCTCTCTCGGTTGGCAAGAGGAGGCAGCTCTATGCTTCTCTGGAAGTCCTTTGACCACGCACAATTCCAGAGCAAGGATTGGAGGCATCCCTAGGCTTGGCAACCCCTACATCTGGTTCTCACTTGGGGAAATTTGTCTAGAGTCATGATGGTGGACCTGTGACACACGTGCCGGAAGTGGCATGCAGAATCACTCTCCGGGCACGCCAGCCGTCACCCATTGCTCTTCCAGGTTCCGGCGTTCACATGCCAGCCAGCTGGTCTTCACATCCCCAGGAGCACCAGAAACCAAGAAGAGCAGCTCCCTGGCGTGCATGTGCGTGCCGGGAAACTGAGCTTCCGGTTTCTGGCACATGCATGCTGTCCAGCTAGGCTTCACGCACACATGTCTGCTAGAACCTGGAAGACCAGGTGACCAGCGCACATGCAGACACTGGTAACTGGAAGCTCAGCTTCCCAGTGCGCGCTGGGGAACTGCTTTTCCGGTTTCCAGCACTTCTGCGCGCGTGCATGCCAGGGAGCTGTTTTTCCGGTTTCCACTAGTCCCTTGCATGGACACGCCGCACGTTCCCCTTTTGGAAACTTAAAACCGAAAAAGTTCGTCAACACTGGTCTAGAGTAAAGGAGGAAAGTGGAGATTTCTTTTTTTTCTTTTTTTAAACAGGAAACCGAACATTGTGTGTGAAAAAATATTCATGCTAAATTCTGTCCTTCCTTATGCATAATAAGTAGACAAAGCCAAAAACCAACTATCCATCTGATACTATCCAGGGGTATTATCCAGAGGGGTGGGGGGCAGGCTGGAGGAGAGTCTCAATGTCTCTTTGTCACTGGAAGAGTGGCAAAGATTTATAGCTCTCCTCTGCCAGTAACCAAATGACCCTTTTGCAGCCTCAGATTCTTCACAGCGTTGACACCAGATTAGATACACATACACCCACGCCGTGTTGGTTGACGTTTCCAGAAATTGTCCTCGACTGGAAACATTTTTGTCCCGAAGACTATATCCTCAAACTTCAGTTTTAAAATCAAGAGGATTTTATTATACTATTGGATGGGAAAGAGGTGTTTGGATAGAGCTCTATTTGGTTTACAACTGCAAAAAAGAATATCCTAAGCATCCGGTTTCCATAAGTGGAGCAATCCACTATGCAGTAAGTTTGGCAAAATTCTGGCGTAGCTTCTCCCTACCAGTCCTCCCCGAGATTCCAGTCCACCAGGGAAATAAACAAAGGCAAATCTATGTTAATTCAGGGGAACAGGTGAGCATCTCGATTTAGAACACTGTTGTCAGACAGATTCAGAGACGTTCAGGTGGAGGCTGAAAGAGGCAAGCATCTGCTTTGCTACCGATGAAGGGCATTCCCCATATGTAAGCTCATTCTTGGCATCAATGACGGTGCTTCCCCCTCCCTATCTCCCACCCACCCCTCCGATGCCCCCTCCTTTAGAGGTAAGGCCATCTCTTTACACGACTCAGTTGGGGTCCCTCTAGGCCTTGAAGTCCGTTGCCCGGATCTTCATCTCGACCCTCTTCAGCGAATAGAGTTTCCCATGCCAGCTGTACCAGATGATGCCATCGGTGCTCTTGTTATGTTCATCCTTACGATAGTAAACCCCGTTCAGGTTGGAGTCCGTGCAACAGTTGTACCAGTAGCCCCCTGTTGAGAAAGAGGAAGACGAGGGGTTTATGAAATAAAACTTTTTAACGCCGATATAAGATTGCCGGGAGAAATCTCAACAACCTCAGATATGCAGATGGCAGAAAGTGAAGAGGAACTAAAGAGCTTCTTGATGCGGGTGAAGGAGAGTACAAAAGCTGAGTTGAAATTCAACATTAAGAAAACTAAGATCATGGCACCCGGCCCTCTCAATTCCTGGCAAATAGATGGGGAAGAAATGGAGGGAGTGACAGATTTTATTTTCCTGGGCTTCAAGATCGCCGCATATGGGGACTGCAGCCAAGAAATTAAAAGACGCTTGCTCCTGGGGAGGAAAGCTACGACAAATCTAGACAGCGTACTAAAAAGCAGAGACATCACCCTGCCAACAAAAGAGTGTATAGCCAAGGCTACGGTGTTCCCAGTTGCAATGGATGGCTGTGAAAGTTGGACCACAAGGAAGGCTGAGCGCCAAAGAATGGAGGCCTTTGAACTCTGGTGCTGGAAAAGACTCCTGCAAGTCCCTTGGACTGCAAGGCGATTCAACCGGTCAGTCCTACAGGAGATCAACCCTGACTGCTCTTTAGAAGGCCGGATCCTGAAGAGGAAACTCAAATATGTTGGCCGCCTAATGAGAAGGAAGGACTCCCTGGAGAAGAGCCTCATGCTGGGAACGATTTGAGGGCAGAAGAAGGGGATGGCAGAGAAAGAGGGGGCTGGATGGAGTCCCTGAAGCAGTCGGCGTGAGCTTCAATGGACTCCGGAGGATGGTAGAGGACAGGAAGGCCTGGAGGAATGTTGTCCATGGGGTTGCGATGGGTCGGACACGACTTCACAACTAACAACAAAATAGTGATCTTTCTGAAAAGGTCCTCATCGTCAACAGATCTCTGCACTGGCACCTGGCCAAGGGTCAACATATTGCAAAGCATCGGGGAGATGGCCATTGCCGGTGTCTGAACGTGTACTACAAGTCGTCCTCGACGTAACACTTAGGAACCGTTTGAAATTATAACAGCACTGAAACAAGTGATTTATGACAGTTTTTCACCCTTATGATAATTGCAGCATCCCCGTGGTCATGTGATCAAAATTAAGCCACTTGGCAACTGCTTCATATTTATGACAGTGTCCTGGCATCACCTGATTCCCCTTTTTGCTGTGTGACTAATTTAACAACCGCTAACAACTTGGGCAAGAAAAGTCATAAACTGGGGCAAAACTCACTTAATAACTGTCTCGTTTAGCAACATTAATGCTGGACTTAATTGTGGTTATACTTCAAGGACTCCCTGTATTGAAAATGACACCAATTTAACTTATCCCACGTGGTGAAGGTATTTTTTTTTTGCCACTAATAAATAGCTGATGGAGCAGGAAGACTACTCAAAATGCTCTACAGATAATCCTCAACTTACAATAGTCCATTTAGTGACTGTTCAGACTTACATCATCGCTGAAAAAAGTGACTTACGACTGTTTTCACACACCGTTGCAGCCTCCCCATCGTCATGTGATCAAAATCCAGACGCTTGGCAACTTACAATTATGACGATTGCAGTATTGTGGGGGGTCACGTGATCCCCCTTTTGTGACCTTCTGACGAGCAAAGTCAAGGGGGAGTCCAGATTCACTTAACGGCTGTGCTACTGGTTTAAGAACGGCACTGATTCACTTAACAACGGTGGCAAGAAGAATGGTAAAACGGGGCAAAACTCATGTAACAAATGTCTCTCTTAGGAGCAGGAATTTTGGGCTCAATTGTTGTGGTCATACGTCAAGGACTACTTGTGCTTACAAGAGAAATGGGGAAATTCAAAGAACAGAGCAATCAACACTTAGGAAGAGTTGCCCTTCTGGAATCTGGGCAAGAAATGTCAGCCTGAAGAACCAGGTGGAACTGGGCTAAAGGACGGACGGATTTTCCTATGTAGAATTTGGGGAGTGTTCCCGCTTAACGAACATTGATAACAGGAAGAGGAGGAGTTTTTGGCACACGGCCAGTGGTGGGATTCAGCCGGTTTCGGCGAACCGGTAGTTAAATTGCTGGCTGGCTCCACCCCACCCCTTCCAGACGTCCCCATGCATCCCATTTTGGCTCCCAGGAAAGTGCAGGGAGGCCTACAAGGCCCAAAATGGGGCACGGGGCTTGCATCCCCCTATGGGCCCGTTTTTGCTCCCAGGGCGGTGCAGGAGGCTGAGTGCTGCCTGTCACACCCCCTGGCCACACCTACCCAGCCAGTCATTAGGGCAGAGAAGTGGTTGTTAAATTATTTGAATCCCACCACTGCATTGCTGACCTTTGCGTAACTCCGCACAGTGATCAATGCACTTGTCGTTGTCTTTGTCGATGGTGCTGAAGGCCGTGTTGTTATGATACCGCAGGGAGTCCCGGGGCACGCTGCCACTGAAGTTGGCCAGGAAGAGGCGGTAGCTGCTCAACTCGTTGCCCACTGCAAAACGACTGTATTGAGCAAAAACACTGTTGCCATCCCAGTCCTGCAGGGCAAGAAGAAAATCAAAAGGAGACACCCCTTATTTACCGTCGGTGACAATTCGTCACGGCCAACTCGCCACAGCCAACTCACTGTGGGAGAACCTGCCATGGACAAAAATTACACAAATAACAAAGAAATAGCAATAGCATTTAGATTTATATACCGCTTCACAGTGCTTTACAGCCCTCTCTAAGCGGTTTACAGAGTCGGCCTATTGCCCTCAACAATCTGGGTCCTCATTTTACCCACCTCAGAAGGATGGAAGGTGGAATAGAATCATTAAAGAAAGGATGCAAAAGAAGAAGGGACAGAATGGAATGTGAATGACAAAAATCAAAATCTATTTTAATTTATTTAAAGTAATTAAACTGAATTGTTAAATTGTCCCGCAGCGAGTTGGCCCACTCTGAGTTGAATGTGGCAACGTGTCCCGTGGTAAGTTGGCCATGGCAATTTGGCTGTGGCGAATTGTCCCATTCTGCCTTATTTATGCTTGATTCAGGGAAATATTTATCTGAAAGATTGATGTTTCACCAAGCTCTGAGGAAAGGAAATGAATAGAATAGAATAGAATAAACAGAGTTGGAAGGGACCTTGGAGGTCTTCTAGTCCAACCCCCTGCTTAGACAGGAAACCCTACACCACTTCAGACAAATGGTTATCCAACATCTTAAAAACTTCTAGTGTTGGAGCATTCACAACTTCCGGAGGCAGATTGTTCCACTGATTAATTGTTCTCACTGTCAGGAAATTTCTCCTTAGTTCTAAGTTGCTTCTCTCCTTGGTTAGTTTCCACCCATTGCTTCTTGTCCTACCCTCAGGTGCTTTGGAGAATAACTTCTTTGACTTCTTTGTTTAGTTGACCTTTTACATTTCTTTTACGCACTCAGCCACAAATGAATGTGATCTACTAACCTAAAAGTAACGTCACTTTGTGCGTTAGGCCTTAGACTGGATCATGCTTTCTGGATTTAATAAATGCAATAACATGCAATGGAACCCATTCTTTTCATGCAGTGCCTCCAGTTAGCCGAGGCTGCCTGTTGTGATCTAGGCTTTCTGAGTCATTAAAACACACAAGTAGTCCCCCAAAACTCTTTTATCGCAAGAGTTGTGAATTACGTTCATTCACAGCTGGGTCCCATTTAGTTGCAAAAAGTCCTTCAGGAGAAGTCCTTCAGGATAATGACCCACCTTTATCTCCCTTGACACGCTGACAAAGACCTACTTGGCAGAGCCACACAGAGTCCAGAATCAAACAGAGATGCCGACTGGGAACAGAATTAACAACGTTGCTTTCCTGTTAATTGGCCCCTCCCATAAGGCTTTTTTTAAGCCTTATGGGAGGGGCCAATCATCTCCGAGCCTTACTCCCGAAGTTGTCCCTTTTGTTTTAACTGTTCTTGCCTTCTGCACATGCGTGCACGAAGGAACAGGCTCCCCCTGTTCCCCTGCCTCTCTGATGTTTGATTCTGGAGGCTCCGGAGTCTGCACATAACTCCCAGATGGCCCTGGCTCCATCTCTGCCTCGGACGCAGAGCCCTCATCAGAGCCTTTTCCAGACTCCAGGACTGGCCAATGTTTCTCCCCAGCCTCCTCACTGTCCGACTCTGCTGTCAGCTCCGCAGGCTGCTGGCGGACCACAACACTGCCCTAGGAAAATAGTTACGCAGCCTAATCATGGTCTACACTGCTCGAGTTTGATGTGACACATGCCATGACTAAACTGGCATTATTAGATCACCTTTGGCAACCCTTCCCAGCTACCCCAGGTCTTCTACAGTACTTTGACACTAAGTGCTTCTCATTGCTTTCAAGTTCCTTTCCTCTTGAATGCCTGCAACATCCCACAGCCTCTCACTGAGTGGTCTGTGAAAGGTCAGCTGGACAGGTGAAGCTACTGTACTTGCCTCCAGCTCCACGCGCAACATGGACGGCCTCTTGGAAAGCCGGTGGATGTGTTCGTTTCCCAGCCAGAAATCTCCCTGCAGGTTTCCAAACCCTTCCTTGTACTGCTTCCAATTTTGGCTGAAAGAGATCAAGCCAATTTTCCGCCGTTGAATGACAGTCCAGCCCCCTCCATCTGTCTCCATGTCACAGTATACCTGGGAAAATGAAAAGAGGAGCGATTTCAGACATTCAGAAAGGTTAAGAACCACTCCGGCATGGTGGTAATTTACCGAGACAGTGAATATCAGCGTAACTTCATGTTTCAAGCATATGTTCTAGCACAGGGGTCTACAACCTTAAATACTCAAAGAGCCATTTGGACCCGTTTCCCACAGAAAAGAAAACATCGGGAGCCACAAAACCCTTCCCGTGTCTGACTATTTTTTGAGCGGCTGCAAAACTAGCATATGTAGTTGAATTAAACGTTCTGTTTTCTTCTGAAATTTTTCTTTTCTTGGATTTATCCATGGTTGGCCTACCGGAGGTTGAAAAGCTCAATAAATCACGTGCTGGTGGGTGTCGCACATTGGCGGTTTTGATGCATATTTTGAGTGACAGGGAGTCTCAGCAGAGGGGTGAAAGAGCCATATGCGGCTCCAAGAGCTGCAGGTTGCTGACCCATGTTCTAGCAACTCACCTACCTTTCTTGTGGAGCAAATAGCAAAAGCGGTTTATTGAGTCAGCCTATTGTCCTCAACAATCTGGGTCCTCATTTTACCCACCTTGGAAGGACGGAAGGCTGAGTCAACCTTGAGCCTGGTGAGATCTGAACTGCCAAATTGTAGGCAGCCGGCAGACAGCAGAAGTAGCCTGCAGTACTGCACTTACTGTGGCTTTGCCTGGAATGGGAAGGCACCGAAAAGTTGAATCTCATTTTGGAAAGGTGCAAATAGCAAATCGAAGTAGCCGAAGCCTAATTCCATCCCGTAGAGCTGTTGCTGTTTGTACACAATTGGGAGTCCTCTTAAGATAGGCCCCGTTTTTATGTCTATAGCTGGGATCGGCAACCTTAAACACTCAAAGAGCCCCAAAGATCCTAACCGGAAGCCCCCGTTCAATTCTGGTGCCGACCGGAAGTCTGGTTCCCCCATCATAAGCTCCTCCTAGCACTGCTTCCTTTTTCCTCTGCCGACTGGAAGTCCATTCCCCCACCATAGAGTCTCCTCCTAGCACGGCGTCCTTTTTCCTCTACATGTCCTAAGTGAAAGCTCTATCAATTGTGGAGCTGACGAGCAACAGGGAGCCACAGCAAAGAGATGAAAGAGCCACATGCGGCTCCAGAGCTGCGAGTTGCTGACCCCCGGTCTACAGGAATGCTAAACCTTGCATAGCTTCCTGCTTTTCCTCTCATCCCACGGCGTGTTGTAACGTCTTACCTGCAATTCTGGACTTCCCAGAAACTCATCAGGGAGAAGTTTGTAGACCCCAGAAGATCTGTAATTTCTCTGATAAAGGGATGAGCAGTCATACACGGCGTCTGAACGAGAAAATAAAAGCGCCGTAGGTTGAATTATTCCCACCTCTCAGGAAAACCTAGGGCCCACCGCGTCCTCCTTTGCCTCCAGAAATTTGATAACGACATATGGTTGCTACGTGCAACTGTCCCGTCGACTTTACTGTGTTTTGCGAGTTCAGCAAATGAAAGCAAAATGCAGCTGGGAATACAGGTAGCCCTCCTCGACTTACAACAGTCCGTTTAGTGACTGTTCAGTTACAATGGCACTGAAAAAAGTGACTTTTTCACTGTTTTTCATTGCCGAAGGACCAATGCCCTGTATTTTGTAGTGGTCCCCCTTGTAGCAAAAACGTAGAAACGGGCGATGTGCCCGGGAGGATTGGCACAAGGAAGTAAGCCGCCGTTAGACCGATAGATGCCGGGAAGTCGCCCTCCCGAACCCCCGCCAGGATGGATTGGAGGGAGTTCATTTTGAACCTTTTGTGGACCAGATATAGATTCAATTTTTTTTTAGATTTGGAATTGCTCCCCACCCTCCACCCCCGAAGCCTTTGGAACAACGAACAGAATGGAGTAAATGTCCTGTTTGGCTCTCCGGGACCGCCTCGATGGCCTGAATATCCAACAAATGTTGGATGGTGGTCTCCATGAGGCCCTTCTTTTCGTTGTTCTTCGGGGACAGGGCAACGAATGAAGTGATTCGGAAGCGTGGAGAGAAAGTCCAGGCTGAGGCCGAGCCTCACCGTATTGTGGCTGGTGTTTTTCCACACTTAACGAACTTTCCAGCATCCGCATGATCACGGGATCAAAATTCAGTTGTTTGGCAACTGGTTCATGTTTATGACCATTGCTATGTCCCGAGATCCTGGGATTGCCTCTTGCGGCCTTCCGACAAGCAAAATCAATGGCTATCTCCCTCTTTGCCTCCGACGCGGAGCTCTCGTCCGAGCTTTCCCCAGCCCCCAGGACTGGCCCATGTTCCTCCCCAACTTCCTCACTGTCCGACTCTACTGCGAGCTCTTTCTGGCTGCCGGCGGGCCACAACAAGATTAATCTAAGTCTCTCTGTTCTTCCTCTTCCCCTCCTCCCAGTTATATTTTATATATTCCCGGGAGTCTAGCTCTGATGGGTGACGATTGCTGCTCTTTCTGCATTAGCAAGCGATCCCTTCAGGGAAGGCTGGGGGGATAGCCTCTCCTTACCCGTGGACGTTTGGGTGACCGTCTGAGCTGCCTGAAGCTGCACG